>CM029562.1:6107680-6539213 GCA_017309665.1 Coelopa frigida
CTCCTCTATCTCTCTCTTCTCACCTCTCTCGGCTCTCAGGCGTTCGGTTGACATGTGTTTCTCGTGGTTTGTGTTGGTGTCTGCGTCTTCGCCTCGATCCCTTGTCGAAGATTTATCCTTTGAATGTGAGACACCGACACCGACACACTCACATACCACCACACACACAAACGCCGTGCAAACACAGTCAAACACTTGGCCGCAGATAAACACAACGATATCGACATCAACATCAACACATACATAGACATCGACACAAACAGGCGACATCTTAACCCGAACGACGAAAGTAGGACTCGAACGAGCTGCTTGATTGGCACAACAGTGGGAGAGGACGAGCAAACATCCGGAATCACAACGGAGGAAATGAAGGAGAGAATGAGGGAGAGAGAGTGAGGGAGAGTGTAAGGGAGAGAGTGAGAGTGTGTGAGAGATAGAGAGGGTTGAGATAGAGAAAAAGAGATGCAGTAACAACATTTGCTAGAAAGCATACGAAGAGCAACATTGAGTTTCAAGAGAAAACTGAAAACCGAAGGAACTCAAGGAGGTTGAGACCAAGAGAAAAGTGAAAACAGAACAGAATTCCTTCGAATGTAAAACGACAAGAGCTTTAGACGAGATTCAAAAAGTGGAGAAATCGAGATCGTCTAGCGTCAAATTGAATTCCAACTATTTTAATCCGATTAATAAACTCGATATTTAAAAACTGATTAAAAAATTTCATTAAAAAATTAGATTAAAAAATTAGATTAAAAAATTAGATTAAAAAATTTCATTAAAAAATTAGATTAAAAAATTAGATTAAAAAACACGATTATTAAATTCCATTATAAAAACCGATCATTAAATTCCATTAATATACCCGATTATTCCGATTAATAAATCCGATTATTAAATCCAATTAAATAATTCGATTATTAATATCATTTATCAAATTCGATCTTTTGAATCTGATTAATAAAACTGATTATCAAATTCGATTAATAAATTCGATTAATAAATTCGATTAATAAATTCGATTAATAATTCCGATTAATAATTCCGATTAATAAATTCGATTATTAAATTCGATATAAGCGAAGATGGCAATCAACATTGACCGAGAGATGGAGAGAAAAAGAGCGAAGGATATTGAATGATGATTTTGGATTCAATCGCATTAAGTTAGCAAATGAAAGGAAAACATTGCTCACGGCGGGGAGGCCGGATGCAGTTGAGCTGCTTTTGCCCCACTGTGCCGGAGGTCTAGTGAGCCATTGCGGAGGCTGCGATCGAGTGCACAGCTGGCTGGAAGTCTGTCCACCCAAGCATCGCCTGTCTGTCCACCCAAGCATCGCCTGTCTGTCCACCCAAGCATCGCCTGTCTGTCCGTCCAAGCATCGCCTGTCTGTCTCAGCTTCGCATGTCTGTCCGTCTCAGCATCGCCTGTCTGTCTGTCTCAGCATCGCCTGTCTGTCTGTCTCAGCATCGCCTGTCTGTCTGTCTGTCTCAGCATCGCTTGTCTGTCTGTCTCAGCATCGCTTGTCTGTCTGCTGTCATGGCATTTGATCCGTTTGACATTGAGCCCGATATCGACACGCTGCCAGATGGGATCCAAGGGCCAGAAGGCAGCCAGAGTGCGTGATTTTTCATGGAAACCTTGTAGAAAGAGAAAGAGAGAGAGAGACAGTGAGGAGGAAAGAGAGAGCGAGAGAACGACAACAGCTCGCGGCGATGTTTTACATAAATTCAATAAATTTCCATCACCGCCGATGTGGAAATTAATTTCCAGCTTCAGGGAATCGATGGGCGCCGCGGGTGGGGGGGGGGTTTGGAAATAAGATGAGGCCAAAAAACAAGCGGGAATCCCCGTTAATCCTACAGTGAGACAGAGAGAGGGAGAGAGAGAGAGAAGAAGAGAGACAGACAAAGATAGAGAGATATAGAAAGAGAGAGAAAGAGGGAGAGGGAGAGAGAGAGAGATATAATAAAGTTTTAAAGCCTTCACAACGCTCACTCGTCACCTCTCCCTCTATCCTTCTCTCTCTCTCTCCCTCTCACTCGCTCGATGGTTTCACGCTGCGCTGTTGGTCGTCGTTATCTCTCTGTCTCTGTCTTTTATTCAAATCGTGGCGCTCAGCGTGACGCCATTTTATTATGTCTGGCAACATGGCGATTACAATAAGCATAACAACAGGAACAACAAGAAGAAGAAGAAGAGCAACAACCAGAAGAACAACAACTATAACATCAACAACAATAACATCAACAACAATAACAACAACAAAAGTAATAACTTCAAATAATATCATCCAACAGGAGCATTAACAACAATAAGTGAAAAAAGAGAAAAAGATAACAAAGCAACAAGAACAACAATAAGAATAACAAGGCCAAGAAGAACAACAAGGCCAAGAAGAACAACAAGGCAACAAGAAAAAATAAGACCACGAACATGAAAAAAAAACCTCCAACAACGGAGACAACGATGACCAGCGACAAAAAAAAAATAAATAACAACACCCAAAAATAAGAACAAGTTAATGACACAATGTTGTTGTCGTTGTGGTTGTTGTCGTTGTTTTTGTTATTGTTGTTTCTGTTGTTGCCACTGTCTCCAATGCCACTGGACTCAGTTGGACTGTGAGGAGGGATAATTCATGAGGGGAGGTAAATCATGAGAGAGTTGGGGGGAGTTGAATCATGAGAGAGGCAGGGTGGGGGGTTGAATCGTGAGGGATGACGGCCTCACGTTCTCGCAAGCGGCCCTGAAGGAATCACCAACTAATTTACGGCCAGAAACGAGGCCGCATTAAAAACAGCCATTACGGTAATTATTTGCCACCCCACTGTGTACCCGAATCTCTTTCAATCTCTCATCCTCTCTCTTTCAATCTCTCACTCCCTTTTCCACTCTCTCGTTCTTCTCCTTCACTCTCTCTCTCTTTAACTTTCTCACTTCCTCTCTTTCCCCCATTGTGGACTCTTTAGCCATCTCCCCCTGGTCGCCGCCGACGAGGGCGTTTAAGCCACGTCCCGCCGCGATGATGAAACTTAGTCGCGAACTTCGAAATGACCAGCCGAGTGGATCGACCCAAACTTGGTCCTACTTGTTTTCACCTCCCTTTTTCTCCTTTTCCCTTCTTTTCTCTCCTTCTTTCCACCTTCTTCCTTTCCACTCCTTCCTTCTCTCTCTCTCTCTCTCCATCACTCGCCTTCTCTTCCTCCTCATCATCCCTTGGCCTTTTCTTTTTCTTGTTCTTCTAAGCGGCCGGTAATTCTTCGTTTTCTTTTCGATTGCCTTTCTCCGAAGTTGTTCTTATTGTAGATTTTGTTGTTGTTCTTCATGATATTGTTGTTGTTGTTCTTCATGATATTGTTGTTGTTGTTCTTCATGATATTGTTGTTGTTGTTCTTCATGATATTGTTGTTGTTATTCTTCTCTTTGTTGTTGTTCTTATTCTCCTGGTACTTGTTCTTTTTTTTTAGCAATTTTAACTTAGTTCACGACAACTTCAACTTCAATGGCATCTGCGTCCAAGCCACAAATTATTAAATTGAGCCCATATTTCAACACTGAAGTGTGAAAGTTGACGAGTTTGCAATTGTTGTAGGAGTTGTTGTTGTAGTTGTTATTGTTGTTGTTATTGTTGTTGTTTTTGTTATTGTTGTTACTATTGCTATGGTGACTCTGGTCCGGTGTTCCCGGCAGGCACGTTTTCGTCCTTTCTTTTCGCCTCGCTTCATCCGTCCATCATCGCTTCCTTTCACTCGAATCCTCATCACGGTCAATCGACTCAAATTGACTTGAGAAGTCGCGCCTAATCCACCATTGTGATGACGATAGAGACGGGTGTTGTTTGGACCCAAGGAATTGGAGATGATGAAGGAGAAAGACAGCCATTCGATCAGTGGAAGCTGCGAGGTTGGAATGTGAAATAAGGAGGTGATAATTCGGACGAGCTGAATGGAAGAATGGAAGAAAGGAAGGAAGGATAGAAGGAAGGATGAACGGAAGGATGAAAGGAAGGAAGAAATAATGGTAGAAGTGATCCACGGAATATACTTCTGGAGAAATACTTGCTTGGTTGATCCTTCGGTTCCTTCATATCATAGTTATTGATACGTTCCCGACTCTCGACCAATCGATTATCATCCAGATAGATCTAACATTGTTTGAGGAAAAATAAAGGATTCCTTCAAAACTCTCACACTAAAAACCATGGAGTTGGAGATCTCTTCTTTACCTTCCCATTTCCTCTCATCGATAAATGGTGTGAGTCAACCAAAGTCTCTTGGGAAAATCCCTCATTCCTTTATACCAAAGACTCAAAATTCTTTCCTCCCCTCTTTCAACAAAGAATTGCAATTTGAATGGATCGAATTGTGGAGGTGAACGAATGGAGGGATTGTGAACGAAATGGAGCAAAAGATGAGAATGTTAATCATACGCCCCCTTGTCCGATTCGGCGAGCTCACGGGATATTTATGGTCTATGAAAAGGATTTTAATGTCGCATCGCTTCGGAGCGTCGCCCCGGTAGTTTTTACGAGGGCTACCAAAAGCGTCGAGGGCTTTCAAAAGGGATGGAGATCGAGGGTTTTTAAAGGGGAGATCGAGGGTTTTTAAAGGGGAGATCGAGGGTTTTTAAAGGAGTGGAGACGAAGGGTTTCCAAAGGGGATGGAGAACGAGGGCTTCCAAAAGGGATGGAGACCAAGGGTCGAGGGTCCAGCGACCCGGTGAAAGGTGGACGATCGACAAACAGGTCACGTCCGCGGTCACGCTCGCGGTCCTGGCAGACAGCGACAGGACCCCAACCCCATTCCTCCATCACCAAAGGACCCATCCTTCCTCTCCTTCCTCTCCTTCCTCTCCTTCCTCTCCTTCCTCTCCTTCCTCTCCTTCCTCTCCTTCCTCTCCTTCCTCTCCTTCCTCTCCATCCTCTTCCTTCGCTTATTCTATCGATGTGACCGTGTTGTTCGTGCCCGTGGTTTTTGCCACCGAATTGAGTTGTCCCCAATTAATTCCGAATTTAAATGAAGCTACGAATGCAAATGGCACGAAACGGTCGCCAACGCGGCTGCTGCTTTGTCGACATCGACGTCACAATGGCGACAGCGACCGCAACAACAACAATAGCAACAACAACAATCGGAGACAAAATGTCGCACATTGTGTAAAATTATGCGTGAGACGCGGCCGCAACAATGAAAATAAACACGATGGCGATGCAAATTATTTACGCCACCCTCGAAGCTAGTGGACTCAGGAATCTGCGACAACCCCCCCCCCCCCTTTCAGCCAGTGGCGGCGGCCGGAAGGTGATGAGGGAGACGAGAGGAACGGTGAAGAGGATGAAGGAAATGACGATGAGGATGAGGATGAAGGGGATGGTGACGAGGACGAAGGTTGGGGAAAGGCGCGTCAAAATTAATCAGCGTAATTTGTTATTTCCGACAGAGACATCCCAGATAAGACGAGAGGAGGAGGAGGAGGAGAAGGAGGAGGAAGAGAAGGAGGAGGAAGAGAAGGAGGAGGAAGCATGAGACAGACAGAGACAAACAAATAGACAGACAGAGACAGACAAACTTACACACAGAGACAGACAGACAGACAGACAAACGGACACACAGAGTCAGAGAGAGAGATCGAGACAGACATTCGGAGCTTCAGATAAAGGAAGACAGAGCTTCAAATAGTGAAAGACAGACAAGCGGAGGTGACGAAACAAACAGGAAGAGAACAAAGGCAAAGGACGTCGAAAGGTCGAGGAACCGAGTGAGAGTGAGAGAGAAAGAGAGAGAGAGTGAGTGTAGAGAGAGAGAGAGAGAGAGAGGGAGAGAGGGTGAGTGAAGAGAGAAAGGGAGAGGGTGAGTTCGGGCCTCTCTGTCTGATGAATTTGCATTCGGGATTAATTTGCAAAGAATAATGTTTTTATAATTAATTCTTCACATTTAAAACCCAACGGGGGAGGCCGAGAGAGAGAGAGAGTGATGGGGATATGGATGGAGTGATGAGGACACAGACGATGGTTCCAGGGATGATGATACCAGGGATGACGATTGCAGGGCTGACGAAGCCATTGATGACGATACCAGGGTTGACGAAGCCATTGATGACGATGCCAGGGCTGACGATGCCATGGAAGTCCTCTCCCTTTGGCAATGGCGTGGGCGGAATTTATTGCCATGGACGGGTAATAAATTGGCAATAAAATCGGCAAAAGAAGTCGGGTTTCATTTTGCCGATTGAGGGGGGTCCACGAGATCTCGTCAGGAAGGCGACCCACGCATCTGCCACGCCCCCAACAAGTCCCCTCATTCAACCTCCATCTCCAACCAATTTACCCTCCACCCCATTTACCTTCCAGCCCACATTCACCCTCCACTCCATTCACCATCCATCGACTGAGGCGATCCCTCGGTTTTCGGATCGGAAATTTGGAAAATTTTAAATTTCATTGCACGAAGCATATGCGTGGGGGGGGGTTTGGTCGATGACTTAAGGGGCGGGGTTGAAGAAACGAGGTTGAAGAAACGAGGTTCAAGAGACGAGGTTGAAAGAGACGAGGTTGAAAGAGACGAGGTTGAAGAGACGAGGTTCAAGAGACGAGGTTGAAAGAGACGAGGTTGAAGGGACGCGAATATCGGGAGTCTGAGGCATTGACGTCTGCCTCGTCGTGTAATTAAAACACTCGGCTGACATGTGGCTTGGCGTGGCGCGTGTTCTGTTTAGTCGAGTCATACGTGCGAGTGACGCCCATCAAAAGGATCCTTTGGAACTGTTTGTTATTGTGTATGTATTTAGAGAGAAAGAAAGAGATAGACAGAGAGAGAGAGTGAGGTGGTTGCCTTCGTGCATGTGTGTGCGTGGCAATAAAAATTATTATGTTTCGCACTAAAAGCTAATTAAAAACCTCCCGCGCTTTCGCTTCATGACGCTTTCTCTCGGTTGTTATCGGTCCCTTTTCCTCCCCCTCGCTTCCATCTCGATCCCCCTCTGTCCCTCTCGCTCTCTCTCTCTCTCTCTCTCTTTCTCTCTCGGGATTCCCTCTATCTCTTCCACTTTAGTCCCTTGTCCCATTGTGTGCAAATGAAACGCGCTGCAGCCCACGGCGACAGCGGCGGCCAAAGCAATTAAACCCCCATTGCACGAGCCCATTGGAGTGTCCTTGGGGAGCGATTCAATGGGCTCACGTTTCCTGCTCCTGTTGCGTTGCCCCCTTCGCCTGCCACGCCCCCTCATCCTCCTCCGCCTCCTACCGAACTCACTCATCCGGCTCGCAAATATCTCAATAACGTGGAGAAGTGCTCTAAAGAGATCGTGTGAAGAGAGAGCGAAAACAAAAGGCCAAGTGGATAAGCTCAAAGGAGAAAGGGATAAGAAGAAAGAGATAAGAAGAAGAAAGAGATAAGGAGAATTCTCATTCTGGAGAAAGAGATAAGGAGAACGAGAAGGAACAAAAGAACAGAAGCTGAAACAGAAGCAACACACTCGACATAGGGAAACGGAATCATCATCATCATAAAGTCATCAATTCTGATCCTCTTGTGATTATCCTTAATCTCCTGCGAAATCTCTCCATTCATTTGCCTCAAGCTCGACGGCGCACTTCTCAACTTCTCAATCCGAATTCACATTCTCCACATCCTCTACATCTTCTTCATCTCCTCTTCCTCTCCACACAACGATATCCGCATCAGCCAAATCTCGGCGCAAGCAGAGGCTCTTCACATCTCAAGTGGGCGTGAATCGTGGGGAGGGGCGTAAGGGACCGAAAGGAGGGAGGGGTGGGGCCAAAACGAGGGTGGGGAGGGGTTCCGAAAAGAGGGAGGTGCGGTGCCAAATGGTGAGAGGGGGAGGAGGTCGTTGAGCACAAGGAGAATGTGGAAAAGCCGAAAACATTGTTGAGCTCATTCATTATAAGCGCGAGCACACACAGTTTCCGTTTCCGTGTCTCTGTCCCGCCCGGGAAACAGTGAAGTCCTCTGTCTCCCTCTCTCTGTCGTCCTCTTTTTGTGGATCCTTCACACACGCACGCACATCATTACGTGCTCATTAGCATCGCTTTGGTGGCCGGGGAACGATGAACGCCAGCCAAGGACGAAAGGAGCGAAGGGTGTGTGTGAGAGAGAGAGAGAGAGAGAGAGAGAGAGAGATTTCGTTCGGAGGAAGAGAGAGAGAGAAAAGAGAAGGAGACACGAAGAAAGAGTCATCGTTGTTTGTAGAAGAAGAAAAGGACGAAGGACGACGTTGTGGACGAAGTCGCCCGGAGATGAAACCGAAGGACCAGAGGAAAATCGAGCTGATTTCGCATGAAACAAAGCGTCGCATGATTTTTATGTTTATTTGTTGTCCATTATTATTGTTGTCCTATTGTTGTTTTGCCATTATTGTTGTTGTCCTGTTCTTTTTGTCCATTGTTGTTGTTGTCCTGTTGTTCTTGTTATTCTGTTGTTGTTGTTCTATCCATTGTTGTTGTTCTTATTCTCATAGCTTTTATTGTAATTGTTGCCGTTTTTTGGTTTGCCGTTCATTTCTTATGCTCTTCATTAATTATTTAAATCAACGATGTGGAAGCAGAAGACGCAGCAACCGTTGATTAGAGACGAGGTGGAGAGAGAGAGGGAGGGAGGTAAGGAGTGAGAGGAAGAGAGAGGTAACAAGAGAGAGAGACAAGGACAGGGAGAGAACAACAAGAGGAGGATGGTTTCGGAGTTTCTGCGTTTCTGGTAGGACCAATTAAGTGATGCCTTTTTAATTGCGATGTTCTCTGAGCATGAGAACCGATTACCGGAAACGATTTCCAACCAACCGACCGCCCACCTCGACTCACGCCCACCTCCATCCCGCCCACTCACTTCGACCTCTTCCCACGCGAAAATCCCTTCAAGGACTCTCGACGTGGGTTTTTTTTCCCAAGTTGTATTAGAAGGAACAAAAGCTGCGGTTGCCTCAAGATTCTCGAGATTTCGCGAGCTTCCAGGATGGAAGACGAAAGTTTCGTTTCTCTGACGAGAGTCTCTGCGCGGCTTATCAATGGATCATCCGGGGTCCTTCCGCGGTCGGGAGGATGAAAAGGAGAAGAATTTTGCAAAAAAAAAATTCTTCAAGGATCTTTAAGGAGATGAGCACTTCCAGGAATATATCAAAGCCTACTCTGAAGCCCTTCTCTAAAGCTATGAACAAGTTGGTCTTTGGACCTATTTCTGGAACGTTTTCTAGGTTTCGACGGCGATGGAAATCATATTTTTTATGATTCTTCCATGACAACATTCTCTCCATCTTCTTATTTTCCTACTACTTCTCCATATTTTCCTCCCGCGGAGAGAGAGAGCGCGGTGTAACATACAAGAAAGATGAGCAAGTGAGCGGATGGAAAAAAAACAGCAAATAAAATAAAGGTGGAGGAGGATGGAGATGATGAAATCAACTGCAGATGAGACGAAGATGAATCACTTGGAGCGGCGCCAGGGCTGCAACGTCGATGTGGGAGAGGTGGCGAAAGGGAGGGCAATAGTGGGAGAGAGAGAGAGAGAGGGAGAGAGAGAGAAAGGGCAACAGTGAGAGATATAGAGAAAAGGCAACAGTGTGAGATAGGGAGAGAGAAAAATGATGGAAGTCGAGTGTCTTCGGACGAATTTCAGGAATAAAATATATTCAGCCATCCTCCATCTCGATGGAAAATTGAGACAGATGCGATGACCAAACTTTGCATTCAACTTCACGGCAACAAGAACGATGTGAATAACAACAAGAACGATGGGAAAAGCAACAAGAACGATGGAAACAGAAATAAAAACGATAGCAAAAGCAACAAGAACGATGGCAAAAGCAACAAGAAAACAACAAACAGCAATGACGAGAAAATTGCGTAGTTGAAGGACGTCTTCAGATGCGATGAGAGCCTCCTCATCGGACGCCGGGGACCTCGGTGTCGAGGAGGAGGCGAAGGCGAAGGAAGAAGCGATGGAGACGCCTCCTTCACGCATCTCAAGCTGTGACGGAAGTGCCTTCAAACCCCCCTTGTCGTCCCAACCCCTCCGTTTTCACACGACGAAGTCAACGAAGTCTCCCCCGCGGCTAGCGGACGAAGTTTTCACTGACAATTGCAACTCGTTTGTCCTCGAGATGAAGACGATAAGAGAGAGAGAAAGAGAGAACGAAAGCCAAGGAGACGAAGGAGAGAGAGAGAGAGAGAGAGAGAGGACGAAACCCAAGGAGACGAAGACGAAGGAGAGTGAGAGAATGGACGAAACCCTAGGAGAAGAGGCGAAGAAAAAGACGAAGACGAAAACGAAAAAAAGAGTGCCGAAAATTCGACGAGCGACGATTCGAACGGGTGGCAGCATCTGCAGTCCTTGGAGCGTATCGAGAAGGCGCGAATGCGGATGCGGCATCGTTCCACTTCCGGTTCCGGTTGTGTGCGCTCGGGGTGGGGGTGGAGGGCGCCTTCCATCCATCCATCCGTCCGTCTGTCCGTCCCACCGTCTGTGGAGCGCAACCGAATTCCGTTCTTCCGCTTTCACAATGAAATTTTATCGTTTGTCTTTCGCAAAACTTTTCACGCCTATCGCTTGGCTCGTTCTCTCTTTTTTTCTCTCTTCTTATTTCTTCCTTTATTTCTTGCTTTAGTTTTCACTCTCTATATCTTCCTTCCTTCTCTCATTTTTGCTTTCTTTTTCATTCTTCCTCTCATTCTAGCTTGTTTTTATCTCTTGCTTTCTCTTTATCTTTCTTGCTTGCTTTTTCACTCTTTTAATCTTTCTTGCTTTCTCTTTTTCACTCTTTTAATCTTTCTTGCTTGCTTTTTCACTCTTTTTATCTTTCTTTTTGGCTCCTTCGAGTGGTTCTGGTGAAAGTTTTAGCGGCGGTTTTTGGTTTGTCGAGGGACCCGACCAGAGGAGTGCGAAATTGATTTCGAGTCTGAGGACGACGAAGGAAGAGGTCGAGAACGAAGGATGAGGACGAAGGATGAGGACGAAGGAAGAGGTCGAAGGATGAGAACGAAGGATGAGAACGAAGGATGAGGTCGAAGGATGAAGACGAAGGAAGAGGTCGAAGGATGAAGAAGAAGTCTGAGGTCGAAGGATGAAGAAGAAGTCTGAGGTCGAAGGATGAAGAAGAAGTCTGAGGTCGAAGGATGAAGACGAAGGAAGAGGTCGAAGGATGAAGAAGAAGTCTGAGGTCGAAGGATGAAGAAGAAGTCTGAAGTCGAAGGATGAAGAAGAAGTATGAAGACGAAGGAATGGCTTGAGAAGAGTGGGATGAGTCAAACTTTCTTCTTCTATCCAAAGATCCCTATGGGTCGAAGTTTCCACCGTTGGTTCACTGAGATCAGGAGAGGAGTAGACCGAAGAAAGATTTTGGCTTCGTTGGAGTTTGGGTTTTATTGTGTTCTTTTGTTTTGTTTTTGCCATTAAGCGAATGTTTTTAATTACGTTGATAGGTCGGATGAGCGCGTCAGCTCGTGTGCGACGACGACGGCAGCCGCAGGCAAGCTTCCTTCTCTGTCCTTCTCTCTCTCTCTTTCCTTCCCCCTCCTTTTCCATCCCCCTCCCTTTCCTTCTCCCTCCCTCCATGGCCACATCGACCCCTTCCCAACCCACACGCGGGGATCCCTCGAGAAGGTGTCAAAAACGCGCGTAACTTTGTTTTCGTTGAATTGAATTGAAGTTGCTTTGGGTTGGGTTCATATTGTTGTTGTTGGAATTGTTTTTGTTGTTGTTGTTGTTGTTTTTTCTATTTTTGGCACTTGGTAGTATAATTCATGCTCATGTTGTTTTTGTTGTTATTTTAGCATTCCTTTATTATTATTATTATTATTATTATTGTGTTGTTCTTGTCTACTGTCGCCTCGTGCGCAAAACTTTCTTACGCTTAATTTTATGATTTTGCACAGTTGGGAAGCATTTAAAAGTTTCATTCTATCTCACTCTTATACACTCACTCTCTCTCTCTCTCGTACTCACTCTCTCTCTCTCTCTTACTCACTCTCTCTCTCTCTTACTCACTCCCTCTTACTCATCCTCTCTCACTCACTCTTACTCACACCCTCGATCTATCTATCTCTCTCACTCTATCGCTTGCTTGTTGCGAACAAATCTCGGCGGATTTATGACCCAGAGGATCTAACGTCAGCCAGACACCGACAGTATCTGAAGCTGGCAGCTGCTGCCGCGTACCACGGGGACGAAATTGAAATGCGTCGTCGTCGTCGTCGTCGTCAACCAAAATCCTCCCCCCCGCAGCCTTCATCACGCCTTCTCCGCGGGGAGCCAATTCGAGCGCATCTCAATCTCAGCTGCGATACGAAAGAATCGTCTCACTTTCAAATCTAAATTCTCTTCTCCAGGATAGAGGCGTGGCAAAGATTGGGGGGATGCATATATTTGGTATTGAAATCAAGTTGTTTTCCACTCGAACGGCGGCAGTTCAATATTCGACACGTGGTGAAAAATCGCAAATCTCGTAATGCTCACTATTCTTCTTTCTCGTCCTCCTCTCCTTCGTCGTCGTCCTCATCTTCCTCACCCTCCTCTCTTCATCTTCTTCCTCGTCTTCCTCTACTTCCTCTACTTCCTCTACTTCTTCTTCCTCCTCTTCCTCCTCAATCGTTTCTTCTTCCACATTCTTTTATTATTTTTTCCTCAACCTCTTCTTCTTCCCAATCCATTTCTTCCTCCCCATCCGTTTCTTCCTCCCCATCCATATCTTCCACCTCATCCCTTTTATTCTTCCCTTTTTCATTCTCTGAACACGCCTACGTTCTTAGCTGAGATACAATTGTATCTAGTAAATACGATGCTCGTATCTGGCGCAATGTTTGGTAATGTGTGCATTTTCTTTTTTTTTATTTGTTGTTGTTGTTATTGTTTTTGCTTTGGTTGTCGTCCCTTTCAATCGTCTCTTTCAGACGATGTCGTCACACATTTGCATTTCAATCGGCGACGACGACAATAACAATAACACCGACAACAACAACAATAACACCGACAACAAAAACAATAACACCGACAACAAAAACAATAATAACAAAAGCAACAATAATAACAACAAAAGCAACAACAACAACCAGAGTAATTCCGATACAAAAAAAAAAAATAAAAAACAGCAACAAGAATACCAAAAACATCCGTAAAATCTCGCTGATGCTTGATGTCCCCGATGATGTCTTCCATCTCTCTCTTTCGCACGACGATTGATGAAATTCTATCCATAAGATACAAGCCAAATCGTTCGTTCCGCGTTCCAGATACAAGAGTCGACTTCGATTTCGTTTTTTTATTTCAATCTTCCTCCCTCCCACTCAGCATTTTATTTCTAGACGATTTCGTGTATTGCGTGGATGACTGAGTTTTTTTTTTAATCAATTCAAGATACAAATCTCACAGATTGTTTCCTGTTGATGTGTAACGATGAGATTTTAACCTTGCAGACAGAGGTGGCGAAATCGAGAATTATCACATGAAAGATGAAGTGAAAATTCCTCAAGACATGCTTGAGTAAAGCATAAGAGAGAGAACTTCAATGGAATTAGAAGAATTCGTCTGAGCTTCGATGGAGTTAGAAAAATTCCTCCATTCAAAACTCCAAGCTCCAAACATCAACTGAAAACCATTGAGAATTCCAAATCCATTTTTTTAAATCCCAAGTTCCATTCAACCCAGAAGCAACGACGTGGTCATAAGCATGGCTTGCATGTTTCTTCTTACTAAATCCCAACATTCTCTTTCTCGAAATCGGACTCCAAAGAGCTTTGCTTCGATGAGATTAGGAGAAAGTAGGAGGAGGAGAAAGATGGAGGAGAAAGATGGAGAAGAAGAGATGGAGCATGAGAAAGGGAAGAGGAGAAAGGGAGGAGTAGAAATGGAATTTGTGTAGTTTGCAAATCCACCCGGCATAAAAATAAGTCCAAGTGTTCTCCGTGGCGTGTTTTACATGTCGATGCGATCCACACCCGAAGCCAGGCCAAAACTCCCCCGAGGCCTATGAAGCCAACTCAGACGCAGACTCCGTCCGTCCGACAGTCAGTCGTCGACTCTGCTCCTGGGGCGAGGGACATGAATAATTCCAAAGACTGGGGTTGGTGGCAGCAACAGAGAGAGAGAGAGAGAGAGAGAGAGAGCGATAGAGAGAGAGAGTGGGAGAGAAAGATCGAGAATCCGTCGAATCGACTGCAAAGTCGAAATACCATTTACGGCCATGGCCAGGAGGGGACCGTGGTGCACGAGTTGAGTGAATAAATAAATGGAATTATGAGTCATCACACACAAATGGCTTCTGGTCATGTGCTAAATTCCTGTTTAGTTTAGTACCAAACTATTGAAATGTTTTAAAATTGTCTCAAATATGTATGTTTATTGCATGAACTGAGTTCGGGTTGGTTGGCACGAATGAATAAATGTTTATGGAAACATACATAAATATTTATTTGTATCAATTTTGTAAAATGCTTTTGCTAAATACTAGAAATAATGCGTTCGTCATTAAATTCACCTTGGGGTTGAGGATAAGTGACTGAGGTGAAATATTCATATGCAAAAAGCTTTGTCGACAATTAAATTATTTCTTCATAGAGTTCACAAATGGATTTCAATGATTCGAAACGCATCGGAGCTTTGATATCCTAATTTAAATATTATTTTATTGAAAATATGTTTTATTGAATTTTTGTGACATTGTTGAATTTTGATGAAACTGTGAAATTTTTGTGAAAATGTTGAATTTTTCTGAAAAATTTTTATTTTTGTGAAAATGTTGAATTTTTCTGAAAAATCTTTATTTTTGTGAACATTTTGAATTTTTCTGAAAAATTTTTATTTTTGTGAAAATGTTAAATTTTTCTGAAAAATCTATATTTTTATGAAAATTTTGAATTTTGTGTGAAATTTTGAATTTTGTGTGAAATTTTGAATTTTAAATTCTGTGTGTAAATTTTGAATTTTGCGTTAAAATTTTGAATATTGTGTGAAAAATTTGAATTTTTTGTGAAAATTTTGAAATTT
This sequence comes from Coelopa frigida, assembly GCA_017309665.1. NCBI lineage: Eukaryota > Metazoa > Arthropoda > Insecta > Diptera > Coelopidae > Coelopa > Coelopa frigida. The sequence continues at coordinate 6,122,669 of CM029562.1, forward strand.
TTGTGAAAATTTTGAAATTTTTGTGGAAATTTTTAAATTTTTGTGAAAATTTTGATATTTTTGTGAAAATTTAAAATTTTTGTGAAATTTTTGAATTTTCGTTAAAATTTTGAATTTTTCGTGAACATTTAGAAATTTGCGTGAAAATTTTGAAATTTGCGTGAACATTTTGAATTTTGTGTGAAAATTTTGAATTTTTCTGAAATTTAGAATTTTTGTGAATTTTTGTGAAAGTATTGCATTTTTGTGAAAACTTTAAATTCTTTTGAAAATTTGAAGTTTTTGTGAAAATTTTGAATTTTGTGTGAACATTTTGAATTTTGTGTGCAAATTTTGAATTTCCGAGAAAATTTTAACTTTAGTTGCCTTCTGCTTATTTTTTTGATAACTCAAAAGCTTACAAAAAGGCAACGGAACCCACTAAGTTATTTAAAGTCGTCAATTTCTAAAATGTTGTCCTTGTACCAACTATGAATATGAATTACAAAATCAAAAGAGTTATCCCAACCTTTGAAACTGTTCCACAAAACAATTCCTTTTCGAATCTCTGCCCCAAAGCAACGGAAAGGCAACGGAAGAGAGAAAAACTCAAGATGCCTTGGCTTTCGAAACCAAACACGTGCCTTCACCTGGACAAGTCCTGGCCTTTCGGCCAAGCCAACGCTCATGGAGAGGGGGAACTCATAAAAACCAGATTAGTAGAGAATGCTTGCACTTGGGCTGAGTCCAGCGCCCATAGCAAACCCACGCCTGATGCCGAAGGCCAGGAGCAATACATCTGCATCGGAGCCAAGAAACCCTGCTCTTGCCCCCCCCCCCCCGATCTCCTCGTTTCAGGCCACGGCTGCTCCTTTGTGTCTGTGAAAATTCTGTTTAATCTGCAAAGTGCTTTGTTTAAATTTCAGAGTTTTCTGTGTGACCGAAGGAGTCGAGAACTCGGGGTGTGCGATGGAGAGAGAGAGACAGTGAGAGAAGGAGAGGTTGAGAGAAGAAGAGAGAGAGATAGTGAGAGAAGGAGAGTGAGAGAGAGGGAGGAGAAAACCCCAACGCTTCGATGCATCCTTTGTCATTGTCACCCGCAGCAGCAACAGCAGCGTCGACGGCGACAGATCGTCACAGTTCTGCTGCCTGCCTTCGCGTCATGTGTCACACCCACACACGCCCAGCGAGGAAGAGGCGCAGAAAGAGAAAAATAGAGAATGAGAGTGAAAGAGAGAGAGAGGAGTGAAGGAGAGAACGGGTGTGAACGAGAGGGAAGGGGAAGCGATACAGAGTATTTTTCCTGCTCTTTTCTGAAAAATAAACTTATTTAAAATATTGCATTCACTTGACTCCGGCATCATTGTCTATCACTGTCGTTTACTTTCTCCCTCACTCTCTCTTCTCCCTCTCTCTCTCTCTCTCTCTCACTCTCCCCATCTCTGTCACGCCCTCACCACCCATCACACATCACTCTTGTACAATCTACCTATCTCTTTCTCGCTTGCGCGTGTCGCAATTTGCTGAGCTGACGAATCGTTGACGAATGCCTTTCAGCTGCATTTGCCAGCTCGCTCGGTCTTTCTGTCCGTCCGTCTGTCCATCCGTCTCTCTGTCCGTCCGTCTGTCTGTCTGTCCATCCGTCTGTCTGTCCATCCATCCGTTCGCCTGTCTCTCTCCCGCAGTCGAGGTTGCAGCAGCGAATATATTCAGATTTGTGATTTATTGGCTCCTCGAACGAACGGACGAATGAGTGAACGACGGGGAGAAGTGAGAGAGAGAGAGAGAGAGGATTGAAGGCTACTTGGAAAGAGTCATAAATCGGAATTACGAATGAGTTTTCGCTGTTTCGACAGGGCCAATCGGAGCATGCCATGGGTATTGAGGTGACCTTATTTCTTGGCAGACCTTCAACACTTTCCGTTTTCACCTTCGAGAAAATCAACTTCTGTGAGGTTCTTCTTGTGGACTATTTTATAAACTAAAGATATTTGAATTTCCACGACATTTGGGATCTTAAAACATTTGGTATCTCAATACTTTTGGCATCTCAATACCTTTGGGAACTCAAGACCTTTGAGATCTCAAGACCTTTGAGATCTAAAGACCTTTGAGATCTGAAAATCTTTGAGATCTCAAGACCTTTTGAAATCTCAAAACCTTTGGAAACTCAAGACTTTTGGGATGTCATGACTTTTGTGAACTCAAGACCTTTAGGATCTCTAGACCTTTGGGTATTTAAGACCTTTGGAATCTCAAGACCTTTACGAACTCTAGACCTTTGGGAACTTAAGACATTTAGGATCTCAAGACCTTTGGAATCTTCCTACCTTTGGAGTCTCAAGACCTTTGAGAACTTAAAACCATCAGAGTCAATGCATTTTCTTTTTTCTCTAACCTACTTCTACCTTGAATCTTGAACCCCTTTTCACCACATTTATTCATCCCTTATCATCGCACCTGATTCCAAACATGATCCGTTTAACCTTCAACCATTACCAGTTATCTCACCCTGGCCCATCTATCAATGGAATATTCATCATTCTTGTACTCCATCCATTCTCGGACTCCTTCTCCTTCCATCTCCATCTCCTTCTCTCGTACTTCTCCTTCCTTCTCTAGCACTTCTCTTACTTCTCCCGCACTTCCACTTCCGCCCAGATCCGCCCCATATATCTTACTAATTTGCCCTTCTCACAATCACTCTTCCCCCAAACGACCATCACACGGACCTTCGCCCCCGCCCCCCCCAGGGCCACCCTTCATCCCATCCGCACTAATGGCTGGCGTATGTCTGCATTGGACCTCACATTAAACACGTTCGAGCCCTCATCAACCATCGCTCGATTGCCTCGATTGGTGTGAAGTATCGACAATAGTCGTGGTCGCCAGGCGAAGGTTCTCCTGCTTTTCCTTTCTCCATCTTCTGCTCCTCCTTCTTTTTCTCATTTTACCCTTCTTCTTTTCCATTCTTCTCCACCTTCGTCTCCTCCTTCTTTTCCATTCTTCTCCACCTTCGTCTCCTCCTTCTTTTCCATTCTTCTTTTTCTCCTTTTACCCTTCTTCTCCACCTTCGTCTCCTCCTTCGTTTTCTCCTTTTACCCTTCTTCTCCTTCTTTTCCTCCTTCTTCTTCTCCTTCTCCATTCTCTAACTCGATCTCTGTCCCAACTTCTAATGTCTGCTAGTAATGGCCCATCGTCTCTCGTTCATTCGATTTCTGCACTCGTCGATGATTTCTCCGTTCGCACAGTCGAGAAATCATGGAAAACAAAACCAGACCCAGGATGTTCTCTCCCTCGTTTCAACTCTTCCTCCTCTCTCTTGTTCATGCTCCACTCTTCAGCTCTTCCCTCCTCTCTTCAGCTCTTCCTCCTCTCTCTTCTGTTCTTCCTCAACTCTTTAGCTCTTCCTCCTCTCTCTTCAGCTCTTCCCTCCACTCTTCGGTTCTTCCTCTCTCTCTCTCTCTCTCCCATGTTGACCACGAACCGGAAGCAGTGCCAGCAGTTTTTATCTGGAATGCGAGCCCGGAGTGAAGCGGAAAATAGGAAATGAATAATTGAAGATGGCGAGTGGGTGGCGAAGGAGGCAGAGAAGGAGAACGACTGGTCGACCGATATCGTATTTCTTTTAAAACGTCTGTGTTTGCCTTTCCACATTTATGTGATTTCTATGTTTTTTACTTTTTTTCCAAACGATTTTCCTACGTTTTTACTACTGCGTTGCCTTTCTATGCCGAGTGTCCTTTGTCTAGTCGACGCCATCGATTTATGTGCGGCTTCAGACCACTCAACCCGATCTCTCTCACTCTTTCTTTCTCTCTCTCTCTCTCTCTTTCTCTCTCTCTCTCTCTCTCTCTTTTGCTCTCTCCCCTTCACTCTCTTTTTCTCCCTCTTATCATTCGTTCCCTTTCTCTCCTTCTTCCAACTTATCACTGAAGCTCCTGCCTCTAATCAATGTTTTTCCACTCTTCAATCAGGGACGACAGGAGGCAGGGGATGGAGGGATGAATGGATGGTTGAAATGATTGATTGGCGTCCAAGAATGGGTCGATTTGCTCATCAACGACCTCTAGTTATCTTCTTCCCTCTCTCTCTCTCTCTCTCTCTCTCTCCATCTCTCTCATTCTTCCCTTCCTGAGAAATAGAAATTTGCCTTCCTTCGGTCCTTTTTCTCGAAAGGACCTTTGGGTGAACTCTTTAAGGAGAATTTCTCCTCGTAGTCATAGTCGCAATCATCCCTCTTTCTCGGATCCTCATCCTCATGCCAACTAGTAGAAGGTGACTCGAATGCTTCTCTCCTGTCGACTGTCGACTTCGAGTGTGATTCACCGTGAAACCGCCCCCGAGTCTGGCACGATTTATTTCGATGGCCCCCCAGAAGGGATTCCACCACGGGACGTGAGAAGAAGAGGGAGGAAAAAGAGTTAGGAAGACGAGAAGAAGAGGTAGGAAGAAGAGAAGAAGAGGTATGAAGAAGAGAAGAAGAGGGAGGAAGAAGAGAAGAAGAGGCAGGAAGACGAGTAGAAGAGGGAGCCAAAGGATTTGAAGAAGAGAAGACAGTTGTAAATATTTGCGCAATGACACACGAAAAATACGCTTGTCTCCTGTTCTATTCTCTGTCCTGATCCTGATTCTCCTGTGTCTCCGACCGACGACGACGCAACTTGGCACGCGGCGACATCCGGGCGACGCCAACGATTGGAGACGACGACGATGAGTGCGAGGGCGAAAGAGATTCCAGGACGAGGCGCAGAAGGAAGATTTGGCGCAAGGATTCGCCAGCCACCCATGACAACGGTCGTGATTTGAAATATTTGAAGACGAAGGGACTGAAGGAAAAAATCTGAAGCACAGAAAGGTTTACGTTTTATGGTCGTTCTTTCATTTCGAACGAAGGAGGTGAAAGCGATGATAATTCAAGGTAAGAGAACGAGGACGATAAAGAGACTTTTGCTGAGAGGATCCCTATCCATATCATGAAAAGATCAGGTGCCCAAGATCCCAATCCATATCAAGAAAGGATCAGGTGCCCAAGGTTTAAGAGATCTGATCCCTGAGATGGTCTCTGGTTCTACTACAATCGGACCCCAAGCCGGAGTCCTGGAACTCACCCGTACTTTTTGGCGAGCGCTCCTCATGTGTTGAATTATTTCTCGCTACGATCTCCATCCTCAAGCTGGACTATGTGTGTGTGTCTGGTTGGGGAATCTGTAAAAGAAGTAGAAATCTCCATTAGTTGGCAATTTCCAAACGGCAATAGATTGATGTAATAAAGGTAGAAGTAAGGGAGGGAGGAGAAAAGAGAAGCAAAGAAATGATTGCGGATGTTGATGCCAAAGGAGGATTGAAAGTACTCGACTACTGGAATCCCATGGGTCGTATTGAAACAATGGCTCGGAGAGGGGGGCGTGGGGAGGATGGGCGTGGCCGACTCAATGCGCGGTAAAAGCAGCGATAAATACAAAATCATAAAAGCGCTGCAGAAGCCTTTTTAAAAACGATATAAAAGCAGAAAGTTGTTAATGCAACGCAGCAGGAAGGAAGGAAGGAAGGAAAAACCCCAAACTAAGAGAAAGGAAGAGAGATAGGGGGAGAAAGAGGGAAAGGGGAAGGAAGAGAGAAGGGAAAGGAAGAGAGAACGGGATGGAAGAGGGAATAGGAAAGCAAAGGGGAGAAGGAGGCAAAGGAAAAGAGCAACGAAAGAATGGCGAAAGTTTTTCATTTTCAATTTGAAATTAAAACGAAAGTTGGAAATGTGTTTTTATTGTTCACGCTTTTTATTTGCTTATTTCTTATTTTTCCCCCTTCCTTCCTTCAGCTCTTTGTTTCGACTTCTCTCTTTTAATTCGCAGTTTGCTCAGTTTTCTCCTTCTCCACCTCCTCCTCCTCCACCTCAACATTCTTCCGTTAAGCACCTCGTATTTGTTCGTCCGGCGCCAGTTCGCGGTTCCCGCCCTCACAGATGAGTGAGTGCTTTCTCCCTCTCTCTTTCTTCCTTCCTCTTGTCTCCCTTTCTCTCTGCTTCCTCTCGTCTCCCATTCTCTTTCCTTCCTCTCGTCTCCCTTTCTCTTTCCTTCCTCTCATCTCCCTTTCACTCGGCTCCTCGGGGATTCCCCTTAATTATGGACATAACTCCGGAGCTCGTGAACTTGCAAATGGCCGCGCTTTGGGAAATTACATTCTGAAGTATTAAATAATTAAATCCTAAGTACTCTTCTCTATTTCTCCCTCCCACTCACTCTCTCTCTCTCCTATTCCCTCCCACTCACTCTCTCGTATTCCCTCTCTATCTCTCTATTCCCCTCTGTCTCTCTCCTATTCCCCTCTCACTCTCTCTCTCTCTCTCTCTCTCTTGTGCTCCTCCTCATGTCTAAGTCTATGTGGATTGAACTCGAAACTTCGGACGATTCACTCAGAACTTTTGGCATGGCTAAATGAGTCATTGAGCTAACGAGGGTGCGGGAGATTTCTGGTAATGGATGATGAGGATTCACATGGTGGGGATGAGGATCCATCCATCATCGCACCTATTACAAGAGGTGGAGAGGACTGGTGGAGAAGAAGAATGAAGTGTTTGGGAAGAATTTTAAAGTTTACATCTGTTGGACTTTAAGAAACAGGTGAAAACTATTTTGGCGGAAATAGTTTTGAGAAATTATTTTTGATAAATAAGTCGAATCAGAAGGAATTCCCATCCATATTGACCTGAATCTTTATTGTATGAATATTTGCAATCTGAATCTATATTATTTTAATCCATATAATCAGAATCCATATAATCTGAATCCATATAATTTGAGTCCATATAATAAGAATCCATACAATTTGAGTCCATGTAATCTGAATCCATATAATTTGGATCCATATAATTTGAGTCCATGTAATCTGAATCCATAAAATTTCAATCCAATATAATTTGAGTCCATATAATTTGAATCCATATAATCACAATCCACATAATTTGAATCCATATAATAAGAATCCATATTATTTGAATCCATGTAATCTGAATCCATATAATTTGGATCCATATAATCTGAATCCATATAATTTGAATCCATATATTTTGAATCCATATAATCTGAATCCATATAATCAGAATCCATATAATCTGAATCCATATAATCTGAATCCATATAATTTGAGTCCATATAATAAGAATCCATATAATTTGAATCCATGTAATCTGAATCCATGTAATCTGAATCCATATAATTTGGATCCATATAATTTGAGTCCATATAATCTGAATCCATATAATCAGAATCCATATAATCTGAATCCATACAATTTGAGTTCATGAATCCATGTAATCTGAATCCATATAATCTGAATCCATATAATCTGAATCCATATAATCAGAATCCATATAATCAGAATCCATATAATCTGAATCCATATAATCTGAATCCTTACACTCTCCACCTTTAACACCGAAACGAGAAGTGAAATCTCCACTTCAAGACCTTCAAGATTTTTGCATAATTTTTCACCCCAAATGTGATGAAAGAGAAGTCAAAAGAAAAGGAAAACAAGAGTGAAGCACAAAAATGCACTCTTCACTCACTTTGCTGCGGGTGAATGAGAGGGAGATAGAGAGAGAGAGAGGGAAAAAGAGAAAGATGCAGAGAGGAAGAGTGAGATGAAGAGTGGAAAAGAGAGAGATGCATTGCTCAGAAGCAACAACGTGATGAAGGAGAGCGCGGCGGAGATTATTAAAAGAGGGCAGCTGAGGCCATGCCGAGAGCAAACTCAAGAGGTGCGAAAACTCTGGCAACCCTGGAAAATTGAGGGACGCGAAACGAGGTGGGCGCAAAAATGGGTTGATGAGGGAGGGAGGGGAGAGAGAGAGAGAGAGCGATAGATGCTGCGTCATTAAATGCTTTCTCATCTCATAGCGATAGCAGAGTAGAAAAAGGTACGAAGGAAAAGAAGAAGGCGCCGAGAAAAAACAGGAAAAACTTTTCTGAAAACTTTTTTAAGGTTTTGCAAATAACGAAAAAACTTGCTGAGCGCAGGAGAAGGATGATGCACAAGAAAAGAATAGCAGAGTGAGGGAAAGGGAGAGATAGATAGAGAGCGGTAGGGAGAGAGATAGAGGGAGGTAGGGAGAGAGAGAGAGAGCGAAGGAGGTCGGCAAAGTTGTTCACTTTTTATTCTTTGCGTGTAGCACGATTTACAGTAATAATTAGAGAAATGATTGTTGTTCTTCGACGTCTTCCATCTTCGTCTTCACCGTCTCTTTCTCTTTCTACTTGCTTTCTTTTTCTTCTTGCCTTCTTATTCTTTGTTTTTTTTCATTTTCTTCATGATTTTTTTTACTCTTCATACTTTTCTTTTACAGTTTATTACAGGACGTTGTTGTTGTTTTCTATGGTGATAAAGGAAAAGTTGTGATAGTTGTAGTTTTTCTTCTTCTTCTTCTCTCTTGTTTTTGCTGTTGTAGACTTTTACTGCATTTTAAAAGCGCAGTTGTTGCAGTTGTATTATTTAAATAAAGCTGTTCTCGTGCATTTTCATTGGACCATTTCCTCCCTGTCTTCAATTTCCAACCTTCCCTCTCTCTCTATCACCCTCTCTCTCTGTCTCTCTCTCTCTTCACTCTATTCCATCTCCACCTCAATAAGGAAGAACGTAAGGAAGCCCGAGTCTCCTTCCTTTCTCTCATTCATTTGCTTACTGCGCATTTCTTTTCATCGTCTTTTACTTTCTTACAACTATCGTTCTCTCTCTCTCCATCTCCATCTCCCTCCATCTCCATCTCCCTCCATCTCACCTGTGGCCCCTTCCCCTCACCCGCATCTTTGAAGAGCAAATGGTATGGAATATAGTCTAATGGCGCATTTTGGCCATTTGGACGGACGAACGAATGGACGTCTTTAAGTTTCCAACGTACCCACTTTTTTTTTCTACTCTCTTCGCTTTGTTTCTACGTTTTCACTTTGTTTCTACGTTTTCACTTTGTTTCTACGTTTTCACTTTTGTTTCTACGTTTTCACGTTGTTTCTTCGTCTCCATTTTGTTCCTCTATTTCCTCTTTATTTCTTCATCTCCCCCATCCTTTGTCCACTTAATATTGTTGCTGCCCAGGGGTCGACCGAAGGAAGAAATGCCATCGATGGAGTGGGGGAAAAAAAGATGAAGCGGAAGCGCGTAACAAGATTATCTCGCGGATGCAATTTTAATGGCATCCGGGATCCATGCAATATTCATTCCACAACCTACCATCAACCATCCTCCTCTTCCTCTCCTCCTCCTCTCCAATGGGAGAACAAAATTAATTCATCGTGAAAGAAGAATTCTTTGTTTTCTCCTTCTCCTTCACCCGAATGACCTTCGAGACAACCTTTGAAAATATTCAACACTCATCTCTCTACCATTGTCCCAGAGACTCTAGAGTAACTTTCAAGGTGTTTCTCTCTCTATCCTCTCTGTCTTTCTTACCCCATCTCTTTCTCTCACCCCTCCATATCTTTCTCTCACCCCTCCATTTCTTTCTGTACCCCATCCTCAATGCCATTAGCCGGGGATCCGTTTCATAACTCGTTCCGCCAACTGAGCGCGCCTTTCGAAATGGGTTTTCGTTCCACCTGACGTGGATTCCGATGAGGACCAGGAACCATCCCATCAGTACTTCTCACTTTCAATCCCCTCTAACGTCCATCCATCGCTTCGTCTCCAATTCTTCGTCCTCCAACCCCTCGCCGCTTTCAACCCCTTGCCATCTCCTACCTTTCGACGTCTTCAACCTCTCGTTCTCTCAAACTTCTCGCCATTTCAAAGCCCTCGCCAAGAAACCCAACCCCAATACAATTCGCCCCTCTGACCCTCAGCTCGCTGTCTGGATCGCTTTCCAAATCATTTCCCGCTCGTCTCGGCAGCTCCACCGATTGACGATGCCGTGGAGGGGGGCCTCAAGGGATCTAACGAGGGGTCGAGGGAAGTCTTCGGTGGATGATGGAGAGAAGTCTCTGGCGGAGGATGAAGAGAAGTCTCTAGCGAAGGATGGAGAGAAGTCTCTGGCGGAGGATGAAGAGAAGTCTCTGGCGGAGGATGAAGAGAAGTCTCTGCCCATGGGTTGGGTGAAGGTAAATTGAAGACGAAGATGAAAATAATAATTTTGTGGTTTTTCCGTAGTTTCTGATTATGATTGCGGAAAGTCAGCGTGAGTTCCAAAGGCAAAGGGACGAGAGGACGGGGGCAAAGGGGTGGCAATGGGAGGGAAAAGAGTGTGGTTGAGGGCGTGGCAGACTGTTGGGCGGACAATTCACTGGCGACGTGGTCCAATGAACCAAAGTGGCGAACGGCACGTGATCTTGTTATGCAAATGCGAGAGACGAGAGCGACGAGAGCAGACGGAAAAAATGTGTCTTCCTCTTATTGTTATTGCTGGAGGATGGAGGGTGGAGCGATGGAAGAAAGAAGAACGGAAACAAGAGACAGCAATAGAGAGAAAGCAAAAAAATGGGGGAGAAGAAGCGTGGAGTGAAGTGAATGAAATGAAAATTAGCTAAATTACAGACCCGTCGCTCTCGGCCCCGCAGGTGGTGGCTCCGGGGAAATTTAGTCTAAGATGACGGCGCCATCCTGGCGGCGAACGGCGTAATTGAAAGTGAAGTTTGGACGCTTTCAGTCAACCTCCGACCCAACCATGGAGGGGTGGCTTTTGTACTTTATTTAACCTTCGTCCTTCGTCGGTTTCAACATCGGAATTGATAAGACGAAAAGACGAAAAGACGAAAAAGAAGAAGAAGAACCTTCCGTTTCGACGCCTCCACGGCTGGGGTTTTAATTTTATTTTTGCGATTCTTTTTCATCGTTCATCGTCTTCGGGCTTCCCTATTGTCCACAATATCATCGGCCATTGTTGCTCGTTGCTCCAATGATTTTCTCCACCGATTTTCTTCGTCCACTTTTATTTTTCCCCAAAAAATAACGGACAGCCATCTGTCGATTACATTTTACTGTCCTTTCAGCCCATCTCTGTTCTCAACGTCTCGGGCTGACGCGTCCCTTCTCAAGCTTCATGTCGTTTCTTTTCATTTCAAACACCTCTCCTTGTCTTTCGATCCTTATCCGCTCGCTTCGTGTCCAGCGTCGCTCTTTCATTTGTCCCCCTTCCCTTCACAATCGCTCTCTATCTCTCTCTGTCTCAATCTCCCTTTATCTCTCTGTCTCATTCGCCCTCTATCTCCCTCTCCCTCTATCTCCCTCTACCTCTATCTCACTCTCTCCTCGTTCTCAAATCTCCGCATTTATTTCGGTGTTGAAGCTCAATTTATTTCAGATTGATTAATTTCGATAAAGTGCGATAATTATGAGAACTTTTGTGATTTCACAACGAGGGCGACATTCATCTCTCTGTGTGTGTGTGTGTGTGTGTGTGTGTGTGTGTGTGTGTGAGCCTTGACGAATGTCGAAATCTCATCTCTCTCGAGTTCCATTATTTCGAAAGTTTTAATGGACCGAGCAATGTCATAATCGACGTCCGGCGGGGTTCAATCCATCAGTTCAGCTCTGTCCGAATGGTCGCAAAGACTCGTGGAGGAAGGAAGTGGGTTTTGGAGGGTTGGAAGAGGAATGAGGATTTACATCAAAATGTTTTTATTCGATTTTCTGGAGTCTGTATGTTTGATATTTGATATTTGAAATGTATTTGCGAATTTCTGAAATCTGTTTTTGAATTTCTGAAGTCTATTTTCGATTTCGATTCGTTTTTCTACCGTCAGTTTTCGATTTTATGAAATCTATTTTTGAATTTCTGAAGTCTGTTTTCGTTTTTCTTCAATCAGTTTTCGTTTTTCTGCATTAAATTTTCGATTTGATTTTCTAAATTTCTAAATTTTCTAAATTTTTTCGATTTTCAAATACCTGTTTTCGATTTTCTAAACCATGTTTTCGATTTATAAAATTTTTTAATTTCTGAAGTCAGTGTTGGATTTTCTGAATTTTGATTTAATTTTTCGAGTTTTTGAAGTCTTCTTGAAATTGATGTAGGTCTGCGAAATTATTCATCCACCGATGATCCGATTTGACTACACGACTCAGGTCCTTTGTGGTTCTTTACTGTATCAGTAGTTCTCGGATGGCGATAGAGAGAGAGAGATAGTGAGAGAGCGAGAGATAGTGATAGAGAGCGAGAGATAGTGATAGAGAACGAGAGATAGTGAGAGAGAACGAGAGATAGTGAGAGAAAGAGAGATAGTGAGAGAAAGAGAGATAGTGAGAGAGCAAGAGATAGTGAGAGAGCAAGAGATAGTGAGAGAAAGAGAGATAGTGAAAGAGATGGTGATAATGAGAGAGAGATACAAGTGAGAGAGAAGGACAGCTGCCATTACAAATCTGATCTGATATATTCTCCGAATGGTTGGTTTCGAGATCACAACCCACACAACCTGATTCTCATGGAATCAGGACCTGCACTTCCTGCTGATTAAAAGCAGCCTCATTCTCTCTCTCTCTCTGTGTGTGGCCATCGTGTTCCGGGAAGGTTATCGGATCGGGTCAGGAAGGTTCTTCATCGGCGTCAACAAATAAAAGAGATTCTCTGTCTGGCTCTGTGATCTATCGAGGCAATTACTTATGTCCTTGTTCATGTCCTTCTTGTTGCTTTTGTCATTTAACGTTTTTATTGTGGATGTTGTCGTTGTGGAGGTGTTATTATTATTGTTGTTGTAACTGTTGTTATTGCCATATGAGAGGTGGTGGTGTTGTAAAATCTAATATTTAACTTCTTCAATATCGAGTAACATTTATCGCAAACGACATCATCAAAAGCCGGAAATGTGCGCATTCTGCAAGGACCTCAATCGCACGCACGCACACACCAACACACACACACACAAGCCACCCACTCAGACCGAGACACACACACACACAAGCACAGTTGGCTTGCCTGCAATATAATGACTTGTGCTTGTGCCGTTCGTTCGCTCGAGCTGTCATCATCGCTCAACGACTCCGAGGCGAGGATACACCAAATCGATTGCGATGCCTTGCAGGGTTCTCTACCTTCCATCTCTCTCTCTTTCTTTCTATCTCTTTCTCTCTCCTTCTGTTTATTTCTCCCTCTCCCTCTCTCATCCTCGCTTTCTCCCTTCCCGTTTCTTTTCCTCTCTATCCTTTTTTATTATTTTGCGGCTCAGAGAGCGCCCTCTGTCATTTCCGTTTCTGCCTTCATAACTGAATGCGACTTAATGTCAAGCGCAGAGACACACAGGTGGGTGGAGAATGGTGCCGAGGAAAGGGAACAAAGGAGAATGAGCCGACGGGCAGACGGACGATCAGGCAAATGGTTGGGAATCTAGAGGAAGAAGTGAAAAAGCAGGGCATATGAATGGGAGCAGGATGGAAGGACAGACGAGGGTCGGGAAAATGAAAGAAGGGCCAGAGGAGACGAAAGCAAGGCCAAAGGAGACGAAAGCAAGGCCAAAGGAGATGAGAGCAGGCCTAGAGGAGGCAAAAACAGAGTCAAAGGTGCCGAAAGCAGGCCTAGATGAGGCAAAAGGTGGTTCAAAAGCAACGAAAGTAGGTTCAGAAAGAGACAAAATGAGGTTCAAAAGCAACGAAAGTAGGTTCAGAGGAGACGAAAAAACCGTCAATGAGGACTAAACCAGTATCAGAGGAGACAAAAACAGCGAACAGCAGACGATGAACACGACGAAGGACAATGACAAGGAATACATTCGCCACTTAAAGCCAAGGAGAGAGAAGACAACGCGAAATAATGGAAAATAAAGGAAAAGAAAGCAAAAAAAAAAATAATAAAAAAAGCCAAAACAAAGCAAAAAGAAAGCAAAAAGAAAGCAAAAAGAAAGCAAACAAAAAACTCAGACACCAACCAAAAACAACAACAATCACAACCGCATTGGACCGCGTTTGGAAGGGGGCGTGTGAAGGAGCTTTGGAAGGAGGCGTGGCAGGGGTCGTGTGTGGGCGACGTCTGGTGGGCGTGAGCCGTGCGCTTATTACCACTCGACGCTCCATCATCTCGAGCCGTCGTCATCAACGATGGTGATGGTGAAGGCGACGTCGACGGCGACGGCTTCTTTCAACGTCTTCTTCGTCGCATTCGCGCGAATCTTCAGCATCTCTCTCTTTCTCTCTCCTCCTCCCCCCTCGCCCCCTTCAAGATCTCTCTTCCTCATTCCCATCACTCGCATGGATTTTTCGTTCCATCATTTTTCAAACGAAATGGCTTATGGAGAATTGTTTTTTTTCAGCTTCCACTCGTCAGCCACTGAGCGCTCACGTTGGTTGCTCTTGTCGATGATTTATCTTTATCTTTTATTTGCAAATGTCTCTCTCCCTCCCAACATCCATTTGTCTCCCTCTCACCATCTATCTTTCTCCCTCTCAGCACAAGCTCCTCTGCTCGACACTCGTTCGTCATCGCAACCGCCAAATGGGATCGCGACGCAGGAATTCATTTCGAAGCACGTCTGACGGGCCTCTCGACATGACGATGGATGACCGAATCGAAAGTGGAATGAAGGAGGATTTTAAATTTTCGCGCGAATCAAAATCGACTGAATGTGGAGCAGAGTCTCCATTCCATTCATTAGGATCCATTCAAGACACCAAATCAAAATTTAGATTCATTTCCATAACTTGAACATGGAGAAGGACTTAAAATTGAACATGGAGAACTGACTTAAAATTAAACAAGGAAAATGGACTCAAATTTGAATATGGAGAAGGAACTCGAATTTTAACATGAAGAAAGGATTCGAAGTCGAAATAGGAAACAGGACTCAAAGACGAAGTTGTATCCGACAATGGAAGAACCACGTCTTCCTCCTTCCTTCGCTAACTCATGCAAATTATACAAGAAACGTCTTCGAGTGAGAACTTCGAGCGCTCGACGTGGACGATGATTGCGAGATGAGTGAGAAGTCAGTCCATCCTCATCTGGTTGATAGGAGGTCCTCATTCTCTCGAATTCTCCATCCTCTCGAATTCACCATCCTCTTGAATTTCTCATTCTCTCGAATTCTGCATCCTCTTGAATTTCTCATCCTCTTGCATTTCTCATCCTATCGACTTCCGCGACTTCTCTAGAATTTCTCGTCCTCTCACATTCCTCTTCCTGTCGAATTCCATGTCAATTTGTTGTCCTAGATTCCGTTCTGGTCTCGGTCTCTTTTTCCCCCGCTTTCAACCAATATTCTCGTTCTTCTTGTGTTCTTGTCTCCCGCATGAATGTCGGATGAACTTCAGGTGTCACGTCCGCAAACATGAATGCATTTCATGATGACGACAACAACGAGGACAACGACAACAAGGAGGACAACGACAACAACGACAACGATGAGAATGATGACGAAGTCGATGATTCCTGCACAGTCAGCCGCTCTGGCTTCAATGCTCCACCCACACGATCTTTCATCGTCTTCCCCTCAGACTTGCTTCCTTCCCCTCAGACTTTCTTCCTTCAACATTTCGCAGGCCATCGCGCGAAGGAGGTCAGGAGGAAGGAAATCGCTCCAAGGGCAAAAACCAAGGGAGAAGAACCAGAAGAAGAACCAAAAGAAGAACCAGAAGCCAAAGGGGATGAGGAATAAAGAGGAGGCCAGGCCAATAGGTTGCGCGTACATATGAAAGTGAATTTTCATTTCATCATCAGCGTCAACAGGGCCGAGATGTGGAGGCAACAACCACCACATGCTCGAGTTGACATTTTCGAAATTGCCACCGCCTTTGAAGAGACCCCGACCCCTCATCTCGATTCAACCAACGACCTTTTATCGCCCCCAACTCCAACGAGTCATCTCCATCTGCCTTCGTTATTGCCTCCACCTCTGCCTCTGCCTCCACCTCTGCCTCCACCTCTGACTCCACCTCTCTCTCTCCACCTCTGCCTCCGCCTCTGCCTCCACCTCTGCCTCCACCTCTGACTCCGCCTCTCTACCTCTCTCCAACTCCCCCCCTAACGAGCAGATGAACGACTCGTGATTCAGCCCAAGGCGCTCCTCCTCCTTCGACGGCAGCAAAATCATTTCCTTTATTTCATTTCATTTAATTTGCTTGATTTATTTCCGCGCTCACGTCTGGATCACGACATCATTTCAAGGGAAATTCCTGGCGGCATCAGAACGTTAAATGGGTCAACAACAACAACAACAAGAGCTTTCATGGGGCACGTGGAATCATCGAGAGGTTTAATTTAAGTAGAAAAAATTATACAAGAATTCATAATAGAATACGTCTCAGGATCCTGATTATCTTTGAATGCATCGTTTGAAATTTCACTGCATCACTTTCTGCATTAATTTACCAATTACCATTCTACAATATTTAGCTAATTAGAAAATTTCCATATTCAATTAAATTTCATTTTCCATTCCATTCGTGATCATTTTCCATTCTTGATCTATTTCTATTCTTGATGCCATCTCTCTTCATCATGCCGTCGTGTCTTTTGTCAAGCTCAATTTATTATTAAGAAAATTTGTCGCCGCCGGGCGTTTCGTTGTAGCAATTAATCAATGCTTCCTGCGGAGTCGATGCCACTCCCTCCCCGCCCATCGTCATCATCACGCCCACCTTCATCAACACTAACACCATCACAAGCACCTTCACCATCACGAGCACATTCACCATCACCAACTAACACCATTACCAACACCATTTGAGCCCGACCCACGTCGATTGACTGATGACCATGACACGATTTTCTATTGAATTTTAATGCCATTTTCCCCACCTCCAACGTCTGCAGCGAGATGTCTGTCCGTCCGTTTGTCTGTCCGTCAGTTCGTCCGTCCATCTGTCTGTCAGTTCGTCCGTCTGTCCGTCCGTCAGTTCGTCCGTCTGTCTGTCTTTCCATCCATCTGTCCGTCGGTGGTGTTCATTAAGAACAGGAACAGTGGGATGCGTTGTGAGCGCGACACAAACACATCTCTCTCACTCGTTTCCACTCCACTCTCCCCCCATACCTCCTTCGCCACATCCTCTCTCTGGCACTCGTGGAATTTTTACTCCTGCTTCGTGCTCTCCAACCGATGTCACCTGAGAAATGAGCGCCGTGTGTCGAGGAGGCCTTGAACGATTTTGAACGGGAGGAAATTGAACGGTTTTTTGCCATCGACTCGATTCGACTCGACTATGAAAAGTTTTCACGACTTCGACTATAGTTTTTTCGATTCTTTATTTTTCTCTTTTTCATTTTTTTTTTTTTGCGTGTTTTTTATTTAGCTTAAATGCCGAGTTTTTGTTCTACAAATGCAATAAATTTAAGTTTTATATCGAAAGAATTTTCTCTCCTGGGGAATTTCTCTCCATTTTGGTGTGGAATTTCTCTCAGTGTACTTGTGGAGCACCTCGCGACCGTTTTGCTCTACATTTTCCACTTGAACGAGCGTCGTTCGTCACCAAATGCTAAAGATCGATCGCTTGTTGGAGTGGAATTAAATGATGTAGAATATCGCAATTAAAGTGAATCGATTGCGCGAAATGAGAGTTTTCCTAGAATATTAGGTATTTATAGAGTTTGATATACTTTAAGGAGAAACCTTTCGAGAAACTTTTAATTCAATTATAATACAATTTTTATAAGGAATATAGATCATAATGATATATACGAAATGTTTAATGATTTTCAAATATTTTTGTTTTAAGTTTTAATGAAATTATGTGTAATAATAAATTATAATAAATAAAAATTCGCATAAATTATATCTGATATAAAAATATACTCTAGAACTATTATCCTCCCTTCCATGATTCATAAAAATACTCGAAGACCCTCCACAGAATTCCATTTGACGATTACCGCTGACCCTATTCTAAACAAAAACGTTCTATCGGGAACCTCTCAGAGCTCTCTAGTTTCTACGTGACCAACGTCCATCGTCCCCACCATCGACAATGATTTTTCCACCCTTGCCAACGGTCGTTCTTACCCTCAGCATCCTTTATCCACACCTTGAGACTCTTTTGGCCAACGTGGCTTCGGTTAGTTCCAAACCTCGGTTATTTCCATTGAACCAATGGTGAGCAGAGAAGAGATCCAGGGGGGTGTAATGGTAAAGGGGATCAGATGGAGAAGGAGAAATAGTGAGTGGCGGATTCGAAAACTAATTTTAATAAAAATAAAGCTGAACTTTATTTTGCCACGAAAAACAACGATCGAAATGGTCGAATACTTTCGCCATTTTATTGTTCTCCAAGCGCACTACACATACATATGTATATACATGTGTATGTGTCGGTAAGTAAGTTCCCGCCATAAGTGTGTGTGTGTGTGAGTGTGTCCTCCATGAAAGTGTGCAAGTGTATGAGTTCAAAGCAATTCCATTTTCTGCTCGTAGTCAATAAAAATAAAACTTAGTTGAAGCGTATACAAACGTAGTATTTATTCTCAATTCCAATCTGTGTTTGTGTGTGAGTGTGTGCGAGTGTGTGTGAGTGTCTTTTGGGTGTGAACGTGTGTGTATTTGAGAATTTTCGAATTTTTGTAACCGTTTCGTTTGGCGCGCAATTTAAATTCAAACCACAATTACATGCATGCATGTGAATTCCATCCACTCTGTGTGTGTATTTGTGTTTGTTCGTTTGTATGGTTGCAAGTATCGTTTGTATTTGTGCAAGTATCATTCGGTTGTGGTGTGTGTGTTCTTTTGTATGTTTTTGTGTCCTTGTGTGCGTTCGTGTGTCTCTTCTCTATCTCTCTCTCTCTCTCTCTCTGTTTGTATGCACTCGACTTGGTTGAATAAATCATAACTCATGCTTGGAGCATTATTTTTTTGCTGCCCCATCGACCTCCCTTCTTCCCTCCGTTCTCTGCTCCTCCACGTCCTCTTCATCTTCTTGAGCCAATGGTTCATGTGTTGTTTATGTGTTGGTACCGCGGTTCCCCCCCTCGACATCTCTCTCTCTATCCTTTTTATCATTCGTCGTTCGTCCTCTGCTCGTTTTGTTATTTAAATTACTTCGTAGCAAATTTATTCCGTTCTTTATTTCGTTTGTTTTTGATTCGTTTCGCGAACTCGCCGATCTCTCACTCTCTCTCTCTCTCTCTCTCTCTGTCTCCCCTCTATTTCCTTCTCTTTCCCCCCTTACTGCCCTCTCTTTCCACCCCATCGTGCTTCTTGTTTTTATTGTCGATTTTCAGGTTTTCGCTTCTCGTTCTCGTGAAAGGATCTCCTTGTGTCGCGATTTGTTCGACTGTTAAAAAGGCTTTCAAGGTTTCCCCCCCCCCAAACCCCCAAACAACCAACGACCGACCCCAAAATTCTCCCCCCCCCCCCTCTTCCCCTCTCTTCATCCACCCCTCGCGGTTTGTCTGTGTTTGTGTGAAAGGGTTTGAATTTGCATGAAAATAAAATCGTGCCGAATTTTTCATCGTGTTTCGTCTGAAACAATCGGCTGACAACTGAATAGAGTAAACACACGAAACAATGAACGACAACAAAATAATAAACTCTGATGCCAACAACAACAACAAGAAGATGGCAACAACAAGAACAACAATATCAACAAACACCGTGCAACAATGAAAAGTCACTTGGCGGAATTTCAAGTTGAAAGCACTTCCCTTGAAATGGAACAATGGTCGATGGTGAGGAAAGGGAAACGTAGTCGGTTCGTCAGGGGGTGGCGTGGGCGAGCAATGGAGACGTGGCCTAGGGGCGAGGGAGCAATGGAGGCGTGGCCAGAGGGGCGAAGGTAAAATGAAGGCGGGGGCATGTCCAAGGGGCAACAGGACTCACCTGGTAGAAAGGAACAAGTGCCGCGAGTGAAGAGAGAGAGAGGAAAACCACGAAAGGGCTCCTGAGAGAGGGAGAAAAAGGAAGAGGTAAGAGAAAGAAAGAGGTAAGAGAAAGGAAGTGGTAAAAGAACGGGAGAGGTAAGAGAAAGAAAGAGGTAAGAGAAAGGGAGAGGTAAGAGAAAGGGAGAGGTAAGAGATAGGAAGAGGTAAAAGAAAGGAAGTGGTAAAAGGAAAGAGACAGGTTGGAGCTGGAAACTAAGAGAAGGATCCATAGAGGACAGAGCCAAAGGGACCAGTAAATTGCGACCACAAGGACCAGGAAGCTGCCGCCCTTTAGAGGAACGAATCAAGTCACAATGGGGTGAAAGAGGAACGAGTGATAAGGGAGAAAAAGAGAGCGAGAGAGATCTATCATAAGAGAGGGATAGAGGGAATGTCCACCATAAGGGAGAGACATGAAGAGAGGGGGCGAAAGAATCGAAGCGAAGTCCGAGATGGATCGAATGGCGCGAAAAAAGATGAGACCACGAATGATAGGGCCATAATGGAGGGAGGGAGACAACAACCACTCAACAGCTTCATCCGCTCTCTCCTTCTCCAACTCCTCTGTCCTCTGTCCCTCTCTCCTTCTCCAACTCCAACTCTGTCCGTCTCTGTCTACCGCCCAACCATCGTAGTCGAGAGAAAAAATTCTGGGGTGTTCGTGCGAATTGATGTTGTTTATCATCAATATTTGACTTCATGAGATGAAATATTTACTCATTTGACCTCAGAGTTTGTACAGTTCAGTTCATTGGACAAACATCGGTGGGGAGCGGAGAGCAAAGTTGAGTCATTCACCGAATCAGATAGCGTCAATAAATGATGGAATGCTAGTAGGTGGGGGAGGAGAAGAAGAAGAAGGAGGGGACGAAGGAGAAGAAAAAGACTGCGAGACTAAAGAGACAGTTGGACATTGAGCTTCCCCCTCTGCAGGGTCTCGAAGGGAGAATTATTTTTATTTTAATTTTCTCAAATTGAGACATGTCTTCAAACTTCTCCCTCATTCTATGGAATATCATCTCCAGTCTTTTCCCTCTCTCTCTCTCTCTGTCTCTCTTTCTGGGGAATATCAACTACAGTATTTTCCCGAAATTTGTTTTTTTTTTTATTTTTCTTCTCTTTTTTTTTCTGCTTTGGTCTTTTCGCTCTGGCCACGTTTTCACTCTCCAATTCAATGAAATTCAATACGTTTTCTCGTTTCTTCTCGCCATCCGAAAACAATTTCACAAAAACCAAGAATAAGAACGATAAAAAAAACAAGAACAACAAAAACTAATGCAACATTTCAAGTAGGAAAACCGACAACAACAACAATAACTACTATAAGAACCAACAACAACAGCTATATCTACAACTACAACAAGAACAACAACATCTTCTTCGACGACGACAAAGTGTCTCAAAGTCCATGAAACTTTTGGATCCCTTCGGGTGGATCCTTCACATTGAAGTGACATTCAACAATTTCCGTCGAATGCAATTGTCTTAGTTTTGCCGCCGCGTTGCCAACCGAAACCGAAACAGAATCAGAAACCGATACCGAACGACGACATAGTGAGAGAGCCAAAGAAGCGGTGAATGAAAAGGAAGTAAAGACAGATGGAAGGACAGACGGACGGACGGACAGACAAACGAGCACAAACAAAGCAATAAAATATTTACTGGCTGTCATGAGGAGGGATTAAGAGAGAGTGTGGTAGAGGGGAGTGAGATAGAGAGAGGGAGAGAGAGAGATAGAGGAAGAGAGAGAGAGTGGTAAAGGGAGCGAGAAGTCGAGAGGACGTGGAGACAAAAGGATCGAGAGAGAGAGAGAGAGAGGAACGAAGTGTGTCCTCGAGGTATTAACGCAATATTCGCACAATTTAAGCGCCAAGAGTGAAGAGAGCAGCATATGTTGGTATCCGGTGGCGATGACTATGAAGTACCAAAGGGAAAAAGATAGAGCTATAGAGAGAAAGAGAGCGCTATAGAGAGAAAGAGAGAGAGCGAGTGCTTAAAGCTGAATGGGTCTGCTAATCGCCACTTGTGCCTTGACTGCTCGCGAGCAAAGCTGCTCCTGACATTTCGGGCATGACATTAAAAACGAAATTGATTTTTTAACCTTTCGCACAGCGTATGTATGGGAGAGTATCAAATGTTGTCTATGATGGGTATCGTGAGAGGGGGTGGAAGAGATTTAGGTGGGAGGAGTAGGTTGAAATTGGAGCTATCTATGACAGATTTATTGGAACTGAACTGATTTGGATAATACTTTAAGCGAGAAAAATCGAAATCCCTATGATAACCGAAGTCAGTGAGAGAATGAAGGAGATGTGGAGTTTTTTCTTTTTTTCTTTTTTGATTCCCTTCACTTCACATCGCAATCAATCTCTCGCCAAACAGGCGGTAATTTGCCGCAATCGGACAGAAGTGAAATGTTTTAATTAGATTTTGTAAAAGCGAAAACAAAACCCGAACGAAACCAACGAAACTTACCATGAACAGGAGGAGAAAAAGCCGACATCGTTTCGACTAAAAGTTTCGCCACCACGGTTGAAAAGAGATGGCGAAATACAACAACAGAGGATATAGGGAGGGACAGACACCAGGACAGACAGATGGAAGGACGGACAACAGAACAGAGGGACGGACGAACTTATGGAAGGACGGACACCGAGGACCCGACGCAAGGGCGAACCGCAGCCGTAGAGGAATTCGCTGATCGATGATGGAGAAGTACATTACGTTATCTGCTTCCTGCCGCCGCAGAGTCCCGTCGGCACCCGCCCCTCCCTGTGGCACCCGCACCGCGAGACCGCGATATCTGCACATCTCGCTCTCGCCTCAACCACCTGGCTTCCCCTCCTCCTCCTCCTCCTTCACATCCCGCGCCCCCACCCTTCGACATTCACTCGTTGTTTCGTGATAAATGAAAACTTCGCGAAGTAAGCGAAAATAAAAAAAAAAAAAAAACAGTGAAATAAAATAAAAAATAAAACCAACGGAAGCCGATAAAGAAGAAGACATGCAATTGGGGTGGGCCAAAAGAGTGTGAGAATGAAAGAGAGAGAGAATGTGAAAAAGAGAGAGGTAAAAAGAGAAATGTTTGAGAGATAGAAAGTGAGGTGGGAGATGAAAAATCAATGCGATTGAAAAGTTCGACGGGATTTCTCAGGGTTGGAGCGTTTGAGTTTGGGTTGTTTCGAATAAATACAGTTAACTGTCGGCTTCTCCATTGACAGGATGCCGCACATTATCCTGTATTTGTAATACCAAAAGTTGCTCCTTCGACATCGAAGCCAGCCTCTCATCTTCCATCCCTCTCTTCTTCACTTCTTCTCTTCTTCACTTCCTCTCTTCTTCCATCCCTCTCTTTCTCTTCCACCCATCTCTTTCTCTTACTCTCTCTTCTCTTCCACCGTTTTCGTCGTCGTCGTCGTCGTTTGATAATTGCCAATAAACAAGTTGCAAATAATGGAAACAACAACTGCGACATCGACCACTGAAACAGCATTTACAAAAACCACTGGAAGAAATATTGAACTAGGATAGAGAGAGAGAGAGAGAGAGTGAGAGACAGCAAAGGAGAGCGAGACAGCTGCTCTATATTGATCGACAAATAATTAGTATTAGGATAGGAAGAGTCTTGAGGATGATTACTAAAATAATGTGATAATTATAGGAAGAACAAGAAGATAATAAATAAAAGACTGAGATCAAGGAAAAATTGCGATCGAGTCCAAATCCAATAAGAGGATGACATTGATTATGAGCGTTATTTTTGCTAAAAAGCCTCAAGATGAAAAAACCTTTGTCAATGAAAAGAGAATGTCACTTCTTAACCACTTGCCCGAAAGTCCTTCTGTTGGACACGTTGGCAAATTTCTAGCGATTGAGAAGCAGTGAAAAATTCGAGAGAGACCAATTGCGGTTCCATCCTCCCCCACTGACTGGCTCCTCTGGGATCAAATCTCATCTTCGTCCTTCGCCCAATTCAAAAGCTCCCCGCGCTTAGCTTAAGTATTCCGTTGCTCGATGGGCGACCATTGGAACGCAATTAAAATTTCAACATACGCCCCAACTGGAACCGCAAAGAGAGAGAGAGAGAGACCGAATTACAGCGAGAGAGAGAGAGTGACCGAATGAGAGAGAGATAAGAAAATCCTTCAACCAACTTTGTCGTTGGAGCGAAAATGTTTTCTCTAACTTTTGGTAACAAAAAAACAATTTCTGTTTCAACTTTCGTCTTTTGGTTTTTGGGTTGTTGGCTTAGTTGTTGTTGTCATCGTTGATATTATTGTCATGTAGTACATACATAGTTGTTGTTGTTATTGTTCAAGTTGGTTGGTTTTTTTATTGTTGTCCGTGATATAGTTCTTGTTATTATTGTTTTGCTTGATTCTATTACATTTGTTTTTGGTACTTTGGATGGATGATGTCGATGATGTTGAAATGTTTTTTTTTTGCGCTGAGCGAGGGAGGGGTTTTTGTTGTTGTCATTGTGATTGTTGTTATTGTGATTGTTGTTATTGTGATTGTTGTTGTTGTGATTGTTGTGATTGTTGTTGCAATTTTTGTTGTTGTGTTTGCTGTGATTGTTGTTGAATATGTTATCATTGTTGTTGACATGTTCTCGCAGCAGTTGGTTTTCTTTCAGTCGGAGGGCGTGGAGTCAACCAGAAACACGTTTTAACCGAAGTTAAATAATTTATGAAGTCGGAACACACAACACACAAACACATACACACAGAGATGTCTCTCCATCGCACACACACATGGAGACATTTATCCAACCCACACACATATGGAGACATCTATCCATCAGTCACACACGTATCCACACCAACACACACACACACACACATCCACATCCACTAATGTGAGGATGAAACTTTCACCTTCAATTCGATTCAATTAAAGTTAAGTTCACCCAACGCCATCCACCATTCTATATCTCTCTCTTTTTTTCTCTTTTCCCCTCATTCTCCCTCTCACTCTCTCTCCTATCTCTTGAGTCGTTGACGTACCGGATGTGCTTCCGTCAAGTTTTCACTTTTCATTTCCGTTTCAAAGCTAAAAGTTTTCGATTCGAAATAATTTGCCGACGTTGTCTGTGTTGATGTTGATGTTAGAGTTTGTATTGGTGATGTTGTTGGTGTTGTTGTTGGTGTTGTTGTTGGTGTTGGTAATGTTGTTGTTTGTGTTGATTGTGTTATTGTTGGTTTTGTTATTATTTGGAGTTGTTGTTGTTGTTGATGCTGTAATGACCATCTCTCCGACCACGTTCTGACCGAACCGAGCGATGGTTCTCGTTGCTGTTGCCTTGTTAATTGAAAGAGGTCAAGCGTGGTCCGGCACCCACTGAATTCTCGTTACCTCCTCTCCTCTCTCTCGTTCTCGTTACCTCTTCTCTCTCTCTCTCTCTCTCTCGTTCTCGTTACCTCTTCTCTCTCTCTCTCTCTCTCTCGTTCTCGTTACCTCTTCTCTCTCTCTCTCTCGTTCTCGTTACCTCGTCTCCCTCTCTCTCTTTCTTTCTCTCCTTCCTTGCGTCGGTCGGGATTCACTTTAGAACTCATCACGAGCCTTAACGATACGCCCTGGGTGTTGGTCCGACCGATTGTTGGTCACGTTTTTCGCATGAATTAGACAGCAACAACAACAACAAGAATGAAGATAACAACAACAACAATAAATATAAGAACAAACATCTCCCACACATTCCAACATTACAACAATAGCAACAATAATACTAACAATAGCAACAACAATAACAACAATTGAAACGTTGGAAGACAAGGAAACATCGAAACTTTTTGATTTTGTTCTCGGCGTCCAAGTTAATGCCTTGGCAACGAGCTTCAGGATGTGAATGAGACGAAGGGAGAGGGGAGGGGAGAGGAGAGGGATTGGAATCGTGATGAGATGAGATGTGGGGCGGGCGTGACGTGATGGGCGGTGATTGTGGAGAGAGAGAGAGAGAACCTCATGAATATCAAAGAGTTGCTAATTGGAGATTTCTCTCTCTCTTTCGCTTCTCTTGTCTTCTGTTGGCATTGATGTTGTTGGAGGTGTTGTGGGTAATGTTTTTGTTGGGGGTGGTGGTGTAATTGTTGTTTGTGGTGTTGTTGTTGTTGGTGGTGTTGTTGTTGTTATTGTTGGTGGTGATATTGTTCATGGTGTTTTTATTGTTGTTGTTGTTGATATTATTGTTGTTTCTTCTTGTTATTACTTTTGTTGCATTTTAACTTAACTTAACTTTCCCCATTGTTCGATTGAATGTTTTTCTATTTTTTTTTTTGCTCGACTGGAAAAAGTTTTTCATTTATTACTGTTGTCGAGTTGTGGTTCTTGTTATTGTAGTATTTATTGTTGTTGTTATTGTAGTATTTATTGTTGTTGTTATTGTAGTATTTATTGTTGTTTTCATTGTTGTTGTCATTGTTATTGTTGCCCTGATGTTGCCAATAAAGAATGTTTTGTTGCATCGAATTCCGCTCCCACCGACATTTATTACTTCAACTTCCCCTTCTCTCCCTGTTCTTCGCACGGATGACAAGAAATTAGAGAACTTGTGGTCGCTCTCACTTTTGTGATAGAAACCAATCGCGGTTTCTGCCACCATTTAGCCGCCCATGGAATAGACCCATCATTTAAGCCTTTAAAAAAGTCTCTTCAGTTGACTAAGCATAAAAGCGGCGGACAAAAACCTTGCGGGGATGTTGAAAAAAAAAAAATCATCCAAAGGACCCAATTTTTTGCGATGAACGTTTTTTCATTCCGGTTCATGAGGTCGTCTGTCTGTCTGTCCGTCTGTCCTTCCAACTGTTTGTGCTTCGCCCCATCTGTTTGTCTGTCCATCCATCTGTTTGTCTGTCCATCCATCTGTTTGTCTGTCCACCCATCTGTTTGTCCGTTCCTCCCATCTGTTTGTCCGTGTTTTCTCACGGAAAAACATGGTTTCATTGGAATCGCGCAAATAAACACTGAAGAAAAAACTCCACCCTCAATGGAAGAGGTTTTTAATATGAGTTTTTTTCGTTTATTTTGCTCTTTGTCAACCTTTTTTTTGCTTGAAAGCTCTTTTTGCTTGAAAGCTCTTTTTGCTTGAAAGCTCTTTTTGCTTGCAAGCTCTTTTTGCTACCTATGGAGATTTTTTCAAAATATGATTTGTTCGTCGTGGGATCAACTGGGAGTTGGACGAACGTCTGTTTGTCTGTCTGTCCCATGTATGGGTGGATGGTGAATAAATGTAAGGATATATGATCGCATCATCCTCATCCTATATATTATTATTCTCTTCCCATGTGTCATCATCCTCATCCCATGTGTCATCATCCTCATCTCATGCGTCATCATTCTCATGTGAATCTGTGATAATGATGGAGGAGAAAACAAGATCCGAGGATCATCCGTTTGTCCGTCCGACGTTTGTGATGATCTGGAGTCGGTCATCGTGGAGTTGGTTTTCATGAAATCGGTTTAATCGTGGTTCTCAGCGCAATCAAAACCATCAACATTAACGCAAACTCAAAGACTCCTGACCCCAGGAACTCATCGATCTGTCTTTGTTACTTCCTCTTTTGAAATGATAACATTCGCATAGAAAATAAATCATTTGCGCAGAAAATAAATCAACTGAAACCAAATCAACTGAAACCTCATCAGAGGAAACAGTGAGTTTCAAATCTTGATGAACTCTCGGTTCCTCTCGATTCACGACTCATTTTTCGATGCAAATATCCAATTAATTTTGTAAATAATTCTCTTATCACTGATGTGAGTCGCTGATGTCGACGATTTTTTTTTTTTTCGACTAGATGGAGGAGTTCATGGGGAGTCTGTGTTGTTGTTGTTGTCTCCATTTCCTTCAAACACCAAAGACGACGACAATAAATTCGCACTCATCAATAAGCAGTCGCTTCGATATGTCTGTCAAATGGTCTGCTCCGTCTCACTTCGTCTTCGGTCGTTCTCTCCTTGTGTTTTTTTTCTCTCACAAATCAAAAGCAATTACTTATCGACACGTTCCACTGGCAGTCGATATTTGTGGAACGTGATGGAGTCGTCACCTTCTCAACACCCTCCCTCCCTCTGCCGTTGCTCACCACATGCCCACTGTGCAGGGTGAACGCCTTTTAATGTGGATGAATTCACGATAATAGAAACAACAATAGAAACAACAATAGAAACAACAATTGAAACAACAATAGAAACAACAATTGAAACAGAAATAAAAACAACAATAGAAACAACAATAAAAACAACATTAGAAACAAGAATTGAAACAAGAATTGAAACAAGAATAAAAACAACATTAGAAACAACAATAGAAACAACAATAAAAACAACAATTGAAACAAGAATTGAAACAAGAATAGAAACAACAATAGAAACAACAATTGAAACAACATTAGAAACAAGAATAAAAACAACATTAGAAATAATATCAACAACAGACATCAGTCATGAGTTGAATACGAGTGAAAAGAGATCCACCAGGACAACGATTCCTCTCTCACTCTCTCTCTCTTTCACATCCTCGATCCTTTCTTCGAACTCTTTCGATATGGATTCCCAACAATTATCCACGTTCTCTGGATCTCTTATTGAAATGCCAACCAACGTCTTGTGAAACTTCAAGAAAAATAACATTTACTCCTGTATTTATTTATTTTTCCAATCACAACTCATCTCAACCCCCTGGGGGCGTGGCTGTGGGCGTTGGGTGTGACGAAGCTCTTGATCAATGTCTTCGTCACGGCGGGATTCTTGATTGGCCTGTGGTTAGTTTTTTTTTTTTCGATATATTTTTGTATATTTTTACGCATTTCCATAATCGACAAATGATTGACATGTCAATAAATCCAATATGCTCCATCCTGCCGCCGTCGACCATCCGTCCTTAGTCATCCTGATGTCGATAACTGATGGCACGAGAGACACCATCTCTCTCTCTCTCTAACTCTCGACTCTCTTCTCTCTCTCTCTCTTTCTCTCTCTCTCTCTAACTCTCTTCTCTCTCTGCCACCCGTTGTCAATAACAATAATTCAATTGCAATTGATTTTCCTTATCAATGTTTTCGGGCCTTGATTTTAATAAATGTGCAGACATTTTCCGGGAAATCGTGAGCGAGTGGGGGGGGGAGGGGGCGGACAACAAATGGCAGGAGGGAGGTCTAATGAGCAGCACGCGAGGATTTGGCTGGGAGAAGGGGGCGGAAGGAGGTTGGAGGAAGATTCGCTTAGAATGTGGACTCATATCGGAAGAACGAGAGAAATAAAACTTGAGACCAGGAGGAGGAGGACGGTGAGGTGGAAGTTGAGGAGAATAAAGAGGAGGCTGGAGAAGAAAACGAGAGAAGACTGGAAAAGAAAAATAAGAGGAAGTTGAATAGAATGGAGTGAGAAAGCTTTGGCTGTTAAAGATGAGGAATATTCGTCGAATTGTTAATGTGGATGACTGAAGACGAAAAAGCATCGAAGGATGAGGATGAAGATGAGGATGAAGACGAGAATGAATCGGGAAGAAATTACTCGAGGGTCCTGAAGGAACGAAAATCATTGAAGGATGAAAGGAAACTGGATACGATAATGAAGACGTCAGCCAGAAGAAGGAGAATGAGAATGAAAAACAGAGGAGAGGGAGAACGAAAAACAAAGGAGAGTGAAGAGAGTGAGAACGAAAACAGAGGAGAGTCAGAAGAGAGTGAGAACAAAAACAGTGGCGAAGATGCTGAGAAGAAGAGAACGATGGCATTTTATTTATTTCATCGTCAATTATTGTTGTCTTTCATTTCGAAATTCGAAAATTCACTACGAAATTCAAGTCGAAACGAATTTCAAGAAATTCAAGTCAAAACGAATCCCATGCCGAGAAGAATTTGAAGAGAATATTCATTTAATTGCTTTGATTTTCCATAAAGAAATCCGATAACTTGAGCATGAAACGATCATGGTATATTGAATTTCGTTAGAGAGAAAGGAGAGAAGGATTAAAGTTTCTGAAAAAAATCTTTGATAATCCCTATATTTTGTTCGATGTATTCGTAAGCATGATGGAGACTGTGGTTTTTAGAGAATTATTTCATGATTAAGAGGACTTGGCTTTGGATCAGGCAACTCCTTTTTCAAAGGAGCGACGTCTGGTTCTCTCGCTTCGGAGGACGTCTGGTTTTCTCTCCCCTTCAAAGGACCCCAGGTATTTTCACTTCCCCATAGAAGTCAAATCTTCCGCTTCCGACGCTAATTTCTCCAACAATATTTTCTCCCGCTTTCAATTAAACTGTCAACGATGTCGATTAAACAATGGAAAGTAATTAAAATTCCACTCGCATTCCCACTAACACAATCACACGAACATACAGAGAGGAAGATACGCACACACACGCACACAACATACCTCAAGACGCAGCGAATGTGGCGACGAAGACGATGATGACGACGACGATGACGATGGCGTCGACCTGAGGACGTGTCCTGAAAGCGAATCTCGTGCGGTACGGCGAAAGTTCACGTTCCACTGAGCACCTGAGCCTCGGGCGAGACAGAGACGGAGAGAATTCACAGAGTTCACCGTCGATGGAGAATCCTTATTGTTGTTGTTGTTATAATTACTTTCTGTTCTATTATTTCAATTTTATTCTATTATTTCTATTTTATTCTTTATTTCTTTATTTGCTGGTATTTATTTATTTGCTGTTTTTTATTTCTTTGCTATTATTTATTTATTTTCTTATATTTATTAATTTCGTGTTATTTATTCCCTTTTATTATTTCTTCTTGGTATTCTATTATTTATTTGTTGTTATTTATTTCTTTCTATTATAAAGTTCTTGGTATTCTATTGTTTGTTTACTGTTTTCTATTTCGTTGATATTTTCTATTTCTTTGCTATTATTTATTTCTGTGCTTTTATTTATTTCTTTGCTGTTATTTATCTCTTTACGATTATTTCTTTTCTGTTTTTTTTTTTAATTCTTTGTTATATTTAATTTCTGTTCTCTTATTTTTTTCTTCCTCTTAATTATTTTCTTCCTCTTATTTATTTTCTTCCTCTTATTTATTTTCCTCTATTATTTATTTCCTGGCTGTTATTTATTTTCCTCTATTACTTATTTCCTTGCAATCATTTATTAGTATTGTTTTTTTTTTTTTAAATACTCGTTTTAATTTCTCGTTTTAGTTTGTTTGTTTTTTTCTTTTCAACTCGTTTTCGATTCGATGTCGATGTCCACGGAATGAAAGTCCTTTAAAAGAGAGAAAGCGCAGCCGACGTTCGTTTTCACGTCTCGTCTCAGAGTGGGATTTTTCACCTTCACACACGGCGGCAGTCGCGACGGAACTGCTTCGTAACTGGCAGAACACGTTCCGTGCCTCGTAATCGCGTTCCATTCATCAGGAGGAAGCTCCTGGCTCCTGGCTGCAGCTTCACAGCTTCCTACCGACGTCTCTCTCGCTCTCACTCTCTCTCTCTCTCGATCTCGCTCTCGCGTCGACGGCTTGCGACCTTATTTCCACCTCTCTCTATCTCTCTTTGATTCTAACTCCCGCGCATACACACGAACCCACACAATCTCACACACACGAACCCCAACAACGACAACAACAACGACGACTTCCACTTTCTCTCTCGATAGGATGGAGGCAGCGACGAAGGCGTCTCTTTCTATTTTCCTTTCCCTTATTCGCGTCGCGTCGAGTGCTTTTGACTTCTGTCTGCTACGAGTCCAACGTAATTCTCGATGTTTATCTACCGTCGTTTCCCTTTGAACGCTTCCTTTGCTTGGACGCTTCGTTCTCGTTGATGTCCAGATGCCCGACGTCGACCGTGGCGTTTCACGTTCAGCGCGCAACTGGAGGCTCGACTCGGTCGGTCGTCTCTGTTTTAAGCGATGCGATGCTGAGCAGCAGCCTTTGATGCTTTCGAAGCTACTTTTCACAGGACTTCACACACACTCTCTCTCTCACTTTTTCGCTTTGGGTCGCTCTCTCGGTCGATTTGGTCCAAAGCTCGCATTCCGCTTGAAATACTGGGAACAGTTGATGAAAACCATTTGTTGCTTTCCAACAACTGAGACCGAGGGTTGCGATGAGTTGTGGGTGTTGCGAAGAGGGTGGGTTACATCATTCTCTCTCTCTTTCTAACACACTCTCTCTCTTTCTCACACTCCTTCTCTCTCTCCTCTCCTCTCTCTCTCCCTCTCTCTCACACTCTCCCTTTGGTCTTTGCGATGAATGTCGCATACGATGATCTAATGTCTGAGACATAAGAGGTCTTTACTTTGATGGTCTGAATGAGACTTCAAAGAAAATAAAGCATCAAGGACAACTTTTGTCCCTTCTTCGGGTTTTTACGTGAGTTTCTAAGGAATGAATGAGTTCTCAGTTGAAGTTCTCTCAGGTATGAATAATATTAGGTCAATAACATTCTTTAATGCATTCAGTAGAAATATATTTTTTTATACATTGAAAATAAATTTTTTAATACATTCTGTGAAAATACATTTTTTTGTTTTGAATTAAATTGTAAGAAAAATTCTCAATCCAAATTTTACATCCATGGAATTTTTCATGAGACAAGACGAATCGACTTGAGGACTTGAGTAATGAGAGGGCTTCTTTATACAATATTTTTCTTCTATATATCTACCGATTTAGGTCAGAACTCAGGAGCGAAAGAAGCTTCCATTTAGCTAATTCAATTGAGAGGAAGCGAATCCTTGATTAAGAGTTCGGAGAATCGAAGGTGTTTTTTTTTTTTTTTTTGGCGCACAACAGGTAAATTGACCAAAGTGCAGTGCGAGTGCACATTTGGGCCAAGGTTGAAAGCCAGCCAAATGGCGTTTCTATTTCTAGCTTATTTCTCTCATTCACTCATTCTCTGTTTCTTTCTCACCTTCAGCACGTTACGCATTCGCGTTCGCCAACGATGGAGAACGCAGAATAAAGGAGTTTTTTCACAATTGCTTTTGGCAACGGATGCGAACCATCTCCCTTCTCACTCTCACTTTATTTTGCTTTCTTTCTCTCTTTCTCAACTCCATGTCTCAAATTTTCTCTCTTTCTTTCTCGACTCCATGTCTCGGCTTCTCTCTCTATTCTCCATGTCTCGAATTCTCTTTCAATCGATGCAAATTCTCCTCGTGTTGCCTGAAAAAAAAAAATAACATATGCTCAAGTCAGACCCGAGGGCATTCACTCATTTTAAATTGAAAAACTTGTGTCCGATATTTAGTGATAATCGTGGGCATCTTGGCCATCTCCATCTCTTTCCCCCATTCGGTATCTCTTTCCCCCATTCGGTATCTCTTTCCCCCATTCAGCATCTCCTTCTTCCTTTCGTTCCGGTTGCCGATGACGAGGACACTTCCTGCTGCTACGGCTAGTATCAGCGACATGAACTTTAAAGCTCTGAAGAATTACCCGGTAATTAGAAAAGTTGCTCTCTGTCGGAGCTTCTCTTCATTGAAGCTATCACTCATCCTTTTTGACTCATCCTATTTCTCTATTTTTCTTCCTCTCTCTCTCTCTCTCTCTCAGTCATAAGGGTCCATCTAATGACCAAAGTTCAAGGTCTTCTTAGAGAAAGATCCATCAGGATTTCAACTAATAGGTATCAGGTGCATAAAGGATCAAGAAGTGACGAGAACATACCCAGAAAGCTACACAAGGAGATGAAGAAATTAAGGAGGCAAAAGTTTTAAGAGAGAAATTCGAACCTAGATAACCTAGAATATAGATTATAGACCAAGAAACAAGGTTCAAAGGTATTTAAATCCCATTCGACTTCTATCAAAAACCTAAAATAAAACAATACCAATTAATCAATAGATCAAAATATTAAATAAATAATATAGATTTCGACAAAGAATAAAACTTCGTTAAATAATTTGTTGAAGCCTCCCTTAGTTTGTGGTTCTCCTATAGATCAGGTGTATATCAAAACTAGGTCACGTCCAGCGTGTTGTCGAATCCCCGAAATCCTCATTTATCTGGAACTATAACTCCATCGGAAAGGACTACGTCGAAGCCTCCCAGACAAGAACTTCGACCGCTCTCGACATGTGCTCTCTGCGTACGAAGAAGAGAAGACTTCGTACAATGTGTGAGTTTGAGTTTTCCTTCCCCCCAGGTACCAGGACCGAGTCCGATATCGACCATTTTTGCGCAAATAGAACTTGGAGAAGGCAAACTTTTCTCGCACATTAGTAGTGAAAAACAAACAATTTTCCAACACAAACACTCGGCCGCATTGCTTTCGTCCCCCCCCATCACCCATCACCCATCAACATAATCATCATCCTCTCGTCTCGTTCGTCTCGTTCTAACAATTTGTTTACCTTTGTTGCCGTTTGTTGTTTTGTTATTTGTTCTTATTTTTTGTTGATGATGATTTTTTGTTGTTTTTGCAGTTGTTATTGTTGGAATGCTGTTTTTTTTTCTGTTGTTATTAGTGTTATTTTTACTGTTGTTGTGATGCTGTTATTAATGTTATTGTTGCATGTTCTGTGGTGTTGTATTACGTCGTAAACGTAATAAACATCTGTTTGAACGCATAACATCGAGGAGTCCCAACGGGATCCTTTCGAAGGACTCTCCCCTCGCCCATCGTCATCGTCATCGCCACTCACACGACCCCCCCCCAGCCCTCGACTCCGACTCCGACACGGAAGAGAGCGAAAAATTGTCGAATCATTAGCTGATGGTGATTGCGACTACACCAAACTGCACAACGCAAATAACAAGAACACAAACGCACACACCTAGACAAAGACACGAGCTCACACACAAGCAT
This sequence comes from Coelopa frigida, assembly GCA_017309665.1. Taxonomy (NCBI): domain Eukaryota; kingdom Metazoa; phylum Arthropoda; class Insecta; order Diptera; family Coelopidae; genus Coelopa; species Coelopa frigida. Next base: position 6,157,174 of record CM029562.1, read on the forward strand.
CTGGGAATGAGTTGGAGACGAATCTAGAAAGGAAAGACGGAGAGAAAGACATACAGATGGATGGACAGACGAACAGAAAGACAGACAGATGGACGGAGAGACAAACAGTCAGATGAACGAACGTAAGGAACGAACGAACCGAACGAACGACAGGAGGACAACAGAACACAAGAAGAACCCAAAGTGAATGAGGGCGAAACAAAAGGAAAACATGCGAAAATAAATAATTGACAAGAATTAGTTAAGGAAATTCTTGTTTTTCTCTTCTCTTCTCTTTATTCCTTTTCCGTCGACGTCTCATCCTGTCGTCCATCGAGCCACACGAGCACCCGGAAACGAGCTCGATTCCCGCCGAGTCACCGAAGACAAAGCCACAGTGGGATGGATGGAGAGAGAGAGAGAGAGAGAGAGAGTGCAAGTGAGACGGCGATAGAGAGAAAAAGTGCAAATGAGACGGCGATAGAGAGAGAGTCGAGATGATGAGAATGAGAGTGGTGGAAAATATTTAATGAACTTTATTATTGAATTAAAACTTTCGCTCATTGTTTGTAAATGTTTGATGTAGAAATTGAGTGACGAATCAGCCTGTTGGGAATCGAAGCTACACGATTCAGGTGGCGAGAGGGCCGAAAGAGAGGGTGAAAGAAAGAGAGAGATTTCTTCTGCGGTACGGATAAAAGTTGAAAAATAATTAACGAAGTTATCCCGAGCATCGAGCTCTTCTCCACTAAGTGAATTTCACTCCGAACTCACGAACTTCGCGGTGTTCGATGCCGAACTTTGGCTGCCGAGAGACGAAGGGAGAACTTCCTTTGCGGTTTACCCTAAAAGCTACGAAAGATCCTTCGCCTCTGACTTCTAGGGTTTCACCTTCCGAAGGAGTCAATGAATGGAATCGAAGGGAATTGATGTGAAGGGAAAGGAATCGAAGAGAATTGAAGTGAAGAGAATTGAATCGAAGGGAATTGAATTGAAGTGAATTGAAGTGAAGTGAATTGAAGTGATGGAGAAGCAGGATCATAGTTGGATCAGAGAGATCGATGATCGATCGTTGTCTCCTCCTACTAAGCCATTTCTCCATTCTCCAATTGTACGATCGACTGAAGGTCACAGGGCTCAACCCATAGAGAGGCAGAATTTGCATTTCGAAACCAAGAGTCTCTCCCCTCCCTCCCCTCACTTAGTGCAGCCGCAGATCCACTCCACGAGGTCGCACCTGCTCCGACGAACTTTCCGACCAACGGAGAAGCTCCGCAATAACGACTCTAGCGCAACATTAGAAGAGATTATAAAGAACAATTTCCGAGTGAACACGAGCACATGGAGTGTCGGGTGCATGGGTCAGTGTAGAGTGTTGAGGGCGGTGGGCATGGGGTGAAGGGAGGGTTGGTGGAAAAAGCTGCAGCACCAAATTGCTTTCGAAGTGCGACGACGTGACCGAACTCGCACCAACGACCAACCAGGCCCAGGCCGACGTAAGCGTAATGGCGGAAGTTGACAAGATGCCATGTTATTTTAGACCAGTTACAAATTGAGCCAAGCTCTCGCATACGAGAGAAGAATATGACACAGAGAGGGGGAGAGGGAGGCAGGGAGGGAGGCAGAGAGGGAGACAAAGAGATGGAGACAGAGAGGAAATCAAAAAGAGAGTTAGAAATAAAGCAACAATGAGGGAGATGCACACACTGGGTGAGGATGTTAAACGGTGTCAGATGAACGGGAGTGAGGGAGGGAGAGAGAGAGAAAGATGTGAGGGAGAGAGAGAGTTGTGAGGTCGCTTCTTTGTAATCAAAGGGCGAGTGCCGGATGTTTGAATGGAGCCTCGGGTTTATTGCCATAGTGAATGTGGTACGAACACTTCGAGTACGAAATTCAGAGGATTCCATCATGAGTTTCTCATTTCCATTAGCACGGAGAGAATGATTTCAATATATGTACATATGACAATGTTGAATTGTTTTAGAGACATGAGGTTCCATTTTTCAGATCGTCTGAGAAGGACAGAGAGAACGTTAGGTTCCCTTTTTAGATCACCTTAGGTTCACTTCTTACATCTTTTCAGAAGGATAGAGAGCTAGAGATGAGGAAAAAGAAATCGTTGACGAGGACTCCGATACTGAGAGTGGTTCCAATAATCACTAGAACGATTCGCAGCCTGAAAAATAAACCTGCTCTAAAGGTCCCCGAGATCGAGGACTTGTTTCTAGTTATGTCAGAAATATTCTCTTTCTCCCTCTCGCATTTTCCACACTCTTCCATAAAGTTCGTTCCACACGGTCCCCGACATTAGGTCGAGGTTTTATGTATTTGGAAAACTCCGACAACGATGGAAAATAAAAGCAATGTTTTTATTGTGACATTGACTGAACTTTCTCTCTCTCTCTCTTTCTTTCTCTCGTTCTCGTAGTTCCGCTTTCACTTCGGTGTCAAATGCGTATATAGTTGTTGTTGTAGGTGTTTGTTTTTGTAGCTCTGTTCGATGAAATAAATAACCTCACATCCTGGCTTGAGGTGGAGGACGAGAGACGAGGGAACCACGTGCAGTGAAATCTCTACGGAAGTGAAATACTAGCTTCAGTTCCGCACCAGCATTTGTTCCGCTCTAGCTCTAGCGTGGGGCTTCGGAATATCCCTTTCACCCGCCCCCTTCATCTCGGAAAGCAGTCCCAGGACTCCCGGATCCACAGCTCCCATGAAGCCGTCATGTCAAGAGCGGAGCACAAAGTGTTTCCGGCGTCGATTCGTTTCATGGTCGTAAAAACAAAGGCTTGACGGCAGCTGAGGCGAGGTACCTGAAGCAATAGCAGGAGGTGGAAGAGGTGGAGTCAAAGGTTTGGATTTGAGGAGGTGAAGCCGGAGGTGGATTTGAGAAGGTGAAGCCGAACGTTGGATTTGAGGTGGAGGAGTTAAAACTGGATTTGAGAATGACGCTGACGCTGTTGGAGGCCCGTTGCGAAACTTTTCCTTCAACATGAGTTGAGTTGTAGAGAAAATTCAAAAGTTTCGCCAATAAATTTGTTTGCATTAACTTGGCCAACGCCCTCCCACCGAACTCTCGTCTCTCACACAGTGGAATTGAAAACCCGATACACCAAGGGGAAGATAGAATAGATAGATGAGAGAGATGGAATGAGTTGAAGTTGGAATTTCAATTCATAACTGGGTCTCGTGGTGGCCTCAAATGAATGAATTCGTGGCTGACAGTGGTTTTTTCTGAGATGTGTTTGTCTTTGTTGGTGACTGGTGTTGTTGTTGTTGTTGTGGTTGTTGTTGTTGTTATTATTGTGGTTGTTGTGGTTGTTGTTATTGTTCTTATTGTTATTATTGTTGGGAGACCCTTTGAGTCTGCGACTTCGACCGCAGGGAATTAACTTGCAAACCACGTTGAGCTCCTTCGCTCTCTCTCTCTCTGTCTCCCTCTCTCTCACTCTCTCTATCATTTGACTAAATTAATCAGTGGATTCGAGACGGCTTGAGATTTGTTTGTTCGCTTGTTTGTTTGTTGATTTGCTTGCTTGCTTGTTGCTTATGGTTAATTTACTCACAGGTGAGTACAAGGTTGAGGTTCATTTAAATGCGGTTACATACATTAGTCTAACAACTCCACGTGGAGACCGAAAAGGGTTTCCTTTGTGCCAGAGAGGTTCATGCGAAGGTATTTCTTCAACTAGTCGAAGGAGTGGGATTTCTTCAAGTAGTCGAAGGAATGGGATTCATATCAGCCATAGTGAGCGAGAGAGGGGCCAAAAGTTGTGCATCTTAAAGTACCTAAGTGAAGGAATTTCCAAGCGCAGAAGAAGATGAAGAAGTGAATACTTCAGTTTCTCCACTGAGAAAGCAATAAATTTTAGATTCGAGCATCGAGTTTGTTGCAGGAATTCCCAACGCCTCTCGGGTCCAGACAAGGCAACACTTCAGCATGTCGTCGTCGTCGTTGTCGTCCTGCGTCTGACAACGGGACATGTTACAACAACAACAAAATAACAACAACAACAAAATAACAACAACAAAATAACAACAACAAAATAACAACAACAATAAATAAAACAACAACAGCAGGAGACCAAAAAATCAGGCCATTTCCTCTCATAAAAATGATTAAAAATGAGCAAAGTTATGTCTAAACTTTCGAAGCCGACGGCGAAGCTCAAACTCCTTGTTGTTATTGTTGTAGTTGGTATTGTTGTTGTAGTTGGTATTATTGTTGTAGTTGCTCTTATTGTTGTTCTTGTTCTTGTGAGGCCTTTTTAGCTACAATTTGGCACAATTCGTTCGCACATATAAGCTCTAAACTTTGAACAACTTTGCGCACCGACATCCTATACTATATACACATATATATATATATATTTTGTCTACTCTACCGATCCGCCGGGGATTAAATTTGAAAAGTTCGAGTTTGAGGAGAGAGAAAAAAAAAAACAAACGACACCGGCCTCGGAGACACAGCGGGAGAAGGAAGTAGAGAGAGAGAGAGGAAGAGAGAGAGATAGGGGAAGGAAGAGGTAGAGAGAGGAAGGAAGAGGTAGAGAGAGGGAGGAAGAGGTAGAAAGAGGGAGGAAGAGAGATAAGAATGAGAAAGACGGGGGATGGAATGCAAAAATATTACCTTGGAGAGTTGGGAGCCATTCCCGGGGAGTCTTTAAGAGGGCTCGAAGTCCTCGCCAAGAGCGAAAACTTTTCGCCAAGCACAACATGGCCAAATGCAAAGTAATCGGCTTCCATCGATGTGCCTTCGAGGGGTCCAGGGGGAGGTGGAGCAATGTGACCGGAAGTGGCTGAAGGAGTCAACCGGAAGTGGCTGGAGAAGTCATCGAATGGCGATTATCGTGTCGCGAAACGTGATTATCGCCCATCGGGGAGAAGGTAATGCGAGGATTATTATTCGTTACTTCAATCGATCCAACGGAATTTTTGTCGTTACAGGATTTGGTAGCAAAAATTTCGTGAAAATTTTTGTGGAAAAATTTCATTCTCGATGCAATTCTTATAAGAATAAGAATAGAATAAGTGTTATATTATGATATATCAGTATATTAATTAATATATTGAGTTTTAAATTATGTTTTATTGAGTATTATATTGTGATATAATGAGTATTATATTGTGATATAATGAGTATAATATTGTATTTCTAGCATTATTCTTGCTTTCTTCTTCTTATTCTTTCTTCTTTGTTCTTTTCATTGAATTCCTGTTCTCACTCACTCAATGAATTGAAATAAAAGATCGCAATTTGTTCAACTTCCTCTTCGCTCGAATCGTTACATGATTTGATTACCAATTACTTTTCCTTGTCGTGTCTCGTGTTTCACTCGACTACGACGCACTTCGCTCTCGAAGTCGACCGGCTCTCGGTGCATTGCGAAAGGAGATTTCAAACAAAGTCCACGCCGCATGAGAGGAGAGCCCAAGGACCAACAATGAGGATCCTCCTTCAGATGTTTTCGCAGCATGACTTTGTTTGGTGGAAAGAAACAAGAAGGAAGGAGAGCGAGGAGAAGAAGAAGTAAAGAGGTAGGAGAAAGATTCCAAGCAGAAGGAGTAGAGGAGATGGATTGCAAGGAAGGAGAGAGGAGATGGAAAAAAGAGAAGGAGAGGGTGAGGTGGAGGATAGTGGAAAAGAAGAAGAAGGCAGAAAGCCAAACCGCTCATTACAGTAACGACGACGGCACGAAACAATCGACCACTGCTGCAACCGGAGACCTTCGCCCGGTGACGCTACGCCCACCTCTGACCACGCCCACTTCGCCCACATTGCACCGGTCGCAATCCATCGTTTCCTCCAACTTCCACCATTCGCTTCCTCCGTCTTCCCACCATTCGCTTCCTCCGTCTTCCACCATTCGCTTCCTCCAACTTCCACCATTCGCTTCCTCCTCTTCCCACCATTCGCTTCTTCCGTCTTCCCACCATTCGTTTCCTCCTTCTTCCCCCAATTCGCTTCCTCCTTCTTCCACCAATTCGCTTCCTCCTTCGCTTCACTCCAATTCGCTGGCCTGCTCTGAATGCATCCTTGTGTCCTTTTAGTCGTCTTCTTCGTGGGCGTCGTCCTCGCGGCTCCATCCTTCGTTCCCTCCTTCGTTCCTCCTTCATCCCTTCTTCGTCCCTTCTTCCTCACTCCTTCGTCCCTCCTTCGTTCGCTCCTTCGTTCCTCCGTGAATCATTCATCCGCTTAAATGGCCAAAATAATTGCCGTGCAACTCGGCACAAGCTCTGGCGGCGTGGTTTCGACGATGGAGAGAGAAGGAGAAGGAGAAGGCAACCTCAGAACGCTGCGGTCCGGCCTGACCTGGTCTTTGAAGACGTCATAACCACTTCTAGTCGTCATCGAAGTGGGAGTCGGAGTGGAAAACGATACTGGAATTGTCTGAGGAACAGAGAAAAGAGAGGAACAGAGAAAAGAGAGGAACAGAGAAAAGAGAGGAACAGAGAAAAGAGAGGAACAGAGAAAAGAGAGGAACAGAGAAAAGAGAGGAACAGAGAAAAGAGAGGAACAGAGAAAAGAGAGGAACAGACAAAAAGAGAAGAATGAGAGAGAGAGAGAGAGAGAGAGAGCGATAACGAAAGGAAGGATGAGGAGATTTGACCAGGACTTCGGATGAGAAGAGAGGCCGAAAGAGAGATAGCAAGAGATGGAACGTTAATTAAACCGACGAGAAGATGGGTTTTTGTTTACATTTCCATCGGTTGGTTGGGTGGAAACTATGCGATGACTCGAGGGCCTCTTGATTTGTGTAGAAGTTGGAAAAGTTCGGGTTTCAATGATGCTGGCGAACTGTGAGCCACTACTTTGAATGGATCCCGACAAGCCGTCAAATGACTGTCATTTCCGCATGGATCCCTCGAAGAATGTGTTTTTTGGGATGAAAGATCCCTCGAAGAATGTGTTTTTTGCGATGAAGGATCCCTCGAAGAATGTGTTTTTTGGGATGAAGACATCGTGAGGCATTCGCCGTTGTCAGCCGATAACGAAGTTAGACCAAGGGATCTCGACTTCTGCTCAATCGAAAAGTGGGTCAAGCGATTTCCAACTGCCTTCGCCTGGATTCGGAAGACACCAACACCTTGTCATCCAGTCATTCATCTCGGGAGAGAACTCTATGAGAGAGAAGAACTGGAGGGCGAGAGAGCTCTATTAGAGACAAGACCTAGGGGGAGAGAGATCTCTGTGAGAGGGAAGAACTCGGGGGAGAGAGAACTCTGTGAGAGGGATGATAAAGAGAGAGATAGGAGAGGTGCCAAGAAGTTCCGAACGAATTGCATGAATTATTAAGATTTTAATAACTGACATTTTATGTTGAGGAAATTTCTACTCGAGAAAGTTTATTTCACTCCACCTCCAATCTTGGACTTCTGTCCTCTTGGACGGCACAGAATGAGGAATAGCCGAGACCTCCGGACAAGGCAAGGTGAATGAAATGGATGAAGATGAAAATTTCATTTGATCTGTCGCTCTACGATGAGGCGGAGTCAGCAGAAAATATTCTACTTCTAATGAACTTTGTAATTAAAAAATAAAAGAAATAAAAAAATGCTCGGTGCCAAGCTGAAGACGTGACAGGAGATGGCATAAGACAGACAGACTGATGGATAGTCGCAGATCCTCACGCCTGCAGGTGTATACGGGAAGTTATGACGGGTTTCTGATGAAGCGGAGGCCGAGGTCTCGACAGGAACTATTTCTAAGGGAAATAAAATATTTAATATTTGTTTGAAGAAAATATTTTGTATTTGGTTGAAAAAAATATTTTGAATTTGGTTGAAGAAAATATTTTGTATTTGGTTGAATTAAAATATTTTGTATTTGGTTGAAGAAAATATTAAATATTTGGTTGAAGAAAAAATTTAGTTTTGGTTGAAGAAAATATTTTGTATTTGGTTGAAGAAAAAATTTTGTATTTGTTTGAAGAAAATATTAAATATTTGGTTGAAGGAACAAATTTAGTTTTGGTTAAAGAAAAAATTTAATATTTGGTTGAAGAAAAAATTTAGTATTTGGTTGAAAGAACTTTGTTGTACTAATGAAAATGGAACATTGTTGAAATATTAGAAATTTCCATTCGCATCCAAATGAAAATATCAAATAAATAAATTTTGTGCTGGTCAACGGTCGACGGACGATGGTAATAAATTTACGCCCGGATAACGGTATTACTTTCGACGTCATTTCAATTGCCAAAACGGAAATCGGACCTGACCTGGTCTCTTGTGCCCAAAATTTCGAAGTTCTAATTTCAAATTCACCATCGCGGCTCGCTGCGAGTTCAAGTTCATATGTATATCCGAGTCGTGGGGTCCCAAAGGGCTGCTATTGATTTTTGGTCCCCATCCGCTCCCCGAGCTCTGTTCACACTCGAATATGGTCCGGAAGCAAATGACGTCAGTGTTGGCCAAATGTCACACCTGACCTCACCTCACCTCAATCCATCGGCCTCGATCACATGGAAATCGAATTTCAGTCCATTTTTCTTCTCACTCATTCTCTCACTCTCATTTTCTCCCTCTTCCTCTCTCACTTTCCCTCCCTCACTCTCCTTCTCTCTCCCTCCCTCACTCTCCTTCTCTCTCCCTCTCTCTCTCTCTCTGTTTTGTGCGGAAACGCACACGTCGTCCGTCACTTAGTTTGATGGTGGAAATATTTTGTTTGCTCGAATTGAAATATTCATTGTCGCCTATGAAGCAGCAGCAAACCGCGATTTCCGGTCATGTGGAATACAACAAAAGTTTCGCATATGTTGCGAGAACGTGGTCAAGGTTTTGGTTTTCGACGATTTGGTTTAAAATTGAAGATATGTAGTTTGAAATTGATGGTGGTTTGAAATTGAAGGTGGTTTGAAATTGATGGTGCTTTGAAATTGTAGATGGAAGTGGATTTAAAGCGAATTCACGAACTCGGAAATTAATAACACTGTGGTGAACATACTAGATGGCGGAATTTATGCAGGTCGGAGGTCGCTGGACCACGTAACATGAAGCTGTATCAACTTCCACTGAGGACATTCGTCAACGAGCGTAGATGATTCCAAAAAATGCATCGAGTTAAAGAACTTGAAGGATTTGCAATATACATATTTGAAGAGAAGAACATAAGTTCATAAGATATGAACATAAGTTCTTTCAACTCAAAGGATATAAGATTAGTATGAAATGGAATTAGAAATAATAAAAACTAATAAACCGTTTAGTTTGAGAGAATATAAAAATGATTACGGTATAATAATAATAATCCCATCCCGGCTAAAGCAAATCCAATAAAAACTTATCACGCATACCACAAATTGCTATTTTTCTACTTCAATGGATTTGATATTCAATCGATGGCAACTATATTAAAATAAATAGATAAGCTCGGAAAATCATGAAAAAATTCATATTGAATCGATGGCGAATGAATTCAAATGCTCGAACTGTGCGAAATTTCGAACCCTTAATAGAGAGAGAGAGAGAGAGAGAGAGAGGAAATTGTGACTAAAATTAAACGTGATAACGGAGACGCTGAATGGACTTTGAGTGCTGTCGGAAGGAGACGAAATCAGGAGAGAGAGGAAGTGGGAGAGAAAGTGAAAGAGGGAGAGATAAGTGAGAAAGAGAAAGAAGTGCATAAAAGAGAAAAATACTCTGAATGGGGTTCGGAGCAGAGCTGAAGCTTTGAGTCGAGAATTTGAAGGACTGCGTAACAGAAAGGAGCGAAAAGCTGAAACTTCGAATTGAATTGAGAGCACTTGAGGACGAGTGCGAGACGAGGAGCTGTCGCAGAACTTTCTCCACTTTCTCCACTCGCTCTCTCTCTCTCTCTCTCTCTCTCTCTCTCTCTCTCAAGTCGCTGTGAGACTCTCCGAGGCGTCTCCCAAGGGTCGAACTCAAAACTCTTCATTGCGATTTCAATTCGACTCTTTCCACTTCGTTCTCCTTCAGCCCACTGTCAATTAATTCTAATTTATCTCTCTAACATTCCATTAAACTTTCCTAATTACCGCAATAAAACCAGAACGAGAACAAGAAACATTTCTACATCTCTGTTGTTGCCTCCTGCTGCCTCCTTTTGTCACGCCTCTCACCAACGCTCACCACTCTCACTTCCATTTCTGTTTGCTGGCACTCATTACGAAAACAACACATTTCATCCTTTTCGAAAGGACTCCAATATTTATAGGCAGGTGCGAGGCAGACTCATGCATTATGCAGCTTCAGGCCACCTCCAGGATGACGCCACACGCCTCTTAACTACGCCCCTTTCCAACCACTTCCACCCACCATCACCACCTCTCTCACCCTTCGCCACCCTCCCTTTCGCACTGCATGCAACAGGAAACGTTCTTATCTGAAGCTTATTTGCATGTTGCAAGAGAACCTGCAGACGATTTGGGGTTTTAGGGGCGTTGCAGCTTCCCTTGGAGGAGGAGTCTGAGGGACCTCCTCCATCCCCCGCCCCCCTCAACGGGCGACCATCGCTGCGGGCTGTGCATCGGCTGCAACAATGTGTTCCATTTTGACTGGGGACGACTCGGTCTGCTGGCCCAAATAAATATGTTTACATGCTTCTTGTCGGCTGCAGTGGGCTACAGTTGTTTTTGCTATAGCTCCATGTGATTTTGTTGCTATAGCTGCAGTTGTTTTTGTTTCTCTTACTCCAATTGTTTTTGTTATTATTACTCCTTCTACTCCAGCAGTTGCTCCTGCTGCTTCTGCTGCACTCAGTGGCTGACTTTTGTTCATAAACGACAACTGCACACACACACACACAACTAATTTCCAATTCAAATTTTAATTACTTAACTTTGCCGAGTTGCAGCCGCCCCCTTCCTCTCCACGCCCTTGCCCTTCCTCTCCACGCCTCTCCCTTCCTCTCCACGCCCTACACCTTCTTTGCCACATCCTCCACCTATCCATGCATCGCCACGCCTCCAACTCCCCCCCATGACGATGAACGTGTTGTTGATAAAAATTATTTATAAAGAGTCGTGGCTGCTGCTCACATTTGCACTCTCAGTGACAAATTGAGCGAATCTTAACCCGTGCACGAACGTCGTCCCTAGAGTTTGATCATCGTTTTTGTCCTTGTTTGGTGCTTGGGTATTGCATTATCGTCGTCACGTGACTTCGTCTGTCCTTGGGTCTCCAGGAACGGAAGCGATCATCCTCAGGATCTGCCGAAATTGTCTGCAGCACGATTACCCAAGGGACGAAGGTCGAACGATGATCGTGCCTTCTGAAATTTGAACTCTGGAGATGAAGGAAATCTTCAAGAATCCGTAATCATCTTCTACAGGATCCCTGATGCATCATCCAGAGGATTCTAATGAATGAGGAAACTCTTGTCTTGGTTTCGCATGGCTTATCTGAAGTAAAAAGTTAAGTGAAAAGTGACCAAACGAGATCGGCGGATGTCAGGAAAGATCGTAGGATGTATGTCTCTGATGCTCATATCCTGATTTCGTTGCTCATGTCCTGACTTCGATGCTCTTGTCCTGAGTCTGATGCTCATGTCCTGACTTCGATGCTCTTGCCCTGAGTCTGATGCTCATGTCCTGATATAGATGCTCATATCCTAATTCTGATGTCCTTATTTCGTTGCTCATGTCCTGAGCCATCGAGAAGGATGAGGAAACCATGAGGACCGGATGACACAATCCAACGACACGGATTCCGGACGAACACAAATGGCGAGAGGATCGTCCGGAGACCGCTCAAAGGTGAGACGAAGTGGGTGGCGAGGGAGAGGCGTAGAAAGAGACGGAGAGAGATGCGGAGTGGCAGACGGAGTAAGAGAGAGAGACGTTGGTGAGAAGAGGGAGGAGGACGAATTGTTTCAGAATGCACCGGATGCAGAGATTTCGCAGCTGCAGACGTTGACGCTTCGTCGAGCAGAACATTAAATGTTTTTGCACTTCTTTATATTTTGGCATTTACAGAAAAAAACAAAACAAAAAATAAAAAATAAAACAAAAAAAAAACAAAAAGAAAATATAAAAAAAATTAAAAACAATGAAAAAAAAGGTAAAATAACAAGAATAAGTGGAAAGGAAAATATTAAATAAAGGACAGATGATACACTCACTCACTCACTGAGAAAAGGAATGGAGAGTGAGATACAGATGAGTGAGACAAACAGAGAGAGAGAGACAGAGATGAGTGAGACAAACAGAGAGAGAGAGACAGAGATGAGTGAGACAAACAGAGACAGAGAGAGAGACAGAGATGAGTGAGACAAACAGAGAGAGAGAGACAGATAGAGAAAGGGACAAAAGAATGCAAGCCGCTGTCAACCGAGTCGCGCTCTGGCAGCCAGAGAAACAATGCGAACACTTTTCAAATTTGACCTTTGTGCGGGGGCACTGAGGCAACAACGAACAACAACAACAACAACGAACAACAACAACAATGACAATAACAATAACAACAATAACAATAACAATAACAATAACAATAACAAAAATAATAACAAAGACAACAACGCGAAGAAAAACATCAACATCGCTCTCCACTGACGTTGACTGACAGTCCTTGGGGGGCTTTTGAAAATTTCGTAACGCTTTCTGTCTGCCAACATAACGGATTGTGTTGCGATAACGCAGCGCGCAACGCAACGCGACGTAACGTAACGTAACGTGACGGCCACCATTGCGTCACAGGTTAGCAAAACAATCTGCTTGCACAAAGTTCTCCTCCATCCAAACAAACTCTTCGTTCTCTCCATACTTCGTTCTCCCCATCTCCACTCCTCGTTCTCCACAATCACTCCTCGTTCTCCCTCATCTCACTCCTCGTTCTCCACAAAAACCCATCCCCCTCGTCTTCCCTGAAACCCACTCCATCCTCGTCTCCTGCGATCGGTTGCACTCGTCCTTGTCAAAGCAAATCCCTTGTTAGCGAATCCGCGTGGTCGACGACAGAACACGAAGCATTCACCGAGCTCAACCGAGCTGACTGACACGGTCCGATGGCCAAGGAAAAGAAGGGTGAGAGGTCGGAATTATCACATCGTCCTCCTTTTATCATTCTCCTCTCATCGTCCTCCTTTTATCAATCTCCTCTCATCGTCCTCCTTCTCATCGTCCTCCTCTCATCGTCCTCCTCTCATCGTCCTCCTCTCATCGTCCTCGTAGTATCATCCTCCTCTCGCCATCGTCCTCCTCTTATCATCGTCCTTCTCTCATCATCTTCCTCTCATCATCCTCCTCTCATCGTCCTCCTCTCATCATCCTCCTCTCATCGTCCTCCTCTCGTCTTTATCCTCCTCTCATCCATCCTCATCTCTCCTTCCGACCATCCCCAGCACGTGGCTTTTAGTATTCAACTCCGTGTGGAATCTGTTTTTAATGATTTCATTCAAGTCGACCCAAACCTCCCCTCCCTCCCCCCTCTCCCACCCTCTTCCGGTAGCCACAGCCATCCGCTGGAGCCGTATTTTAATTGGAGTTTCGATGACCTCGTTCGTTTGGCTCTCTCTCTCTGCTAATGCTTTCATAATGGTGTTTGATATTTTTATTAGATTTGTTTTATTCGATTATTTGGTTGCATCATTTCAAGATTGCAACAACAAATGATACCACTTCACTACTATCACTACCAATGCTGCTAAAATAACCACTGCAATAACAATAACAACAACAACTAGAAAAACAACAACAACAATAAATAGAACACCAACAACAATAACTACATAGAACAACTGGTGTCAACAACAGCCGGAACGCACTCTGTTCGAAACAACTTTTTAATGAACTCTCCAGAGTCTGTCTCTCGGTCTGTTTGTCTGTCTGTCTGTCTGTCTGTCTGTCTGTCTGTCTGTCTGTCTGTCTCTCGGTCTGTTTGTCTGTCTATCGGTCAGTCGTCGGTCTGTCTGTCGTTTGGTTCACTTGAATCGTCCAACGACCGCATGTGGGGAAAAATTAATCTCAGTCGGTCGGTTTTAAATTCACAATTTCATTTTAATTAGAGTTTCGCCCATTTCTACATTCGACTCATTCGACCGGTAGCCGGTAGTGGTTGGTTTCCAACAGTCGTTCGGACTCCCTGAAGTGTCCACATAAAAGGGGTCCACAGATCACAGAGTTCCATCAGTTGGATGCAATTACAAAAGTCAATTACAAATGTCCTTTGATAGTTCAGAATATAATTTGATACTATAGAATATAATTTGATACTATAGAATATAATTTGATAGTTCAGAATATTCTTCATGGGACTTGATATTCTATTCGCTTTGATTTAAATATGAACTTCTACCTATTTATGAGGTTGGCTTTGACTATTTCCACTGAAGAACCAATTACACGAAGGTATGTAAGTTGTTTTATTATACTCAAAAACCTACTGACAACATACAAAAATTCTTTCAATTGAAAATTGTCAGTGAACAGAGAAAAATCACTAAATAACCAGTGATTGCAAATTCACCAAGTGCTTCTACGAAAAAAGTTCATGTTTAATTGATCAATAGTGAGTTAATCAATGAAACAAATCGAAACGATTGGAATGATGCCACCACGAACGATCAATAAAACATACAAATTATCAATGGTCCATCGATTCGTACGTTAGCCCTTCGCTGGAGCCACTGTATTCTGTAGTAAATTAATTGAAACATAATTTGGAGCTCATCATCAATTAAGTGTGCGACGAGTCGAGGCGAGTTCGGGTTCGTGGGAGGTCGTCTGTTGTGCCATGAAAGTTATTTGTTTTCAATTTAGCGTGAACACAATTCGAAATCATGGTAAATTTCTGTGGGGAGGGTGAGGGGGGTTTTGTGAGATTTTTGGTTCGAACAGTTTCGCTTTTCGTAATTGGCTTTTTAATTGCGTCGAAAATGGAGCTCACGGCATTTAATCGTTTAATTGTAATAAAATTCATTTGGTCACATCCGCATGGCGTAATGAATAATTATTGTAGGCCCACAAAAAGACAGAGTTCGAGACTCCGCTCACTTCAAGGACCCCCTCACTTCAAGGACCCCTCGCTTCAAGGACCTCTCGCTTTAAGGATCTCTCGGCTATGTCGGAATGTCGCCGGACACGAGTCTCCTCGAGCGGAAGGCATCGAATTAAATTTCGCCGAAATGAAATTGATTCAATTTTCCGAAAGTTCGCACGCGACAACGGCCAAGAAGAGGAGTTTCACTGGCAACAAAGATGCCGAACGAAGCGGCGAATGCGAGCCGAGTCATGGTCCAAGATAATTAAAAATAATAAAAGCCCAATTATCGCCACATGCCGACGGACAGAGTCCACGATGCTTTGTCCGTCCACCTCATTCCGTGGGCGAACCCAAGAGCACAATGGACTTTAATTAACGGATGATGATACGAGGATCTCGGCCGAAGAAACGGATCAAGCGGAAGAATTTTCTCAGGGTGGAGACATTTTCAGCCGATTCACAATTTTGGAGAAGGAAGAGAAATGTGTCAAAGGATTCTTCGGTAGGAACTTTGGGGAGAATTTTTTTACATTTTAAGAGTTCTCTTTCTTCTTCGGGAATTCTACTGTATTCTGCGACGAAGGCTTTTATATATCAGGATATATTTAACATTATTCTGGAGGCTGGTAAACTTTTGAAGACATCAATTAGATATGAGATCAACACTTTAAATCGCTCCAGATTCGACTGCAATTGTATTTAAATTGCATTTCTTCTTCAATAAATTTAAATTGCATTTCTTCTTCAATAAATTTAAATTGCGTTTTTTCTTCAATAAATTTAAATTGCCTTTTTTTTCTTCAATAAATTAAAATTGCTTTTTTTCTTTAATAAAATTAAATTGCATTTCTTCTTCAATAAATTTAAATTGCATTTCTTCTTCAATAAATTTAAATTGCATTTCTTCTTCAATAAATTTAAATTGCATTTTTTTCTTCAATATTTAATAAAAATTTCAACACGATTCGACCTGAAGCTCTACAAACTCCTGACCCTGCAGTCTTTCTCTCTCTCTGTCCTTTCCACAAACACTCCTTTTTTCCCATTACTTATTTGCCGCCGTTCGCTCTTTGGCGTTGCCACAAAAACAAGTTATTATGGTAGAAGTGCAAAATTTTTAAGGCTTGTTTCGTCGGATAAATATTATTGTAACGGTTTTTACGCTCTACGCTCTGTATTCGTTGGTAAAGTTTTAAATTTACGTGTTCGAGTTCGTGTACGATTCGAAAAAAAAAATCATTTCATTTGCATACCTAGTTTTTATGATCGTATCTCTACGTATATTTCATTTAAAATGGCAATTCGGTATGACACTCGTAAGGGCGGGGGGGGGGGGGGCGTGGCACGAGGAGAGGGATGGGGATTTCGAAAACGTATTTAAATTGTTTTATTAAATAACTCATTTATCACTCTTTCATTCCAGTCACGTTCTATTCCTCGTTTTTGGATTATAGTTTTTTGTCTTCTTGTTCAGGTTAACTTGGTACACATATATTAATTCATCTGACTATGGGATGAAGGTATCATAAATAGATAGGTTTTTGTTGTCTCCTATTAATATTTAAAACTATTTTTTAGTATATTCCTAACTCACTTCTATTGTTTTTTTCTAATTATCAATTACTTATCTTCTTATATTTCAAACATTTCACTCATCGCCAGGAAATCATCCCATAGAACAATATATCATCATAGTCCACTACTCACCACATCCGGTTTCCTCACCAACGATTCAACGATTCAGTCGAATGGATTTACGAGCACAACACCAGAGAGGGACAATATTTGTCAACGCCTGCGTCTGGCTTTCAATCTCATTCCAATTAACGAAACGGATACAATTCAATCACACTCTCTCTCTCTCTACACAGTACAACAAATACATGAGTACAACAAATACATTAGTACAAAAAATACATGAGTACAACAAATACATGAGTACAACAAGTACATCAACTACAACTACAACAATAACAACAATCAGAGAAACAACACCAGGAACACGAACAAGCAACGAACAAGAAGAACCAACCCAACCAACTGTCCAAACAACTGAAATTCACAACGAATTCAGCTAAAATCGCCAATCGACGCATAAAGTAAACATCAGAACGTTTTCATTACCGACCAAATGCGTTCCGCCCACCCCCAAATGCGGCTCACACGCCCCCTAGCCTCATACGCCCCAAGGCTCATACTCCCCTCGCCTCACACGCCCCCTCTTCAACCCTCCAACAACAACATTGCAACGCCATCGAACTCCATTTCGTCGAACGATGCTGACGACGACGACGAGTTAACATCGAATTCATCGGGGGACCGAGGCAGAGGTCGAAGTGTCGAATGAATTCGGCCGGAAACCCAGTTGAAACCGTAAATTAACGGTCAGTTCGGCAACATTTTCGCAACGAAGGGTTTCGCGCCGTTCGTGTTTTGTTCGATTTTGGGTCCAACAACGGGAGCCAACAACGGGATCCAACAACTGGATCCAACAACGGGGTCCAACAACGAGGTTGGGGGGCCAACCGTTGGAGGCAACAGCGGGAAACCGAAGCAAACACAATCGACGCAATGGACGTCAGCAGGAATCTGAACCAACTGAGAGGAATTATGCAAACTTTTTAATTAAGTCACTTCCATCACCTCGACCTCGATTGATGTGACAGTGGATTTTTCCAAATACAAACGTGCCTTTGCCTCACACCACTACCGACGAACAGGGCTTGAAACATATGTGAAATATAGGGCTTGAAACATATTTGGATCGAAAGGACCCCATGATAATTTGAAACCTTCGTCCTCGAACCGAATGCAAAACGCGTTCCTTTTGACGCCGGAAACACTGAAACACTTCCATACTCCACATCGTTGACGTCTATTTGCTCATCAATCGAGAGTATCCTGATGAATTCAATTAGGTGAAACTAGTGTGCTTTTTGAACCAAAAAAAAAAAAATAAAAATAATAAAAATAAAAAACACATCACTCGATGGATGCTCGACGTCCTTTTAGTTCTTGTTTATCGAAGCCTCAAAAGTTGTTTGCGCTCTCGTGGCTCCCGTCGTTTGCTCTCTGGGGGCCATCGATGGTTTCCATCAGCCACTCGTGTGGGCGTGGCAGAGAGGCGCCCGCCTGGTTTTGTATTTTCGTGTACAGCACAAGTCACAACAATAACACCAAAAAACAACAACAACAACTCCATTGGGTGTTGCTGCGTGTGATTGATTAATAAAATAAAAAAAAAAACACAACTCTGTTTCAACCGAATTCGAATTCGCTTTTCAATTAAAAGTTGAATCGCAGGCGAATCGGAGCGAAAGTGAGTGCGATGAAACCTCATCCCAAAGGGCGAGCGAGAATCATTCGTCGTTCGTCGAATTCAGTGCGATTTTTAATCAGGACGAATTCTCATTCTACAAAAAAGAAGAGCGTCGAAAAAGTTGCTCAATGGGATTATGGTGAAGGGTGAGGAGGAAGGGAGGAGGATGGTGGTGGAGGATGCTGATGGACGAAGGATGGTGCTGAGTGGAGGTTGTGAATGTTTTGGAGCAGGAGTTCGAGTCCTTGCCGACCGTCCTTGACTCGCTGTAATGTAACTCTCAGGTGCTTTATTGTCATCACTCCTATCGTCGGCAGCAGTCGCCCCAGCACGATCCTCAGACGTCCATCGTCCCATCCTCAGCCTCATCCTCAGTCTCATCCTCAGACCAATCGCCTCATCCTCAGTCCCATCGCCCGCTTCATTGGCCCACTCCAAACCCCTCGAGGACCGACGTCGGTGCTGAATTATTGAAGACATGTTGGCACCTCGTCTCCACCGTCGTCCTCCGCTTGATGGAGATGACAGTGCAACCCAGATTTCATTCGCAATTCCCAGTCGTTTTGGAGTATTTTTGTGGGTCTCCACGTTGTGTGGGTAGCGAGCCATTGAGTGAGAAGGAGGGAGTGAGAGGGAGGGATTGAAAAAGGGAGGGATTGAAAGAGGGAGCAAGGACAATGTTATTCAGTGAGCTAATGGCATCTGTGGAAGTAAAATGTGAAAGCTACTGGATGATGAGTTGGAAGTGGAGTCGACTCTTAACTGGACACTAGCATCCCAATATCTGTAGGATGAAGCAGTGAAAGAAGGATTCAGTCGTATTAGTGGGATGCTGTAGTATAAGTAGGATACAGTAGTATAAATAGAATTCAATAATGTAAATGGTAGTCGTTATTAGCATAAGTAGAAGTCGAATCTACTGGAAAAGACGTGAGGTGGCATCAAAGTAAATTTTATTTGATTCAAGTGTGTCTGTCTGTACAGCAGAGTTTTTCCCAGTGGAACCATCGAATCGAAGCGAAGGAGATCTGCTCCATTTGGTGTTTGCGGGGAGCAATCAACTCATGGATGAAGTTTGATTGTTTGTCAATTTCCTTTAAGCACCCGATCTCCTCCACCACTCTCCAACGCATCATATCCTTCTCTCTTCTCGAATTCACAGAGGTTTCTGCTGCGCCTGAAGTCGCCGTGAACTCGGTCGGATGGAAAAAAGTCATCAGCAAGTGACGTGCGATCGAGAGGGGAAGGCGATGAAGGGAAGACAACGAGGTGGAGACAAGGGGGTGGGGGCGGGGTTGTTGTAAGGCAACGTGGGGTTGCCCTTGGGGACTCGTTTCGATTGGGAACTTTTAATTTGAACGTTTTGAGTGACAGCAAACCGCGAATTCAGTCGGGTGCCAACATTTCCGCTGAGACAATCAATCAAAACGAATCGAATCGCAACTTAAATCGAGCGTTTCCCCACCCTCCTTCCGACCCTGCCACGCCCCCCCCCCTCAGTAAGGTGGAATGGCATGGCTGTTATTTTAAATGCGTCACGGCTTAATTTGCCAGCACTTGTTGGCGTGCTAAATACGATGAATGAGCAAATTTTCTCCCTCGCGAGCGATCAAAATCAGAGGAATTTCAACTCGTATTCAAATTTCGATTTGAACACAGGAAGTCGTTACTTAAATATGGCGTCGATTATATTGAAGTGAAGTGGAAATTTAGTTGAATTCCCACGGCTCATTAGTTTTCAATAAAACATCATGATGTTTTGGAATCAGAGGAAACGACGGATCAAATTACTGGAGTTTTGGTAAAATATCAATTTTGGCATCTGGATCTGGAAGTTTTAGCTTCAAGGTTTATTCATTCCTGGTATAGTAAACTGATATTTTTATTATTTATCAAGTTACCTTTAGTTAAATAAAATCCAATACAATATTTAACAACTAACCTCATGTCATCCTTCTCTCTCTCTCTCTCTCTCTCTCTCTGTCGGATAGATTTCCATCACTCACTTCACCTTCACCTCATTCTCACCAAATTGATTGTTTCGTGCTAAATAAATTACGAGAGCTCTTGTGTTGAAGGTCCTTCGTTGGTCCTGCAATCGTCATCGCTGTCGTTTGGTCCGAATCCTCGTCAGGGAGGTGACGTCAGCGGAAGCCACGTTTATGTGTTGATTTTATTGTAATTGTTGGTTTTATTGTTATTGTTTTGTTGTCAGCGTTTTGTTGTTGATATTGTTTTGTTGTCAGCGTTTAGTTGTTGATATTGTTTTGTTGTTGATAATGTTTTGTTGTCAGATGTTTTGTTGTTGTCATGTTTTGTTGTTGATATTGTTTTGTTGTACTCACTGTTTTATAGTAGTTGTCGTTGTTGTAGTTGTCGTGGTTGTTATAGTTCTTGTTGTTATTGTTGTTCTTCTTGTGATAGTTTTTGTTGTTATTGTTTTGTTCTTGTTATTGTTTTGTTTTTGTTCTTGTTATTGCGTGCATAAATAATTATCACCACAGAGCTCTTCGACGTGCCATGAATACGAAATGAAGCGCTCCCTCAACGTGGTCCTGCATTCATTCATTCATCGAATCGAAGTCCATCAGTTGCATCTGCGAACGGTGTTATTGGTGCTTCCAGACACCAGAGCGACGACAACGATCACCACATTCGATGGAAGGCGAAGACCTATCGACGACAAAAATCGACCCTAATTGAAGTTCAAACAAAGCCATATCGATAAATGATGAAAAGATGAAAAAATCCAAAAAAATAAAAACTTTCTGTTCAGATCTGATAAACCAAAGGAATTTTTTTTCAATAATTTATTCGCCCATGAAAATTTTGTGGTTTTATGAAAAATAAATAAATAAGAACTGATGGATTATTCATTAAAACAATAGAAAAAAATTGGGGAATTTCAAAGCTTATTGTTTCCAAATGCGAAAATAAATCGCAAAAATGTGAATAGTAAAATATTCAATGAAATCGAATAAAAATGATCAATTGATCGAATTGTTTTTTGGATTGGGAATTAAGCTAGAGAGCTTTATCTCTCTGTCTCTCTCTCTCACTCTTTCGCATGCATTCTCTATCACATTTTTATATAAAGCACACATTCCATCATGTAGAAGAAATGCAATTTTAATTGAATATCCGGGGGCTTTATAGGTGATGTTGTTGTTGTTGTTGTTGCTATTGTTATTTGTACATTAAATGGAAGTAGGCGGAAGTGTGTGTTGGCCATTGTTACCATCATTTCACAGTTTATTAAAAGGTTTCATTGTTTAAATAAGGCTTTGTCATTGACCTTTTGTCGTTTTTATTTCCACAATTGTAATGAAAAGAGTTTATTAATTTACTAAGCCTTCTCTTTCTCACCATCCGCTCCGTCCCTTTCTCTCCATCCGTTCTCTCCTTTTCTCTCCATCCGTTCCGTCCTTTTCTCTCCACCCGTTCCGTCCTTTTCTCTCCAAGCGCTGCAATTCTTTTCATCACATCGCATTCGCTGCAGTGATTGACTCTTCAATCCGATTACTTCCGGTTGGGGAAACTCTCTCTATAGGCATCCGACGAAATCACGATTCGCCATCTCTCTCACCCATTCAACCTCGATCATTCCATTTCTCTCACTCACTCATTCCATCCCTATCACTCACTAACCCTCAATCATTCCATCCTTTTCACCCATTCAACCTCGATCATTCCATCCTTCTCACTCACTTACCCTGACCCAACAATTCTATCTCTCTCTCACACTCATTCGTGCTCTTCACCTCTTCACCGAGAGTGAAAATTAAGAGCGATCGGGCTCGACTCGACTCGAGTAAAAAAGTGTTATCAAGTGGCTGTGTGTGTGTGTGATTCAAAAGAGCGAGAAACCCCAAAACGCGAAAAGTTCCCAATATCCCTCTGCGGTTGGCCACTTGTACTCGACAACCTCCCACCCCACCTCCTCGACCCCATCTCCAAGAACTGAATCCTGGCAGCAACCACAAATCGATGGTGGTTCAGCTGCAACTGTGAAGCTTAATTGCGTTTACACTTTTATACTACGAATTCGATTGCATCGTCCTTGAGAAAGATGCACACGCCACAAGCTGCAGATACAAACAATTATGCTCGAGGTTCGAAAATTCGATCAGACAGACGGGGAGTCTCCCCCTCACCTTGCCACCTGGCCACCTGGCGCATCCATCATCGCATGTGGCAACGATTTTCTCTCTCTCTCTCTCTCTCTCTCTCTCTCTTTCAGCTACCGGTTTTTGCTTCCAGGTGTTTTTGGTATGGCCTTCATTTGATTCGATTCAAAATGATGCAATTCTAACGACCTTTGAAGGAGTGGAAGGAGATTGTGGAAAGGGAAATATTGTGGAAAGGGAAGAGATTGTGGAAAGGGAAGAGATTGTGGAAAGGGAAAAGAAGCGAAGAGAACGTCGTTTACGATGAGTAAAAAGACACATGTCTAACTCAATGAGCTTCATCCTGGATATGTAAGAGGAGTCAGGGCTTCACCTTCTTTTCACAGAGGACATGAATCCCCGTTTTATGTGAACAACTGGGGCTGGTTTTCACAAAGTTTCTGCCGATCGAAGGGCGTGATCGAACTGAAGGCTGTTGTTGAGGCATTTGAAGTGGTCGATTGAGGGCTTATTTCTCGATTGAAGAAGTATGTCTGAAGTCCTCCGAATCGAGGGCATATGTTCAAAGTTCTCGTCTGATGTCGTTTATTCAAAGTCCTCGTCTGATGTCGTTTATTCAAACTCCTCGCCTGATGTCGTTTATTCAAAGTTCTCGCCCCAACCGGAGGCGTTCAAACCGATTCCATCTCATTTAATCAATGGGTTTTCTCCTGAAGCAAACCAAAGCCTCCTTCGTTCCTGGTACAAATGTTCGACGAAACGTAAACCCAAAGTTCATTCAATCCATCCAACCATCATTCGAGGAGTCGACGCCGTCCTTTTTTCGAGAAGGAACCACGGAAATGTATTACTTCGAATTTATTAGCAGCCTCGAGGGCCAGCTTCGTCCCCCACCCCACCCCAGCTGGACCTCAAAGAAGATGGCTTTAAGTCCCAACCTCCAGCATGCTTCTACTCACTATCCCCAAAGAGCTCGAAGTAAAATAAATGCTTGTGGCGAGCGGTGGTGGGCAACAAGTTGTGGCCAGCGTCTAATTGATTAATGGACTGCGAAGACCGTTAACACCCGCAGTGCTTCCTCCGTTATCCGTCCCGTGATTACGAGTGGTGGATAACGTATGAAGTTCATTGAACATTTATTTTGCGGATTTCAGCAGAGGATCTGACATCGATACAGATCTGGCATCGGGCCATCAATATATCTTGGCATCGAGTGGGATTTTCTCTGGCGAGCACAATATTTGGTAACTGGTGATTTACAACAACAAGGTTAATGAGAACAAACGACTCGCGGATTTTGCGCTGACAAAAGGATTCTTCATCGTCCTCGTTCCACAATCGTGTGTTCCTTCATCTCCATCGTTCTCTTAAACTCCATCCTTCCCTTTGAGCAAAGAAAGAGAGAGAGAGAGAAAGCTTACCTCCAACATCAAGGATATTTGTTGCCTCGGAGTCTCTCTCTCTCCACCTCTCTTCACCTCCGCCCCTCCATCCTCTGCTCACCACCTGCGTCGCATCTTCAAAATGCGCATTCAAAGGTTTTAATTTAATAACAAAACATCTTAAGGACCTCATGGTGCTTCTCTCCATCCTCTTCCCTTCTCTCTTCTCACCATGGAGTTTCCTCGCAAAAGCAATTTATTTCCATTTTCTTTGCTGAACGGAAAACATGCGTGCAAGTGGAAAACTTCAAAGCTCATCGAGGGTCGGGTGGTTGTTTGGTCGCTAGTTGTTGTTGTTGTTGTTGTTGTTATTGTTGTTGTTTGTTTGGGATCCTTTGCAGAGTGGCGGGAGCGACCTGATTACAATTGTTGTTGTTGTTGATGATGTTATTGTTGTTGGCGTCGTCCTCTTCCGAAATAAGTTCAGAGCAACGGGCGTTTCATATTTCGCGCCCACATCTCCATCGTTCTCCCCACTTCCTCTCACTCTCCCTCTTCCCTCCTTCTTCCCTCCCTCTTCCCTCCCTCTCTCCCTCTGAGTCGAGCTCCAAGGACAACGGTGGCTCCCCCTTCGACGTCGTGACCCCCGGACTTCTTCGACTCCAGCTCCCCACACCGGAAAATTAAATCGAATTACAGTTAATTGCCTATTAAACAATAATGTCGTATCAGGCGCATTACCGTAACAAGGATAGGATTCCACGAACCCAGAGCATACCCACACAACAGAAAGAGAGAGATGGAAGAGAAAGAGAGAGACACAAGCGACCAGGTGAAGTGAAGAACAGAACGCATTCCGAAAAACAAACGTTCCTCACTCACACTCCAACAGGACAACGAAACGACTCAAAGCGGGAATGAAAATGAATTTGCATCGAAATGAGGAAAATTTCCATGGGTTGATTGGATTGTGCAGTGGGTGAAGAGCGATCGGAGGGGGTGGGGTTTTCGGTTAAGAAGGCTTCATCGAAGGATGATCACGCAAATTAGAATTATAGACACATCAGCGATGCGGGGAATGCATGGATCGACGAAGGTAATTGCTTTCAGAACTAACGAAAGACAAGCTTGAGAAGATTTTCTCAAAGACCTCATGAGATGAACGATGGAAGGAGTCTTTAAGAAAACACATCCATCCCACGTCCACCTTCAAAGTCTTCAGAGCCCCCAACTTCTCTCGTCTTTACTCCCAACTACCACTCCATCATCGATCAATTGCTAGCGACATTCCATCAATTTGTCTACATATTTGGTGAAATAATGGAACAAGCTTTCGTCCTCGACCTCAATCACTCGCCACTCGTCTTCCAAAAGGGAAGCCATAACAAATTGGTACCCATTGCAAACGAACGGTAGCCTGTTGGCAATTATGACGAATGTCGTGTCAGAAGCCAAAACCGAATGCGGCCGAGTCGTGATTGGCTGTCCTTCGAGGCATTGATTACAGCTTCGATCTCGATGTTGTTCCATGAGCATGAAATTAGGAGGTTGAAGCATGAACGAGAACCTCAGCTCTAACAACAGCATAAGCACTCAGGATTCATTTGCACTTGGCCTTCAGCCCGTCGAGATTCATTCAATCGAGCGTAGTAGTTTCATTATGAAATTTCTCAACCATTTGGCCACCATTTCCAATCACTGCAACATGGTCGAAATATTTCCTAGTTGTCGCCTCCAACTAGCAACCAATTGCCTTTGTCTACAATTGCATCCATTGTGGCTTCTGTCACTTCCGTGCTTTGCATTTGGCCACATCCGCATGAGTAGACGAACGTTTTATTTCATTTTAAAATTCAATTACGGCAAACTAATCAGCAAATTAAATGTTTGCATCCAATTAGCTCGTTTCCAATCGTTCTATTCATTCATTCATTCATTCATTGAGTCGCAGGTCGCGGTAATGGCCGGAAATGTGGAAAATATTTCCCAAAATACAAGTAATTAGTCGCCATCGGGTCTGATCTTATTCGAAACACCAATAAATAAATCAATAAATAATTATTTAAATAAATGACGCATTCGCATGCCAGACGAAAAACCACATGAATTCGCATATGAATACGCGAGTTTTTAATACGGATTTTATTATCGAACACATTCAACACATTAATTGACACATGGACCAAATAATGAGAAATAATTTTAGTTCAATCTGCGGAAACACCTCGTCAATAATTCATCTCAATATTCCCATAATAAACCTTATTTTCATCATATAGAATAATAGTATAAATCTAATCTCAATGCAATCCCAATCCCATCCGAAATCCCAACTCAACCCCGATATCCCGAATCAACCTCAAGGATGAATTACTTTCATGACTTCAACCATTTAACTCTAACATAAACAAACAAAACCTGAATCAAAAGAGACAAAACCGTGTACAGGAGAGCGAGGTAGAAATTATCAACAACCACCAGGAAGTCGTTGAATGAAAATTATAAATTGTTGCACTTTTTGAATTTTTCCATTCACCGTCGGATGGTAAATATTTAATGTTTGCAAATTGCAATATCGTATTCCCGCCACTGAGCCACAGACTTTGACTCCACCGAGCCATCCGCCATTCGTCTCTCTCTCTCTCCACCAAGCCATCCGTCCCTTCAGGCAACCCGTGCTAAAAGCCTGCTAAATTACAACACGGTTTGTTTGACGATGGCCGTCCTGCCTGCATTGCACCCGATGCTCTTCACTACGCCTGGACTTCGACGTCGACGTCATCGTTGTCAACATTGGCGTCATGTTGTCGCTGCACGTCAGTCCGTCATTTAGTGTGGGGGACGGGGGGCGGTCGGTTGAATAAAAAATGAGGTTCACTGTGAAAAGGACATCCGGATGGCGATGAAACATGCAGAGTGTTTGCGCTCCGAATGCTTTCGTCAATCGGCGCAACCGCCCACTGAACAATGACCGACGAACCGACACCAGATCCGCCTGAAGCACGTCGCCGCTGCAGACCTGACTGACAATCCCGTTCCTCCCTCGTCCTCTTTCTCATCCTACATCCAACTCTCGTTGGCATCCCTCGATCCATCGTTGTCACAGTCGTTGGCTCAAAGCTGTCATCCACTAAAAAAGCCATTTCATGAGCCCCGCGACACCATGTCCGAGTGTTTACACAAACTGTAGCCACAGGTTTTTTGGTTTTTTTCTTTTCTTTTTTTGACGATAATAACTAGAGTAGGGTGGGGAAGTGGGGAAGGAGACTAAAAGCGAATGGAAATTAGAATACAATTTGGAATACACCTGGGAGAAGTTATCAGAGGTTTTTTTATGATGATGATGATGGCTCGAGATTCTCTGCTTCCCGTGAGGTCTTCTCGATTTCCATCTCTCTCATCGTTACTTACTCGGATTTCAGTTAATCGAGGTCCATTCGAATCGAGAACCTTTAAAATTTGGAACTTTAACGCTCGCAGCTTCACCGGAATCTCTCTGGCACTGGTGTTGGAGCCTTCACTTCCGTTTCCGGCTTCGCCATCCTCACCGCACCGCCGGCTTCCGTTGGATGATGGCGTCCAACGATGGAGGTTTGTTAACTGGGCTCGCTCATGCATGCGGCGTTGTCACAACAAGCTAACAACCTTAACAACATTGTTCTATCTTTCTATGTTGTTGTTATTTCTTCTTGTTAGTGTTCTTGTTATTATTGTTCTTGTTGTTGTCATTGTTATTGTTGTCATTATTATTGTTGTCATTGTTATTGTTGTCATTATTATTGTTGTCATTATTATTGTTGTCACTGTTGCTCGTTGTTATTGTTGCTCGTTGTTATTGTTGCCCATTGTTAGTGTTCTTCATTACGAAGAATTTTACTGCTGTTGTTAGTGTGTTGCGATTTTTCGGTTGGTGCCTCCATCATTGGTGTGGCTTGTAGTCTAATTGTTTTTGTCTCTTGGGTGTAATTAAATTCGGATTTGTTGGGATTTTTCATGGCCGAACTAAGCGAAAACGGAAATTAAATTTCTCGAACAATTTGCAAAACAAATGGACCCTGCTCCAAAGGGTCAAGAGAGGTGGAGGAATTTAGACGATTGTTGGTAACATACGAGAGGTCCTCGGGTAAAATTGTACGGACTTGAGTGTGAAACTAGAGTAACTGAGTTTTCAGTTTAATTGTCGAATATTTATAATGAAGAAAACTATATGTAAATTTGACTGTAACCATTAAGAACTAAAAATAAAAATATCTCAAACTTTTATATTTTTTTTTTTGGATACCAAATATGTTGTTCAATATGAACAATTATTTTTTCGAAAGCTCCTAGTTTTTGTTTGATTGTCGAATAATTACGATGACAAATTACTTCATATTTTTAGATACGAAATCTGTTGTTCAATTTAAAATCACTTTTAAGATTTACTTCTTAATATTATTCTTCTTATTCTTCTTTTTATTATTCTAATCAATAAACCCATAATCTCGACTTCCTATAACAAGCTCTGATCCGAAGTTTTTTATTTTATCCTTGCGACCCTTTTGATATTTTGCAGATTTTCTCGCGATTCCCCTTTTTAACTTTTCAGTTTTGAATTGCAAATCTAGCTTATTCGCTTTCTCACTCTCACACACTCCCACTCTATCTCGCTCTCACACTCTCTCTCTTTCTCTCTCTCTCACTCTCTTTGTTCTTTGTCCTTTTGAATTTTCGCAACGTGTCATGAATACTTGATGGTTAAGTGAAATCCCGACAGGTGATGAGTGCGCGGAATCCAACATTTTCCATTTCAAAGGATTATTTCTCGTGAAACTGTGAATTTGTTTTTCCACTGCTCTGATGACGGCTTTGACGGTATAGGGTATTTAAAGGATTTATAAATTCGGATGGCAATCGAGTACTGAGTGTTGAAAAGATCAGTTCGCGAATTCTCCATCATTCATTTATTAATTCCTTCTTTGACAAAAAAAGGGAGAGAAATTACAGATAAATTCTTTAAGGAAAGAGGAATAAATATTAAAGAGCATAACAATAAAGAAAAGAGAACGAAATAAAGGAAAGAGAAGACGAAATAATGGAGTGATAAAGAACGATCGATCGAAAGTGAGATCGATCGCGGCAGAAGCGAACGTATATTTGCGAGTGAAAAGCATCCCACGAAGTTAATGAAAAGCCTAAAAGAATACGAGGGCCGCCATACGTGGGTTGGTTTTCATCACCCTCAACGGCGTCCTGCCTTTGAAAAAATGGCTTCCGAGTAATTTCGCAGACGCCGCCGACAATACACAAACCAAACAACGAACCCGCCCCCCCCCCCCCATCGTTCGTCGTCGAATTCCACGAAATTCGAACGAAATCAATAAAGGCCAAGGATAGCAAAAAAAGGGAGGAAGGATGAAGGGAAGCAGGATGAAGGGAGATAGGATGAAGGGGGAAGAAAGAAGGCGAGGACGAAGGACGAAAACGAGGACGCCGAAAGAAGGAAAGGGAGAAGAATCAAAATGGAACCTGCAGAGTTCCGCCTCTCGCTGAATCCTCAATTAAATCGGGGGGTTTCTTTTGTTTTGCTTTGGCAACTGAAGAATCCGAATCAAAGCGCCGTGAAATGCAAAAAAAACAGCAACAACAACAATCTCTCGTCGCCCGTCGTGACCACGATGCGTGGAAAAAGACAAAAAAAAGACAACGAAAAAAACTCCAAGGACAGGAGTTTCTGAGGTTTTCGCAGTAACTCGCCATTCGTTCGGATTCCATTGAATTGTTTTCATTTCTGTGGGGTTCGTCCTTGGTCAGAAACCAGTCAGTGTAATCGGAATCAGGATGGAGGATGCCAACATCCTCTGAATCGAAGGATGAGGTGGAGAAGGAAGAGAAGCTTCGGAGAAGAAGAAGCTCCGGCAATAACAGCATTGTCAATGAGCGAAGAAGCCAACAAACCGCCAACCGCCCCCCAAACGTTTCCTATCGAAGGAATTGCGAATTGATTTCGCATTCATGCTCGACAAATTTGCAAGCCAACTGTGTCCTTTTTCATGTCCTTCGCCACCCCATTCGACCTTCTCTTCTCCATCTCTTCCAACGACGTTTTCATTTTTATCCATCGAGGGCACAAAGAGATTAAATTTAAAGACCTTCCGCAGGACGATCGTAAGACTCCCTCCATCCACTCCACCATCCCCGAGGCAAACTGTTGAACTTTCAGACTTTTATTTCCTCGACAAGGAACCAGTAGAACAAGGCCAAGCAGAAGAAGCCAAGAAGAGCAGCAGCCCATTGGAAAGTTGTTTGCACAGCGATTGGGCTGCTCGGTGGGCTCAGGAGCCTAGTTAAAGTCATCCATCCAAAGGGGGGGGGCGGAAGCACTCAGGACGAGGTGGAGCGATAAAAAAAAAATACGCTCAGAGAGAAATGCGTTGTCTCAGAAAGAAATTCGTTGTCGTGATGGTTTTTTGGAGGCTTAAAGGAGGTTTTAAAGGGTCTGCAATGAGGCCCAAACGGTGCTCAAACGAAGCTCAAACGATGCTAGAAATAGTCACAACGAAGACTTCTGATAGATTATAGAGACTGATAGAGACATTTGGAGAATCCACAAAACGTTAATGGGCCTCAACAAAGCTCCGAAAGGATTTTCAAAGAGGTTTGTCAGGATTAACTCCAGCTCAATGGTGGGCGAGGCATTTGATTAATTAATCCTCCTATGTTGGAGCTTTGGGGAATCCAAAGAATCGATTTAAAACCTCATCGTTATCCACCATGACTGTTGGAGGGAGCAATTGCATTGGAACGAGCGTATAATTTAGCGTGCAGCTGGCATAAATTTGATATTTTCCACTCTAAATCCTTCGTGAAGCTCCCCATCTCCCACTCTTTCTCTCTCTCTCCCCATCTCCCTCTCTTTCTCTCCCTTCATTACCCCATCTCTCGATCTCTCGTTTGCCGTCGGCGGTGTAATTAAAATCACCCATTACATAATCCAATAAATCCAATTACTCAACGTCGAGCCTTTTATTTGACTTTCGGTGTCGAATTCGCGCCTCGTCCGCCGGCCGACTAATTCGTGCATCGCATGTTTCGTTGTCATCCTGTTGACACATTATTTGCTGCTTTTGGCAAGGGGAGGTTAGGGGCGACGAGAGGTTGGGGGAGGCGTGAGTCGTTTTGACAGCCTCGCGGCGTCGTTAAGCGGCCGAAAACAGTTTAAATCGGCGCGTTTGAAGTGGCCGAGTGCAGTTGAAATTAACGCGCGATTAAACAAACGCCTTCCCCCTGGCTTCCACGTCTCCCCCTGACTTCAATCCCATGCCGTGGACACGCGACAGATGTGTCACGGACGCTGCATGACGGATGCGTCGGCCGGCATTGCGGCCAGGATATGAATTGTTTCTGAAATTTAATTAAATAAATAAATTACCGTGCATCAATTCGAAACCAGCTTCACATATTATCTCTTGTCCCATCTTTTTCCATATCATATCTACTCTCTCCCATCTCCTCTCTTCATTCTCTTCCAGCTCCTCTCTTCATTCTCTTCCAGATCCTCTCTCTCTCTCTCCCTCTTAATCTATCTCTCTCTCTCTCCCTCTCATCTCATTCTCCCATATCCTTCCTCTCTCTCTCGCTATTTCACTCCGATTTGCGTTGAAAACTCCTCAACTCCTGGTATTCGACTATTCCAAGTTATTGTTCGATTTCACCTCATCATGGACCGCGCCACCCATCGCCTCCCCCCACCAAACCGCAACCTCCCTTCCCTTTCTCTTCCTTGGGTTCTCAAATATCAGGCCGAACGAACATTTGAAAACTTTGGCTGCGTCAAGAGGTCGTCGTGACACGTGACTGAAAGCCAAAACTTATTATACAGCCGTAAGGTCTCTCTCTTTCTATCTATCTCGCTACGTCTATCTCTCTGCCCTTCTCTCTCTGCACTTCTCTCTCTGCCCTTCTCTCTCTGCCCTTCTCTCTCTGCACTTCTCTCTCTGCCCTTCTCTCTCTGCACTTCTCTCTCTTCCCTTCTCTCTCTGCACTTCTCTCTCTGCCCTTCTCTCTCTTTCACCCTTCATCTGTCTATATCTTGTTCTCTTTCTCTCTCTGTGTGGAGTTTTTGTTCCGTGGCATCCTTTGAGTACTCTCGAGAACCGAATCGAACAACAATGTTTTAATTGACGCACTTAGGAAATTAATTAAAATTTCCTACGACGTTCACCCTCCACATCCCCTTTGACCTTATCCTCATTCTCCTCCTTCTCCTCCTCCTCCATGACACGACTCCTTCACTCCTTGTCTATCGATCGTTGTCATGGCTCCAGACACACGTTCAGCCTCCACCCGAGATCAGAAATCAATTTTCCTACGATGACGACTTCGCTGCGAGACGGCGCTTTAAGCCTTTTAGAGAAAACAGCAAGCGATTTCCATCTTCTGCCACACTTGCTGTGGACTCGTGTGTCTTTCGGACTCGTTTAATGCGATTCCAAATCGTTTACATTGAATTTTTCCGACTTTTGGGAGAAATTTTATTTTCGGATTCTGTTGCCGTAGGCGAAGAAAATGTTTGTGCGGGGGGGGGAGAGAGAGAAAGAGAGAGAACAAAAAACACATCCACTACTGGAGGCCAAGTGTCGATTCAAGGCCATATCCGAAGCGGTAGAACGAAAGGAAACAAGGAAAGAAGGACGGATGAACTCCTTCTGCCAGCGGCAATTGTTGCCGACGAATGATTGATTGCCATTCAATCTTTGTCTATTGAGGAAGTGAATAAATAGCTCTATCGCATCCCTTTAGGAAGTTATGTCGTTTCATTGTATCATTTCAGCCAGAAACAAACGTTAATAGAATCCTGTGATTGAAGAATTTTCTGGGTCCACTTCCAGTTGTGATCGGATTGGGACGAACCAAACTGATAATGAAAGAGGAGGATCTCCCCTTTCGTTCGCTTACGGCCGCTGCCTTCTATCAGGTCTGAGACAGATTTCGTGGCCAAAAAACGACATGAAAACTTCAGACCGTCATATCTCCGCCATTTGAAGAGCTATCACGATTTTAGGCGAATCTGAGTACAAAACTTACAAAATTTTCAAATTTTAATTTTTTCGAATTTTCTGGGTCCACTTCCCGGACTCACTGTGGCTAAAGTTGTGATCGGATTGGGACGAACCAAACTGATAATGAAAGAGGAGGATCTCCCCTTTCGTTCGCTCCCGGCCGCTGCCTTCTATCAGGTCTGAGACAGATTTCGTGGCCAAAAAACGACATGAAAACTTCAGACCGTCATATCTCCGCCATTTGAAGAGCTATCACGATTTTAGGCGAATCTGAGTACTACTTACAAAATTTTCAAATTTTAATTTTTTCGAATTTTCTGGGTCCACTTCCCGGACTCACTGTGGCTAAAGTTGTGATCGGATTGGGACGAACCAAACTGTTAATGAAAGAGGAGGATCTCCCCTTTCGTTCGCTCCCGGCCGCTGCCTTCTATCAGGTCTGAGACAGATTTCGTGGCCAAAAACGACATGAAAACTTCAGACCGTCATATCTCCGCCATTTGAAGAGCTATCACGATTTTAGGCGAATCTGAGTACTACTTACAAAATTTTCAAATTTTAGTTTTTTCGAATTTTCTGGGTCCACTTCCCGGACTCACTGTGGCTAAAGTTGTGATCGGATTGGGACGAACCAAACTGTTAATGAAAGAGGAGGATCTCCCCTTTCGTTCGCTCCCGGCCGCTGCCTTCTATCACGAGAGAGACAGATTTCGTAGCCAAAAAACGACATGTAAACTTCAGACCGTCATATCTCCGCCATTTGAAGAGCTATCACGATTTTAGGCGAATCTGAGTACTACTTAAAAAATTTTCAAATTTTAATTTTTTCGAATTTTCTGGGTCCACTTCCCGGACTCACTGTGGCTAAAGTTGTGATCGGATTGGGACGAACCAAACTGATAATGAAAGAGGAGGATCTCCCCTTTCGTTCGCTCCCGGCCGCTGCCTTCTATCAGGTCTGAGACAGATTTCGTGGCCAAAAAACGACATGAAAACTTCAGACCGTCATATCTCCGCCATTTGAAGAGCTATCACGATTTTAGGCGAATCTGAGTACTACTTACAAAATTTTCAAATTTTAATTTTTTCGAATTTTCTGGGTCCACTTCCCGGACTCACTGTGGCTAAAGTTGTGATCGGATTGGGACGAACCAAACTGTTAATGAAAGAGGAGGATCTCCCCTTTCGTTCGCTTACGGCCGCTGCCTTCTATCAGGTCTGAGACAGATTTCGTGGCCAAAAAACGACATGAAACTTCAGACCGTCATATCTACGCCATTTGAAGAGCTATCACGATTTTAGGCGAATCTGAGTACTACTTACAAAATTTTCAAATTTTAATTTTTTCGAATTTTCTGGGTCCACTTCCCGGACTCACTGTGGCTAAATTTTTTCGAATTTTCTGGGTCCACTTCCCGGACTCACTGTGGCTAAAGTTGTGATCGGATTGGGACGAACCAAACTGTTAATGAAAGAGGAGGATCTCCCCTTTCGTTTGCTCCCGCCCGCTGCCTTCTATCACGAGAGAGTCAGATTTCGTCGCCAAAAAACGACATGAAAACTTCAATAATTGCAATTCAACTCACTTCCGACTTATCTCGACTATAATAAACGACATGAAACTTCAGACCGTCATATCTCCGCCATTTGAAGAGCTATCACGATTTTAGGCGAATCTGAGTACTACTTACAAAATTTTCAAATTTTAATTTTTTCGAATTTTCTGGGTCCACTTCCCGGACTCACTGTGGCTAAAGTTGTGATTTTTATTTTTTCGAATTTTCTGGGTCCACTTCCCGGACTCACTGTGGCTAAAGTTGTGATCGGATTGGGACGAACCAAACTGATAATGAAAGAGGAGGATCTCCCCTTTCGTTCGCTCCCGGCCGCTGCCTTCTATCAGGTCTGAGACAGATTTCGTGGCCAAAAAACGACATGAAAACTTCAGACCGTCATATCTCCGCCATTTGAAGAGCTATCACGATTTTAGGCGAATCTGAGTACTACTTACAAAATTTTCAAATTTTAGTTTTTTCGAATTTTCTGGGTCCACTTCCCGGACTCACTGTGGCTAAAGTTGTGATCGGATTGGGACGAACCAAACTGTTAATGAAAGAGGAGGATCTCCCCTTTCGTTCGCTTACGGCCGCTGCCTTCTATCAGGTCTGAGACAGATTTCGTGGCCAAAAAACGACATGAAACTTCAGACCGTCATATCTACGCTATTTGAAGAGCTATCACGATTTTAGGCGAATCTGAGTACTACTTACAAAATTTTCAAATTTTAGTTTTTTCGAATTTTCTGGGTCCATTTCCCGGACTCACTGTGGCTAAAGTTGTGATCGGATTGGGACGAACCAAACTGATAATGAAAGAGGAGGATCTCCCCTTTCGTTCGCTCCCGGCCGCTGCCTTCTATCACGAGAGAGTCAGATTTCGTAGCCAAAAAACGACATGAAAACTTCAATAATTGCAATTCAACTCACTTCCGACTTATCTCGACTAAAGCTATGTCATCTTGTATCCACAACCGATACACTTGTGTGCACACAATCGAACGAACGAATCGGAAACCAAGCAGAACTCTTTACTTAATAATTGACTAACACCATGGTCAGTTAGTTTAGTCTCCTGGCGCTGTTGCAATCGGTCATGTGGCAGCACTTGCGAGTCCTGCCGACTCTGCTCCTGATTTACGCGCTATTGGCGGGCATCAGACCGATGCGATACACAGACAGAAAGTGGTTTACAACGCGTGTCGCCCTCATGTATGACTTCTACACGATCGGAATCAATGGTGTTGTCGCGTTAGTATCGCCCATTCAACTCTGGCATAACATCAGCTCTACAGATGGCATCATAACCTACCCGATGTTCAGATTGACAGAGATCATGACCTCTCTGGTGCGTAGTATGACGATATATTTGGGGATTTTCTTCGGTTGGAGAATGGAACGAAAACTACCGCGCGTCATCGCTGAATTGGCTCGCATCGAGAAAGTCTATTTCGAGAAATGGAAATATCAATCGCATCGTTTGCAAAGCCTGAACAAATTACTCTACTCAAAGATGATTGTGATTTGCTATTTCTTTCTATACAATATCTTCCTGGCGTGCTATATGCAGCGAATAACACGGAGTAAGTTGAAATATTTCTTGTTTTCGTTAGAGAACGTCTTCTTTGCAATGCACACGTTGGGCTTTCATTCGTTCATTGTGTATTGGCATGTGTGCAAACGTTTCGAAATGTTAAAGGAACATCTCAGCTCGATCCTGACACGATGCGATGGTCCGCCCGATGTCCTCCGCAAGAGCAGCTCGCTCCACAGGCACCTGGCGCAGGAGTTGAACGATCTATCGTCAGCCTATGCATCGCTTTCTCAGTTGATGCGCGAGTACAGCGATGCAAACAAATATCAACAGTTCGCCTTCGCCTCGACCATCTTCGTCTTCAATATGTCTTGGGGATACTACATCGCATTGTTTTTTTCTCCAACGTTCCCGATCTCTTCGTTCCAAGTGGGCGTGGCTGCTGTGATCTATTATGCCATGTACTTGAACATAGGTCTTCACACTATTCTAATCGAGATTGGTATCGTGTGTGAAACTCCGTGTGTGAATTGGTATCGCAGAATATAATGGATATTTTACGACTCTTTCAATCGCTACCGTTTGTGGAGAAACTATTCGAGAGAAGTGTAATATATAATTTTTTTATCTATACAATATATATAATTCAATTTATGTACAAGAATCTTCCATTTCAGAGTGATTGCTTTTCATTGTTGTTGCTGGAGAGAAAACTTGGATTCGGAATTCTCAATTCATTCGATATAAATCGTCGGAAATCATTTTCCATGACATCGGCTCTATATTTGTATATAATTGTCATGGTGCAAACTGATTACAAGCAGATAAATTTTAAATAGTTGGTAAGTTTTTGTAAGTTTTTGTCCATCTCATGTCTCGGCTTAATAATTTTTTAATCTTCTTCAGTTAGCCACCAATGGAATATCCTTTACTTAAAATTAAGCAATTAAGAGAAGAACCATTAGAAGCAGTTACTGTTTCAATATTATTTATCTTTCCAATATCAAAAACTACAGATAAGGAAGCGGAATGGAAAATACACCACATTCTTCGTTCATTCATCAATACCACTCACCTGAACAAACATTGACCAGAAGTCCAGTCGACCATAAACCGTCTATCGATTGATTAGTTTAACCAACTGCGCCATAACTTCAATGACTTTAATTCAGTATGCGAATAACTTCAGTGCATTTAGTTCAGTTATTTTCCTGTTATCCTAAGAATGAGGCATCACAAGAGAATTCTAAAGATAATGTTTCTCATGTATACCGTGTTTTCGGGCCTTCCTCCGTTGCAATGTGAGCCAAAAATGTGGAGCCCCCGATTGATGCAACTATTGAAAATATACACAATCGCACACAATTGCCTGACCTTGATGATC
Source organism: Coelopa frigida (assembly GCA_017309665.1). NCBI lineage: Eukaryota > Metazoa > Arthropoda > Insecta > Diptera > Coelopidae > Coelopa > Coelopa frigida. Next base: position 6,194,436 of record CM029562.1, read on the forward strand.
GTGCCCTTCCAGTTGTTGGAAAATATTCAAAGCATATTGGCTTCAAATAATTATTTGATGGTCAAATTGAGTAATATCATCAGTCAATTTCTGACCAACATGTTGCCGGCTATATTTATAATTGCATTTCGGTTTCGAAGTGAACGATACAATCCCATCATTGTCGAAGAACTAACGAATATCGAGAAGAACTATTTCGATAAGCACAAGTCCCTGAAGTCTCAGAGTTTTAAACAATTGGAATTGGTTTTATATATTAAATTGGCAATTCTTTCCTATTATGTGGCTTACAGCTGTTACTGGATAATAACGATAACGCTTACGAGTCCGACGAGAATAAAGTTCCTCTTTCTCGTGACAAACATTGCATTCATTATGCATCTACTGGATCTTCACTTCATTGTTGTCATGTGGCATATGTGCAAACGTTTCCATTCGATACTCGACCATCTGCAGAGCATTTGGGCGAGGGCCAATGTGAGGACGGAAATCTTCCACGAGGACAGCATTATACAGGACAACATTATACAGAGACATCTCTATGGACAACTAGCGGTGGAGCTGAGTGAAATAACTGCGACCTATGCCAAGTTGTCTCAATTGCTGAGAGAGTTCAATGAAGCCAATGGATGGCAACTTTTCGCAATTGTCGCCACGTACTTTTCCTTCAATATTACTCTCGGTTATTATGTGGTCCTGATACAAACGTCTCTTTTCAAGGAGTATGGGCCAAAGAACGTATTATACGATCTGTTAGTCTACATGGGTTTCTACATTGATGCCTGTATATTTAGTTTTCTACAAAGTCAATCAGCAAATCTTTCAGCACAAACTCATGATGTCTTGCGACAATTTCGAGAACTTCCGTTTGCTGATAAAGTGTTTGAAAGAAGTGTAATTATATTGAGTTTTGATCTTTGCTTTAACTTTTAATCATTGCTTTCTTTCAGAGTGATTTCCTGACTTTTCGGCTTTTGAATTCCCCAACCGTTACCAATGTTCTTGGCCTCTATAGCATGTCCCGTCAGCACTTGTTCTCCGTTGTAGTAAACGTTTATTCTTATATCATATTTATGGTGCAAGTTGATTACAAGCAATTGTTCCAAAATTCAGAATGAAATCGAATGAATGTGTGATATAATATGAATTTTTACCAATTAATTAAGGATGAATATTGTTCTTTTTTTCTAGCAGATGTAACGAACTAATGGTACAATTTAGATAATTGTAAAATATATATTTAGATTGTTTTCTATTATGATTTTTAAAGAACAATCTTTTATATATTTTAATTAATTAATCGAATAATAACTTCAATGTTCCACCATCAATTCGAATCAAAAATATGTCAAAGACAAATAGTCTTCTAAATATCCCCAAACCTCCGCCGTGTAAACTTCGAGTCTCTTGTGGATTTCCATATAAGAAACGATCGTATTTCTTGCTTTGGCTATCGAGTTTCTCTCCTCCCATGGTCGGCTCTTAATAAATACATAGTTTCCAAGCGAATAAATCCGAAAGTTTCGCTTTCAAGACGCCGGAACACAACCACGACTGCCTCCACCATCTCTGGCCAAAGCCAACAAACAGGGCGAGAACAATGCCGGTGGGACCAGCTGCAGGTGGCCCCAATGGGTCTTGGTCAAGATTTATGGTCAATTTGCAGATTCCACTTTACAACTCGCATAAAACAAAATGGCACCAAAAGTTCCGATAAATTATTTAAAATATTTTCCAAAAACTTCTTCGACCCAACGGAGTTTCACACTCGAAAAACTCGTATCCTTCACTTAATTATCCCACACAAAGGATTCGATCGACCTTCGAAATTGCGATTCAAGCAGCTGAGCCAGCGGGCCAAGAAACCCACGTGGCTAATCAAGTAGAAATCCATAATTTCAAAAATCAGTGGACCAGAAAATTCACCAATTTAGCGAAGAATCCTTCGTCTTCATTCACATCGAACTTCGGCCCTCGTCTCCTTGGTCTTGGGGGACTTTGAGAGTATCGTGAAGGGATGACGTGAGTTGTTTATTTGTCTGCGGGAAGGTCGAAACAAATGGAGCTGTTATTTTAAACTTCGATGGTTTCGGGTCTGAACTCTGATCTCTGTAGTACTCAATCAATACGCTCCAGGGATGTTCGAAGAAGGTGAATTTCCTGGCATCAAATGGTGCTATTTTGATGATAGATCTAACCTTGTGGAGAATCCTGTGAACTACAAGGGCCCAAGGATCCACTTTGCATGTCATAAATCATTTGAGCCAAAATTGCAACAACAACAACAATGCCAACTACCACAGGTTATTGATAATAGTGACAAGAAGCATTTTGATAATGGCAACAGTGGCAACAACAATTACACCAAAAATCGATGGGCACGCTAATAGAATAATTACGTCTCAGCTTCTCCACCTTCCTGCCTGCTTCGACCTCAGACTCATCGTCATCCTCATTCAGCCCACGTTGTCCTGGTTCCTGATCGTCTTCTCATCTTCACCCTGCTTCTGCCAATTGTCTTTAGACCAAAGGAATCCCAGTTTGTGGTTGTTGGTACGCTGACCATTGTTGTTATTGCTAATATACTTGTCGTTGTTGTTGTTGTCAATAACGTGGCGTAATTCAATCTGCTTCTGCGGCCGTCTAAGGGTCGCTCGGTCGAAGGACGCGTAATTATTCGGAGGCTGCTGCTCTTCGTCTTCTGCCACCGTCGAATCGTACTAATTGATGGCTGAAGAGGACGCGAAGGAGGAGGCGCGAAACCGCAGAAGGCCAGTGGAAGCCGCAGAAGGCAAGATGTGGCCGCAGACTCAGATTCGGCTGGAGTAGTGGGAACTGATTGAAATTATCCATGAAATAATTTTGGAACTGATTGAAATAATCTATAAACTGATTGAAATAATCGAGAAACTGATTGAAATAATCTAGAAACTGATTGAAATAATCTAGAAACTGATTGAAAAAATCTAGAAACTGATTGAAATAATCTAGAAACTGATTGAAAAAATCTAGAAACTGATTGAAATAATCGAGAAACTGATTGAAAAAATCTAGAAACTGATTGAAATAATCTAGAATTTTGGAAATGATTGAAAAAATCTAAAAACTGATTGAAATAATCTACAAACTGATTGAAATAATCTAGAAACTGATAGAAATAATCTAAAAACTGATTGAAATAATCTAGAAACTGATTGAAAAAATCTAGAAACTGATTGAAAAAATCTAGAAACTGATTGAAAAAATCTAGAAACTGATTGAAATAATCTAGAATTTTGGAAATGATTGAAATAATCTAAAAACTGATTGAAATAATCTACAAACTGATTGAAATAATCTAGAAACTGATTGAAATAATCTAAAAACTGATTGAAATAATCTAGAAACTGTTTGAAATAATCCATAAAAATTTTGAATAGAGAAAGGAATTCAAGGAAGCCGTTGAAACCACGGACCTGAGTTATCTTTTCGCTATTTATATTCGTGAATATGCTTTATCCATAATCGGCATTGAGAGATGAAATATATCCATCCTCTTCCCTTGGCCACCAATATTCCATTTCCTTCGAGATATGAATACTTCGCGAATCCTCGTGAAATGAGATTCACACTTACTTAGATCATTGAGACTCATGTCTGCTCCTCATTGAATCGAAGCATGTAAGGGAGAGTGTGTGTGAGTATGTGTTAGTGTTCGTGAGTGAGTGAGTATGTATGTGTGTGCGTATGCGTATGTGTTTATGCGAAGAGCTTAGCTCCTTGCGAACGTCTGCTTAAAGTCCTATAAAAAGTTTAATTTCGAGGATGCTATAAAAACCCGCTGCATTGCATGGAATGAGACGACGACGTCTCCGCCTCCCTTCATCGCTCCATCTGCGGAACTATAAACCGCAGATTCTGTGGAGGGGAGGAGGGCGTGGCTCGCGACAGCTGCCAAATGCCCGCCCATCTGTGGTTCATCCTATCGCCGCATGCAAATACGCCGCATGCCAGTGTTATGGTCTCGTAAAAAGTTTATTATTTTAAAACACTTTATAACCGTCGACCGAGATACAGTTCAGTTAATTAAGTTGTTCCCGCTTGATGGAGTAGTTAACAATGACAACAACAACAACAATGACTATAACAGCAACAAATGCAAACAACAACAACTATAACAGCAACAAATGCAAACAACAAAATCAACAAGAGCTCTACCCACCACAACAAGTGCCACCAAAATAGGTTCAAAAGAAAATCCTGTCAACACGAAAACTCACTCGCTCGCTCACTTTGAGATATTGTAGTCGATTTTATGCCCGACCCGATCGAAAGTGGCGGAGACCCCAGAGCAGGAGTCGCTTAATTCACCTTCTCATCCCCCCCGCAAAACACCCCTCAAACATCGCACTGTGGTTCATTTGCCAAAGTAACCGCAACATTAACCCAAAGTCTGGCCAACAAGACGAAGGACGACATCGACGAGAGTCAGGGACGACATCGACCAGAATCAGGGACGGAGATTCGACGATGTCGTGGCCCTGAAAATGTTTACCTTCGTCGTAGATGACGGGGGCCACTGATGACAATCTCCAACTGTGGATGGAGGCCAAGAGGTGGATCATAAATTACAGGCCACTTGATTAGGGCATGAAGATCCCTAAGACTTGGTAAGAAAAGGATGCAGAAATCTTAATGGACCTGATGTCAAGGGTTGTCCTTCTTGGAACCAACTTGACAAATTCAGATTATAGAAGAATAATAGGAGTTTGGTGAAGAGGTTCTAAAAGCGAAAGATTCGTCTATAAAAATCGGATAAAAACTTATTGATCTTCTAAGAAAAAAACTATCAACACCGAGAATTTTCCCATCCAAAAAACATTTTAACATTTAAAGAAGATTTTTAAGATGATTTCAAAAATGTTATCCTCTCAAACTGGAATACTAATTAGAACTATTATTTCCAAGTATCCTTATTTCCAAGTATCCTTATTTCCAAGTATCCTTATTTCCAAGTGTCCTTATTTCCAAGTATCCTTATTTCCATGTATCCTTTAATGTCCACAGGATCTAAAGGACTCAGTCGCCTAAACGGATCAGTGCAGTTTCTCGCTGGCAGGAATGCAGAAGCACCAGACAACAGGAGTTGGATCCAATTACACTCGTTCTAAGCTCTGAGCTGGACTAAATGCCAGGGTGGTGCCTGCCAGACCGTGGCCGTTGATCATCAAGAGAGATTCCATCCGAGTCGTGCGCCAACAACTCGAAATAGAGTTATTCTCCCACACACACGAAGGGAGGGAGGGATGGTAAAAGATTGAAGGCGATGCCTGTTTTAAGTGAGACGCGAAAAGGGTAACAGGTATTGGAGTAAAAAAAAACTAAAGTTTGACTCGTCCTTTGCTACGAAGTCAGGCAGGCAGGCACTCAGCCGAGCGCAAAGGATATGCAAATGTGACAAGGATGCAGAGCATGAAAAGGAAAACACCAATGAGAGAGAATGAAAAAGAAAACTCCAATGAGAGAGAATGAAAAAGAAAACATCAATGAGAGAGAATGAAAAAGAAATATAAATGAGAGAGAATGAAAAAGACAACCAAAGGTAGAAAAAGAAAACTAAAGGTAGAGAATGAAAAAGAAAACTCCAATGAGAGAGAATGAAAAAGAAATACCAATGAGAGAGAATGAAAAAGAAATCTCCGATGAGTGTATGAAAAAGACAACCAAAGGTAGAAAAAGAAAACTAAAGGTAGAGAATGAAAAAGAAAACTCCAATGAGAGAGAATGAAAAAGAAAACACCAATGAGAGAGAATGAAAAAGAAATACCAATAAGTCCATGAAAAAGAAAACTAAAGTTAGAGCATGAAAGAGAAAACACCAATGAGTGAATGAAAAAGAAAGGAAAACAGTGAAAGATACAGAGAGAGAGTGAAAAAAGCTTGAGTTTTTACAAGATTTGACCATCACAAAGTCTGACGTTTTCTTCTAATGCCCGGTTGCCAGACTCCGTTTCGTTGCAGCCTGGCCGACGGATTCCTACGTTTAGAATTTAATTACAAACTAAGCCGTCGGATCTTAGGGCTGATAGCTTTACCTTTGTCGACAACAAACACGATCCTGACAGCCTTTGATTCGACCCTCATCTCCATTGGCTCTTGAAAGTCCTTCTTAAATTCTTCCTTTTAAATGCTCTCACCATAGAAAGATTTTGAATTTTCTTTCCTCTATTTTGACTGCGTTCATGGTACAATGGAGCTCCACGAAGCCCCATTGGAAGCCCCTCGATGACCGTGGAAGGTGGAACGAAAAAAAAAAAACTCATTAGCATTTGGCTGCTTGAATTTTTGCCCCATTTAACGACCAGCAGCAACAGAGGTCGGTCGACTGCATCTCAGTCGACTTCACATCGCACCGAGGGCGACGACGGCCACGTACCTGGAGAAACCGCAGCCACGCCACCCCCTGCGACTCGTCCTTCTGGTGGTCCAGAGACCCCGAACTCACCGTGATCTGTTCGCCGAGGTTCGCCTCGATTTACCGGAGGCAAAGAAAACAGAGGCAAACGTGGTTACCAAGGGAGAGGGAGAATGAGAGAGAGGGAGAGTTAGAGGAAGAGAGTGAGAGGAAGAGAGTGAGAGGAAGAGAGTGAGAGGAAAAGAGTGAGAGGAAGAGAGTGAGAGGAAAAGAGTGAGAGGAAGAGAGTGAGAGGAAGAGAGTGAGAGGAAGAGAGTGAGAGGAAGAAAGTGAGAGGAAGAGAGTGAGATGAAGAGAGTGAGAGGAAGAGAGTGAGAGGAAGAGAAAGAGAGAGAGAGGGATTGTGCATCATGCCACCCAGATTCGAAGTCCGTGGCCAGGAGTCGAACGATGACGATGACGACGACTCGACTCGATTCAACCGACGCCGGCTGCTGCGGGCGTGTTTGCTCGACCGCCAGGATCCTTTTTCACCAAATGTTTACCTTCCGTTATTCTCGCCCTGCCCTCGAAGCTCGAATCTGTAAAGAGACAACGAGTAGTTAGCGTTGGAATGGTGGATGGTATGGGAGGTAGATGATGAGGGCTGAAGGAAGCCCGAAAACTGAAAACTGAAAGCTCAGAGTCGTGGAGCAATTTATCGATTCATGCGTGCAGTCGTTGGCACCATGGCTACGGCAGTCAAGTCGAGGATTCGCAATCAGAGGTGAAGACAATATGAAAGTTTCATCGATTTTGTGCAGATTATCTCGATCTGTCTTCTTTGTCTATTTCTCCCTCTTTGTCTATTTTTCCCTTTTTGTCTATCTCCACCTCTCTCTTAGTCTTTCTCTCTCTCCCTTCGTCTATTTCACTCTCTCCCTTCGTCTATTTCACTCTCTCATTGTTCATCTCCACCTCTCCCTTTGCCCATCTCCATCACTCTCCTGGCCAGGTTCACTACTTATTCTATTTGCTTTATGATCTGGTGAACCTGGTGCCACGAGTTGAAGAAGAAAAACAAATAAGAACCCATCAATGTTTAATAATTTTCAACATACACATTTGTGATGGTTGTAAATATTTTAGAGCTCTTAGGATTTTCCACTCGACCGAGGACGAGGACGATGAGTTTGGTATTTGGGGAAAACAAAAACACATTAGAGCCCTACTCAACTCAAAAGCCTCCATATGGAATGTGTGAGCAAATATTTTTAATTCGACAAACATTTTACACGAATAAATATCGGTAAAATATATGAATGGAGGGAGCCGAGGCAGAGGGGATGAAGAAGAGGTCAGAGGGAGAAGAAGAAGATGTCAGAGGAAGACAAAGAAGAGGTCAGAGGGAGAGATGAAGAAGAGGTCAGAGGGAGATGAAGAAGAGGTCAGAGGGAGAGATGAAGAAGAGGTCAGAGGGAGATGAAGAAGAGGTCAGAGGGAGAAGAAGAAGAGGTCAGAGGGAGACAAAGAAGAGGTCAGAGGGAGACAAAGAAGATGTCAGAGGGAGACGAAGAAGAGGTCAGAGGGAGAAGAAGAAGAGGTCAGAGGGAGACAAAGAAGATGTCAGAGGAAGACAAAGAAGAGGTCAGAGGGAGAGACGAAGAAGAGGTCAGAGGGAGATGAAGAAGAGGTCAGAGGGAGAGATGAAGAAGAGGTCAGAGGGAGATGAAGAAGAGGTCAGAGGGAGATGAAGAAGAGGTCAGAGGGAGATGAAGAAGAGGCCAGAGAGAGATGAAGAAGAGGTCAGAGGGAGAGATGAAGAAGAGGTCAGAGGGAGACGAAGAAGAGGTCATAGAGAGGAAGGTAAAGATATGATGCAGGATATCCGAGCATGGCTCAATGAGCAGGGAGAAGATTGAGGACCAAAACCGAAGGAGTCGAAGGTTTTGTTCTTCGTATTTCTCGAAATTTAAGCATATCTCATCCAGACTTCCAGTTGGTAACAGAAATGTTTTGTTCTCACTCTCTCTCTCTCTCTCTCGTCTCGACCGCCCTCAGTCGCCCTCAGAATATTAAACACAACTCGAAGCCACCTAATCGTGCTGGGATGAGCTGGATCTCGCATTCGAGAAAGTCGAGAGAGCTTTCATCTTCCAAAGCGATTCTACTCAATCAGCTCAGCCTCAGCACAGGTTCAAGGGGAAGTTGAGAAGAGAAGTGAAGTTGAGGAGAGAAGTGCTGGAGAGGTCGTCCCATAACTGGCTGGAGTGTTATTGAATAAAACCAGCATTTGGATATTTAAGTGAAACCTCCGCTCCCCCAACATCCCGGCTCGGTCGGATCCATCCCAATCGCCCTTCCGGTCTGGCCATGTTGTGTTCGAATGAAAGCGCTTCCGTCAGACACACAACGTTCACAACTGATAGAACTCGAGGTGGAGACTTGAGTTCAGTTGAGATGAGATGAGTTGAGTTGGGATGTCGATTGGGATCGAGACAAATTTGCATTCAATTCATTTGGCCCCGTTTTAGGTCGATGGAGGATGGGAGATAGATAAACCGGATGTCTTCCTGAAGGAAGGAAATTTCCCTTTCCGTGATCCAATGTTGAGCTCTCTATCTCACCCTTCCATTCTCCTATTTACCATCGCTCCCTTCCTCTTTTCCTTGAACTCTCTCTCCTCTCTTTGCTTCTCATCCCGATTCTCCTCCTCTCTCTTGCCACCTCTTTGATGCAACATGCGACGATGTCTTTATAAATCCGTTGCAACATTCCTCGAATCCGAACATTAATTTGCGCTACTTCTGCTTCCTCGACTCCTTCGGCTGTTTCTGCTTCATTCTGCACTTCAGCTACTTCTGCTTCCTTCAGCCTCCTTCTCCTGCCTTCTGCTTCCCTCTCCTTCCTTTTGCTTCCTTCTTCAGCATCGTCCTTCTACTCCTTTTGCTCCTTCGCTCCAGCTTCAGCTGCTGCTGTGGCAACGATGTCCTTAATCATTCCATTTGTGCACTCGCCAAAACACCGCCCCCCACCCCGACCGACCGCCCGCCCGCCTGTTCGCACTTTGTCGCACTAAGCCATGGAGAAATATTTCCACTGCGTTAGGGAGGGATTCGCCTTAAAGGATTAGCGCGTTGTTGAGCATCTCCGCATCCTTTGCCGTCCGTTGGACCCTCTCCAATCCACCCCAATCTATTCGGCCCGCGGGATCAACCATCTTCCTCCTTCCGCTCTCTCCCTCTTCGACTCTTCCTACTTCGTCTTCCGACTCTTCTTCGACCACTTCGTACAAAGTTTCGAAGCAAGACAAATGTTTGCTTTTAATTTGCACCTCCTTTTGGGCAACCGACTCACTCAATGTACCGATCTCTCTCTCTCTCCAGCTCAGCTTCTGTTTCTCTCTCTCTGCTTTTGTCCCCACACTTCTCTTCTCTTTCCCTATCTTCTCTTCCTAGACCTTCTTCTTCTCTCTTCCTCTCTCCCTGTCGTACTTAGAATGTAAATGAATTGACTTCGTCCTTGTGTCCACGGTTCCCCCTGCCTCCCGAAGGATGTGTCTTCATCCGAATTTTCCCACCCACTTTGTCCACACACAAACACTCATATGCACCCGACACACACACACACACCGATACTCACATATTTATGAATATATTATAAGGTGGCCCCGGGCGGCCATGTGGCAACAACCCTGCCCCATTATACCGTTATGCTCGACGCGTTAATAAGATGAATTCCTCGGCTGCCCTTTGACCCGGGAATCCATTGGAAATTTATAGATTTCGGCATTAAGTTAAATTGCCTCCCACGATTGACCTCGATTTGTTTGTTGTTGTTGTTGTAGAAGATGATGTCGTTATTTTGGTTGTTGTAGTAGATGATGTCGTTATTTTGCTTGTTGTAGTAGATGGTGTTGTTATTTTGGTTGTTGTAGTAGATGGTGTTGTTATTTTGGTTGTTGTAGTAGATGGTGTTGTTTTTGTTGAACTTGTTGTTGTTGTTATTGTTGTTTTTCTTGTACTTGTTTTTGTTGTTTTTTTTGTTTCTTCTGGCTTTGATTGAATCGATTATGCAGCAATCACACAAGCATAACAAGGAAACGAAAAAGAAAAGGATGGGATTTAATAGGATTTAATTTTTTTACCCCCAATATGTAATCTCACTTGGATTCGAAGGGTTCTCGGAATTCAGAAAACCGTTTCGTTGCATTTCATTTTGATGTGTTGGATTTTCCTTTTTTTTCGGATTAGATTAAGTGGAGGAGGATGAGTAGAAAGAGGTGAAGGCCAACGATAGAGGGATTGAAGAAGGAAGCCTCAAGTGATTTGGAAGGGAATTTGAAGGAAATTCAACCTTCAGCACTTGTAGTCAAATAATAGAGTCCGCAGATAGTAAAGACGATTATGGTAAAGGGCATATATGTAGATTTTTTAAGCTGAAAGAAAGTCCGGTACAAGATCTCTTCATCAAAACGGTAATAGTCCACTATACGAAGTGCCCAAAGCATCCAAAGATGAGATATTTTTCATGTCCTTCAATTCACTCCAAAGTTAGATATTTTCCTTGTTCTTAAATTCACTCCAAAGAATGATATTTTTCCTGTCCTCCAATTCACTCCAAAGATAGATATTTTTCCTGTCCTCCAATTCGCTCAAAGACAAATTGAGGAGAATTAAATTGTGGTTCCCTTGATTCTTGGGACCTTTCTTCAACGACCCAAGAAATGAGGATACGAAACCTCTCCAACTTAAGCTCGATATCTCTTAGTCTTAAGTTTTTTCTTTAATTCTTTTCACAAGGACTCTTAAATAAATCATTAAGTTCTGCATCATATACTTGTTTTATATCCTAATCATTTCATTGTAAAAATTAAACCACATCAATCTCGTGGATTATTAATTGGCCAAGGGAAATATTAAGATGGATAATATAAGGCTCAAATGGGCTCAAATTAAAGTTACTAATTACTCATATATTGAGCCAACCCAAACCAAGAATATAAAGTAATCTTAATGAAGCCCAATGATCTGAGATCCTTTGGAGTTTGTTTGATGGATCGCTTTGTATTAAAGGAGAACTTCACAGGCTCCATAACTATTTGTTGAAGTGTTTATTAGTGTCCAACTCTCGGGGGAGACGAAAGGGCGGACGAAGCCTCAAATGAATCATTAAAGTCACGCCCACTTCCTCCCTCCATTCCATTCCCCTTTCCAACTATTTTCCTGACAGGAGGTGGGCCCCAGTTCCAAACGTCGAACAGATTATTTGAACTTTTGATGTTTTCGCCCACGAGCGTCCCGCGGGAGACATTACAATGGATGGAAAGTTCTGATTATGATTTGTGGCAACGGTTCGAGAGTGAAAAATCACCATAAACGTAATGAGGCCGATTTAATCGCTTAAGCCCATCGGAATCAGCAACGGCGCCGACATCATCAACAGAGTGAGGGAGGGAGAGAGAGAGAGAGTGGGAATGAGAGAGGGAGTGGGAAAGAGAGGGACATAAGGGTAAGGGGAAGTGATAGAGACAGAAGGGTGATGTCGGTTCTCGCGGAAACATGACGAAAGATGACAGATTTGCACCCTCATCAAGGCCGCAATCTTCATGGATACAGGACCCACAAGGGCCGGGAGGGGATCGGGGGGAGAGAAAACTGGGCGGAGGGAGAGAGAAAACTGAGCGGAGGGAGAGAGAAAACAGTTCGGTGGAGAGAGAAAACTGGTTCGGAGGAAGAGAGAAACTGGCTTACAGAAGCTGAAATACAAAGAGCCATCGACCACAACAGACTTTTGGAGGAGACGAAGGACTTTTGAAGGAGGCGGAGGACTTTGAAGGAGGCGAAGAACTCGCGAAGTGGGAGGGAGACGATGTTTAAGCCTTTAATTTTTATACACATGGGTTGAGCACTTGCGATGCGATGGATGGAAAACGATTGCCTTTTGTCTCCTCCCTCCCCTTCACTCCCCCTCCCTCCGACTCCCACCCTTTGTCTCTCGCCCACTGGTCGCCTTTGTTGGCCCAGATTCCGGCCGCAAAGCCAGGCGATGCACAGATAGGCTTCAATTATTCGCATTGAGAAAGGATTGCGCCATGGGCGATGCAAGAAGAGTTGCTACTTCTCACTCTATCTCTCTTTTTCTTCATCTTTTTATCTCTCTTTTTCACCATCTTTTTCTCTCTCTTGCTCCCTTTCTGCCTCTCTCACTCTCTATCTCTGGCCCACTCTGGTTCTCTTCGTTGCTACCGCGTTCCCTTTCGTCGTTGTTTTTTTTTTTTTCGAGGCAATCACTTGAGTCTGAAGACACGAATTCCAATGTAGAAGCGCACAAAGGACCATGTCCAATTGGCCCAAAGGGACGAAGGGAGGGGGAGGAGGAGAGTGTGAAACCCACAAGATCCCATGTAAAATTCCCCCCCCCCCAACAACAATCGGGAGAGAATTGGTGAAAATCTCAAATCCGTTGTTTCATCGGATTGAAATCGGATTCACAGCGATTTCATTGGATTTGATTCCTACCACTTATAGGCGAAATAATCCTTGTAATAGCGAAATTAAAGCGAAATTAAGTAGAGACTATTTAAATATATTTTCTCCCATCCCATGGTAATGTGTGATTGTGTATTTTGTATCGGTCGACCACAATGTTTTATTGATGCAAATAAATATTTCATATAGTAATCAAATAACGCGATTTTTTTACATACATCATGAGTTCATTTAATTGAATGAAATATTCCGAGCGTTAGTTGTTAATAATTGGAGAGCTCATTTGAGTGCTCCAAATAGAGAGAGAGAAAGAGAGGGGGAAAAATTGTTTAATATTCTCTTTTATTTACCTTTTTTCAGCTGTGAATTATTAATCTCTATGGCTTCGGAAATGCATTAAAATCAACGAGGAAACGAGGAGCGACCACAACTTCCAGGACTTCCGCCTAATGTATATCCTCTTAGCCTTGGGATTAGGTAGCCAATATCGAGTTCGCTTGACCCCATAAAAGTCAACTTCAATTGATTCGCCTCAAGCCATACAAGAACAAATCATAGTCAAAAGTTTTCTCTCCTTCCACTTTGAATCGTGAAAACTTCTTCATCTCCATTCGATGGAGATTCAAAATTTACGAGTTCTTTAATGAGAATCTTCAATTTGCGCTATTGTCTCGCGCCCACCAAGGCGACAGACAGACAGATATCCAGACAGACAGATATCCAGACAGACAAACATCCAGACAGACAGATATCTAGACATTTCAGCGCCGACTAAAATATTCCAAGTTGAGTGAAAATGACTTTCTTCAATTCGTTCTGAATTAATTTCAAATTGCTTAATCCAAATTATGTGCCCTCCTTTCACTCTCCCTCCCACTCTCTCTCTCTCTGTCTCTCTCTCCCTCACTCTCACTCTCCCTCTCTCTCTCTCTCTCTGAGTCTGGCACCCTCACTATCTCCATCTCGCTCACATTCAGTCAGTCAGTTGCCATCTATCGGCCTCTTTATCTGGCTCGATCTGCATTTTCCTCCCCCTTTCGTTGCCACGCCTCCGTCCGTCCTTCGCCGCGAGGAAACATAAAAATTCAATTTGAATGCCAAACTTTGTCGACGAAAACTTTTCGCGTCGTAATTTCGTTTATTTCCGTGAAATTTCACCGCAGCGCCTTTACGTGAATTTCACACTGTCGTTGTCTCTATCTCTCTCTGTCTCTTTCTCTCTCCCTCACTCTATTTTACCTCTCTCCCCTCTTTTCCCCTATTGCTATCTCTAGTTTTGGCGGCTGCTGCGAGCGACGAAATTCGAAGACATGAACATTCTTCATTAACGCAGAATTTCAACGATGAAGGACACAAAAACCATCGCAGAGAGAAGGACTCGAGGACTCCTTGATACAGGACCCCAAATGAAGTGTACAATTTGTCCTAAATTCGAATCAATTTCGGGTCGAGAAGAGCCCAAGAACAAAACGATAACTTGACTTCGAGGATATTCAAATAAATTTTCCCTAACTTTAACCGAATTAATTAGAAGGATCTGCTGCGAAAATTATTCCGGAAATTCCTGACATACCTCGAGAACAATATTCTTCTCCTTCTTCCTGCTTGAGAAAATGACGAAATCCTATGACAATGATTTTAATCCTGGCTGCCTTCGTTATTGTTGTCGATGGCAAGAAAAAAAAAACAAGTAGGCAAATTGGAGCGAAATGAACATTTCTCTTGGAGAAAAAATCCTTCCTTCATCTTCCACGATGAACGACGCTCTTCTTCTCGCTGGGCGAAATAAATCTCTTCGCAATTCCTCAAACATTCCTTTCAGACGAAAGGAATCTCTATTTGGCAGCAGAGAGAGAGAGATAGAGAGAGAGAGGAGGCCAATTGGTCTTCGTCAGAACCTCGTTGGCCCCAGATTGAGTTTCTCCATCTCACGCTCTCTCTCTCTCTCTCTCTTCGTCTATGTTTTCCTCTTTCACTTCCTCTATGTTTTCCTCTCTCTCTTCCTCTCTATTTCCCTCTCTCTCCTTTTCTCTCAATTTCCCTCTCTCTCTCTTTTCGTTTCCCCACTCGCTTGAACTATTTTTCCTTTTCTCTTTGCGCCATGTTTCACAAGTGGCTTTCTCTGTTGTGTGGTAGTGTTTGTCGAAAGAGATGGGGAGAGAATTGCTGTTTATGTATTGTGTGTGCGTGTGGAGGTTTTGTTCTTGTTGCTGTTGTATTTGTTGTTATTGTATTTGTTGTTCTTGTTACATTTGTTGTTCTTGTTACATTTGTTATTGTTGTTGCCGTCTCACACATTGTATTTCAACTCATGTTATTATTGTTCCTTTTGCTTTGTTGTTATTGCTCCTTTTTCTTTGTTATTATTGTTGCTTTTGCTTTATTATTGTTGCTTTTGCTTTGTTATTATTGTTCCTTTTGCTTTTGTTATTATTGTTGCTTTTGCTTTATTATTGTTGCTTTTGCTTTGTTATTATTGTTACTTTCTCTTTGTTTTTATTGTTGCTTTTTCTTTGTTATTATTATTCGTTTTTGCTTTTACCACTTACTGCCAGAACTAGAGCAATTACTGCATTGAATTGATCGATGTGTTTGCTCGAAGTTTCAATTAACAATCGTGCAGCAGACTCCTTAGAGACCGAGTTCAAGTCCTTGGAGTCCTTCGAGTCCGCCAAATGAAAATCAATGCATGCGATGTTCTTCGCTCGATTTTTTCATTGCATTCCGTGGTGGGTCAACAACAACGATGCCAAACCACATCTCGCACTCTGGGAGTTAATTAAATGAAAATTCTGAAAAAAAAAAAAAACAAGGTGAAGCAAAAGGTTATCGATGATGAATATTAAAAGGAAACTAATAACTAATCCAAGGTTCAATTTACCTCGATGTCCTTCCTTCTTCTCTCAGACCTTTCATAAATCATCATAGTTGAGGTGGAATTTATCTTTCGACTCTCCATATATACCCAAAAAGAAATTCCAAAAATTCTTTATCCCCAAAAGAAAATTACAAAAATTCTTTATCCCAAAAAAAAATTTTTAAATTTCTTTATCCCCAAAAAAAAAACATTCCAAAATTCCTCCCTCATTCCTGAACAGATGGTTCCGTTCTCTCTCTCTCTCTCGCTCCTCCTTCCCCAGGACAATACACTAATGAACACGTGCTTCTGGAGAGAAGGCGTTCGTCCTCCTCGTCCTCCCCATCACCCAGCCATGCATTCAGTTTTAACGGCTGCCACTTAAAGCATTATAACTTCTTATAATGGGCCAGAGCATGAAATTAAAACGAAATACGCGAACTTTACTTTTGGTCATAACAATAATTGTTTGTTTCTACTTTATGTTCCATCATGATGTTTCAGTTGTTTCAGTTGATGAATTGTTGTTGCTTCAGTTGATGAATTGTTGTTGCTTTTTATTTATTTTTTGTTGCTTCAGTTGATGAATTATTGTTGTCATCGTTTGTGTTTTTTTTTGTTATGTCTCATAAAATCTCCATTTGTTCGATTCGTCTCGGAGCTTCCTTTCAGCTTAAGCTCAATAATTACGTTCTCATTTGCTGTTTATACTTTGATGCTCGATTCCTCTTCTTCACCACATTTCGCCTTCTCTCTTTCTCCTCACTTCGTCTCCTCTCTTTCTCTCTCTCTCTTTTCACTTACTTCTCGTCCTTCGGTCTTTGTCAACATCCCATCAGAGTGGGATTTTCCGCGAACTCATCAAAAAGAGAAACTCTTTGTCCATCGATTAATGTCGCTGGACGTAAAATTTCCGAAAGCCTCCGTTCATTTATAGAATCTTCCATTGTACAGTGAGCTCTCGATTCATTTATAGAATCTTCCATTGTACAGTGAGCTAGCTGACTCTAGGCGACAGCTTCTGTGTTGCTTCCTTGAATCAGAAATCATTCCGCGAATCTCGAATCAGAAATCATTCCGAGAATCAAAATGTTCTATTTACGATATCCATCCACGACTCCTAGGAAATTGATCCATTTACTTTGGGTAATTACCATCTATCCCCAAAATAAGGGATGCTTCCTTCAAGGACCATTAGTGCCTACCTTTATGGATCGAATCGACCAGGCTCGGACAGTGAATCCCATCGTAATTTCAATAGGACAAACGCCATAATCACATCATGGCCGAGAGACCACTCTTATGTCCTCTTCTTATGGCGGAGTCCTCTTCTTATGGCGGAGTCCTCTTCTTATGATAGCGTCCTCTCTTATGATAGCGTCCTCTCTTATGATGGCCGGTCTCATTCCCAAGATTCTCTGCATTGTATTCCATGTACCATTTACTGCCGTAATCTGCGAAGTATAACGAATCCAGTTGCCAACGACGACGACCACGGCCATATCCTTCATGTTTCGAAGGATTCGATTTTATTACCTTCGCTCGACATAAAAGTACAGTGAATGCTCTCTCTCTCTCTCTCTCGTTCTTTCTTTCTCCCTCTCTCTCTCTCTTTCTCTCTTTTTCTCCCTCCCTCTCTCTCTCCCTCTCTCTCTCTATCTTTCTCTCTTTGCGTACCTCATCTTCGTTGTCGTAAATAAGTTTTCGCAAAGTCCGATTAAATAAATTTATCTCTTAAATGACAATCGATGAAGTCACGAGGAACGAAGCGGAAATGAAAGGAATGCACAGTGGATTTATTGTAGATGGAAAGAAGGAGGAGAAAGAGAGGAGGAGAAGAAGAAGGAGGCAAGGAGGAGCAGAAGGAAGCGAAGAATCAGTAGGAAACGAGGCGGACAGCCTGACGGACGTACATTGGAGCGAATGGTGGAGCGCATCGATACGATTCTCAAATTGTAGACGACAAGTATAAAAATAAAAAATTTATCCGCTGGCTGTGGTGGGGGGGGGGGGGGGGTGTGGCTGAAGTGGTCAGAGAAATTGTTGCGGGTTTTTTAATACACATCTGTTGCAGGACGACACCAACGACAACAACGAGGACGAGGGATGGGGAAGAGGAGAAGGATGAGGAGGATGAGAAGGATGTGGAGAAGGATGAGAAAGAGAAGAATGAAAAGGAGAAGGATGAGAAGGAGAAAGAGAAGAATGAGAAGGAGAAGAATGAGAAGGAGGAGAATGAAAAGGAGAAGGATGAGAAGGAGAAAGAATGAAAAGGAGAAGGATGAGAAGGAGAAAGAGAAGAATGAAAAGGAGAAGGAGGAGAATGAAAAGGAGAAGGATGAGAAGGAGAAAGAGAAGAATGAAAAGGAGAAGAAAACCTCCGGAGAGTTCGTTTGGTCCATAAAATCGAGGATATCACGTTACGAACGTGACCACAGCGGAGTTTGGAGAAGAACCAACTCGGGAACGAAGGACTCTAAACACGATACAGCCAAAGTAAAGAGAGTTTCTTCCCAACTCCAAGGTGGATGGAGAAACTCTTCTCTCCAAAGTGGATAGAGAAACTCTTCTCTCCAAGATCTTTGCACGAAAATATTCCAGTTAATCTTGTGCAAAATTCTAAGGAGAAAGAATATAAAAATCTGATTAAATTTCGATGGATTCCATTGTGTGAAATGATTCACGAGATTCCGCGGAATCTATTAAGAGTTCACGAGGACCCATGAAGAGTCTCACGTTCCTGTTGTTCCATGGAAAGATATTACGATACGAGAAATACAAGAAATAAACAGGGAATTAAAGTCGTGTGCGTGAGGGAAATAAATGGATACCAAGCGATGAGGAGGGGTGGAGAAGGTGGAGTGAATGAAAACCACGTCACAAGAGGCAATGAAAGAAGTGAAAAATACCCACACTCACTCGCAGCACTCAATGTCCTTCCTGTGAAATGGATTAGTTCGATCCTTGCCTGAGAAACTTCTTGTTGGTTTTCGGCCATTACCAATGTATAATCGTCTGATGGCAAAGTAAAGGACATTGACACACTTTTAGAACCCACGAACACAACTCAAAATCGCAGTCGATCATCTGGGGGAAACCGATTAAAGCTGGAACATTTTTCGTCAGCTCCATCAGATCATCCTCATGAATGAGTTATGGACTTATGGCAATCTCACTGCATTTGATGACGAGTCAAAGAGGCAGTCGATGGGATGGTGAGAGAGAGAGAGGAGAGAAAGGGAGGAGATCGCTTGAGTCGCATGTCCTTTGAAAATTCGCTTGTACTCGAGCTTTGATGTCGCATGACAAACACTTGGCCACACACACGCCACACAGACTATGGAACAGAATTGGCTGAATGACGGCGGCTGAAGGCGAATATGCTGAATCAGGATGCAGCGTGGACGAGAAGCGAAGGCGATGGTGATGGTGAGAGAAGGATGGAGAGAAGTTGTGAGAGGAGGATGGAGAGAAGTTGTGAGAGGAGGATGAAGGGAAGTAGTGAGAGGAGGATGGAAGAAGTAAGAGGAGGATGGAGGGATGCAGTGAGATGATGGAGAGAAGTAAGTGAGATGTGAGAGGATGATGAAGGGATCCAGTGAGATGAAGGGAGCTAGTGAAAGAATGATGGAGAGAGTAAAACGAGGCTGAGCCACTGAGCGACTGAGACAGAGGATAGATGGATGTGAGCGGCTGAAGGCGTTGAGTTCTCGCTGTAATTCCAATATTTTAGACTCGCCAAGGATAACGGATGCGCAAGCATATTTCATTAATCCAATTCTCGACCAGCTGCCAGCGCCTCCGAACCCCGCCCACAACTGCGAATAACGAAAAAGACTGCGTGGCACAGCGAATTCCGAGCGGCTCAAGCGAAAGTCCTCCTCTCAGGACCAAAAGAATCCAGTGAAGCGCAAGCCATGGGGACCTTTGGACCCTTTGCTCCGTTTTGTCAGATCCCAACTCGCGGAGCAACGCGAAGATGTCGGCCAACTTTATTGGCCTCATTATTTTTGGGGAGCAAGAGTTGCAGCTTTCTCACTCTCACTTCCACTTACTCTCTCTTTTTTATCACTCCTCCTCTCACTCTCTTTTCTCTCACTCCCCTTCACTCTCTTTTCCTAACTCTTTCCTTCTCACTCCCTCTACCACTCACTCTCGTTTCTCCCTCCCTCTGCCACTCTCACTTTTTCGACCTTCGCGCTCTCGACGCTTTTTTGGACGCTTGAAAAACACTCGCCCCCTGTCGTTGGAGCGAAGTTTGTTTTCGCATCGCATCTTCTTCTACTTCTTCCTTGTCTTCGTCTCCTTCCGTGTCTTCTTCTCCTTCTTCTTTGTCATCTTCTCCTTCATCTTTGTCTCCCTCTCCTCCTTTTCAGATGTTTTGCAAACTCACGGAGTCTTTAAAGTTGTTCTTCAGCTCCAGTAAGGCCAAACAAGAAAAAAAGGACGAATTTACGAGCGTGTTTTTGTCCCGAGAGCCATGTCTTGCAGTCACTTCGGGCCCCACCCAATGGAAAGTCCTTCGACATGATGCCGCCCGAAGAAAGTGCGATATTTTTATATGTCAAAGGTAAGCCGAGGAGGGACCACCCTCTTCTCCGTCCCCCCCCCCCCCCTTCGGTCGCTGATGACGTCAGCCGCAGTGGGCGAGAATATTTTCATAAGTTTAGGGGTTTCATTATTCGAACAGGACATCGAGGGTCTGTTCTGCTCCTGGAAGGCTCAGAGGATACAGAGAAATGATGTCCAACATCTACTTTATGTAAATTTCACTTTTATTAAATATTGAAATAAATTATATTTGTCATAAAAACAAGAAAACTTTAAATTTTCAATTTCATTTTCTTCCAGAATTATTTTCTTGATGCTGTGGTCTGTTTACGATTTTCTGAAATTTGTTATGATTTTCTCAAAACACGTTTAAATTATCTGAAGTCTTTTTCGATTTTCTCAAATTAATTTTATTGAAACCTGTTTTAGATTTTCTGAAGTCGATTTTCGTTAATACCTTTTCGTTTTTGTGAAATCACTTTTCGATTTTCTAAAATAAATTTTATTTTTTGTGAAATCACTTTCGAATTTGATTAATTACTTTTTGATAGCCTGAAATTTCTTTTTGATTATCTGAAATCAATTTTCGATTTTCTGAAGTAAAATATTGTAGAACAGTGAAAATCACTGATTATCGAATAAGATTATCGAAAGAAAATCGTGCTTGTTTATTTTTGTATAGCTTTTTTAGATCTTTATCCTTTGGTTCCTTTATCCTGATACCAAAAAATACCAAAAATTCAAATTCAGGAAGTGAACCCAAAGACCCAGAGGAAGGCGACTTAGAAAGAACCTGATGGAGCCAAGATTCTCGCGGATCCCGACATGAATTCCCGAGTGTTTAACTTGCATGCCGAGAGCCACCTACACGATTACCAACTGCTTAAGTTCGCCCAATTACGCGCCACTAACTCATGCATGGAATGAGTTATTAGCACGAACCATCAAATTTCCACATCCTCACCCTTGCTAGAAGAGGCGACCAAACGGCGGCCGCAATTTCTTCCACAAGGGATCAAGCCATGTCAGTATATGTTGGCCCGAAGGCCCAGCATCACCGAGAGTCCCTTCCGAACCCTCCGAACCCTGGACGTGTGCAGTAGTTAATGAACGTAATTCGAACGACTTTCGGCTTTCATTACGAGCTCATCTCGTCTCCAATTATGCGGCGGGAGCGGAGTCACCAAACCTCGAACCCCCCCCGTGCACGTGACGAGGACGACCGAGGACTGGGCTAAAGAGGGAGGGAAGCCGATTGGGTATGAGAAGAGAGGAAGCTGCCTGGAGAAGAGGGAAGAGTGGCTGAGGTTGCGTTCCATAAATTTCGCAGGCATAAAAAGCACGCCTGACGAACACTTGGAGCCGATGGCGGTGGCGACCAACATAATTGCCACAAGCAAGCGAAGGATAATCACAGGACATCGCCCAGGAGGAGGCGGCCACACATGGCAGTGATTGCAATGAGGACACAAGAAGAAGAAGAAGACTAGAGGACACAAGAAGAAGAAGAAGACTAGAGGACACAAGAAGAAGACTAGAGGACACAAGAAGAAGACTAGAGGACACAAGAAGAAGACTAGAGGACACAAGAAGAAGACTAGTGGGTGGTAAAAATTTGTTACTGAGGGTGGATTGAGTCGAGGATGGTGAGGTTCCTCCTCCTCATGGTCCCTTGGGGTCTTCTACTATAGAGCAGAATCAACTTGAGGCTGGAGGAATCGACTCGAGGCTGGAGGAATCTACTCGAGGCTTCAGGAATCGACTCGAGGCTTCAAGAATCTACTCGAGGCCCCAGGAATCTACTCGAGGCATCAGGAATCGACTCGAAGCTCCAGGAATCGACTCGAGGCTCCAAAAATCGACTCGAGGCTTCAGGAATCTACTCGAGGCATCAGGAATCGACTCGAGGCTTCAGGAATCTACTCGAGGCCCCAGGAATCGACTCGAGGCCCCAGGAAACGACTCGAGGCTTCAGGATTCGACTCGAAGCTCCAGGAATCTACTCGAGGCATCAGGAATCGACTCGAAGCTCCAGGAATCGACTCGAGGCTCCAAAAATCGACTCGAGGCTCTGAAATGGGCGTGGCAGGAAATAAACTCGAGGCAAATTTCCATGGAAGGCACGTAACTCCGTCGTCATTCTTATCTCGCTTTGGTCCTTGTTCTGAGGCGCATCCATCGCGCCGTTGACATTCATCTTTCATTCTTTCGTTTCGATATCTTCAAATCGAAAGCTCACCTGGGGCGCGCGAGTGGGACGCAGGGGATGTGGGGGAGGTGAACGAAGGTGGGGTCGATGGAGGCGAGGGTGAAGGAGGCGAGGTCGATGGAGGCGAGGGTGAAGGAGCCGAGGGTGAAGGAGGCGAGGGTGAAGGAGGCGTGAGCGATGGGAACTTGGGAGGAGGAGGAAGGCGTTCGAAGGACAGGCGAAGGCACAAATCATTTGAGCGCGAAATTGCGACGCTCGAACGAGGCTCGATGTTGGGGCGGAGAGAGGGACAGAGAGGGAGTGAGAGAGGAGGGGAAAAAGGGAGTGGGAGAGAGGGGGACGAAGGACTAGAATAGAATTGTAAGAGGGAGAGAGTGAGTGAGAAAGAGGACGAATACCAAGGATCAGCGCAAAGCGAAGCGAAGCAAAACACAAAGCAATGCAACAATAAATCGCAGCCATGTCGCGAGCCTAGAGAGGCCGTTGAAGCCTTTCAGAGGGTGGTGGGCGTGATGAAGGAGGGAGGGCGTGTTGAGGGAGGGAGGGCCTGTTGAGGGAGGGAGGGCGAGAGGAGCATGCTCAGGTTGTTCGCCATTCAAATAATTCACAATTGTCGGAGAATAACGGTAATCGTGTCCTTGAAAACGATAAATAAACAAAATGGTATCCAAAGAACGCGAAGAAGAATGAACGAACAAACGCAACAACGAACAACTTGTTCCGCTCACTTGGGCCACATTGTGAGGGCCACAAGAGAGAGAGAGAGAGGTTCCAGCGAGGCTCTTTAGCCACAGCCCTGAAAAACACCTTCATTCCCCTCTTCATCCTTCCATTCACCCCTTCACCCCTCCATCCCTCCATCCCTTCATCCCTCCATCCCTCCATCCCTCTCTCTCTCTCTCTCTCTCTCACTCTCCATACCTCCATCTCTTCATTCATCCATTTCTCCATCACACCATTCATCTTCACCTCTATCGCTTTGTCTTTATCTTCTCTTGTTCTCTTTCTCGCTTGATGCTGATGTTGTTTTCTCTTTTTCGCTGTTGTTGTTTTTGTTTTTATTGCAATTGTGTTTTCCTACTTTTATCGCACTCGGGTGAATTCTTCACCATCCTCCTTCCCATCGTTGGGTGCAGCACGAAAATGGCAGAGGTCGCTGCCAGGAGCCTGTCCTCCCACCCATGCCACGCCCCATTCGGGCATTAATTTCGCACTTAACACCTTTTGTGTGGAGGAGACGTGGGGCGGCACGTGTCGCGGTGGATCCTTTGTTCGGATGCTGCTTAATTTTTCTCCACCTCTCACTTTCATTCTCCACCTCTCACTTTCATTCTCCACCTCTCTCTCTTTCTCATGTCCTCCCCATCTCTCTCTCTTTCTCATCTCTTCTTCCGTTCTTCCCCCCTCAATCTCCTTGTTAATCATCTCTCTGCATCGCCTTTGTCTCGGCCAAATTGTCAGCGAAAGCACAGTCGAGAGACTGCGGAAGAGAATTCGCCCCGTGAGGCTGCGTTCGTTTGGTCGCCACCGGATGCATCCTTGCAAAAAACTAATGTGACCCAGTTAACAACGATGGCAATGGCATCAGGTGCAGGAGGCGGGCCCGGGGGGCGTGGCGTGGCGTGGCGTGGCATGGCATGGTTCTAATCGCTTGTCCTCGGCTAGGAGACCATCAAATGGAGCCACGAAGCCCATCAAGGGGCAGCCGATCGTGATAAGGATGAGCCTATTTATCCCAGGACTTGGTTTCGCTGAACTCGTTGTCTCCACATTTCTCCTATTTCTTTCTCTCTCTATCTCTCACTCTCTACCTCCCTCCCTCTCTCCCTCTCTTTCTCCCTCTCTCTCTCTCTTCATTCCACCTCGAAGTGGATTTCGTTGAAGATCCCCCCTCGTGTTCTCTTTCATCCTTCTCAGGCCCCCCAGTTCAATTGCCTCGATTTCGAAACGTTGAGTTTTCCACAAGAATCTTTCTCGCAGAGCCAAATGACTTCCTTCGGGTCGACTTTTCGGAACCCGAAGACACTTGAACGACACGCAATTCCTTCTCCTCCTCGTCCTCGTCCTTCTGATTCTCTAGACCTCTCGTCCTTCGAAGTTTTGGCTGGAGGGGAAACGACAAATGGTCGTCGTGATGGCGAAGACAAGGATGAGAGAGAGAGAGAGAGAGAGACGGATGAGGGCGACGAATGAGAGGGACAAACGAGAGAGACGAAGGAGAGAGACGAACGAGAGAGACGAACGAGAGAGACGGATGAGGGAGACGAAAGAGGGCGAAGGATGAGGGCGCCGTTTTACGATCCCGATAACGTTTGGCAAACGAGCTTCACGAGCCCTTCACAGGACCACCATCCACCACAGGATCTCCATCCTCCAACGATGCCACGCCCCCCACTCGATGATTCCTTCGACGAAACAATGCACCGAAGGACTTCGTTTTTGCGACGGCCAAAACAAGGACTTAAATGAAATTTAATTGCGTTTGAATGTTGTTTGGTTGTTTGTGATTGTCGTTGAATGAATGTTTGTTGGTGTGAGTGAATGAGTTTTTGTTTATGTCGTTGAATGAGTTTTTGTTTAAGTGATTGAATGAGTTTTTGTTGGTGTGAGTGAATGAATATTTCTATGAGTGAGTGAATGTTTGTGTGAGTGAGTGATTGAATGAGTGAATTGCTTGTTTGAGTGTAAGCAGCATTGTTCGACAGCTTCGAAAATTGCGCGCTATCTAACGGTAATTATGCTTTATGGACGCTGTAAAAATAAAATCTCACCCCCCCCCCTCCGACCCCCTCGACCCGCGAACAAATAAATTGCATCTTCGTCATTCATCGTCGGCGGCTGACGACAGGCATTCGTCCAGACTCCGATGCGAAGGAGAGAGAGAATTTCATTTATTTTTTATTTTTCTTCCATCTGACCTCATTAAGATCCTCGTTCTCTTTTGTCCTCTCTCTCTCTCTCTCTCTTGCTCTCTCTTTCTCTATCTCTCTCTCTCTCTCGCTCTCTCTTTCTCTATCTCTCTTTCTCTATCTCTCTCGCTCTCTTTCACTCTCTATTTCTTTCTCGTTGAATGTCTTTTTCTCCCTCTCTCTTTCTCCCTCTCTCTTTCTCCCTCTCTCTTTCTCTCGCTCTCTTTCTCCCTCTCTCTTTCTCCCTCTCTCTTTCTCCCTCTCTCTCTCTTTATTTCACTCTCTTTTTTGTCTCTTTTATACGCACCCCCCCCCCCCGCCCCCATCGCCAAACATCCGCCTCTCTTCTCGCTGTAATGATTTTGATTACATCCGGCGGCTCCGTCGCCTGCAGGCCAGGACAACTGTGATTAAGTGCCGTCCTCATCCCCCCCCCCCCCTCGTTGTCATGGTCGCCAACGTCCCCCACATCCCTCGTCTTGGTCACCATCCTCCTCATGAACGCCCTCGTTCCCTTCGCCTCTTCTCATGGATCACTTATTTTATGCTTTAGAAGTGCGTCGTCGTTGCGTCGAATTCTTTGCATACGCCTCGGCATTTCCGTTTATAATTGAGCAGGAAATGACATGAGCCACCACCACCGGAAGTGCGCCATTACTCTCATCCATCCTCATCTATTCTCATCCATCCTCATCCTCTTCCACTGTCCCCCACAAGCTGTGACCAACCGATGAGTGAATGATGGAAATTTAATCTTGAGAATATTTAATGGAATCTTCGATCATCGCCAATCAAATCGAATCGTATCGAATTATTCCTTAGGGATTTAAGGACTCCTGAAGGAGTCTGGTAGTATTTTTTATTGGTTAATCTAAATCCATTTATTTAATTTTTTCTAACTCCTAATATTTGATTTGAATTTTTTCTAACTCCTCACATTTAATTCGAATTTTTACTAACTCCTCATATTTAATTTGAATTTTTTTCTAACTCCTCATATTTAATTTGAATTTTTTTCTAACTCCTCATATTTAATTCGATTTGACTTTTTCCTCATATTTAATTCGAATTTTTTACTCACCTCTTTCTTTATTGAAGGAGTCCGGATTGTCCCATATTCTTCCTTCTTAGCTCCTTCTCCAACTCTTCTTCACCGATCGTCCTGAAATCGTTTCGAATCTCGAATTGACCGAGTTCTCAATAGAACATGGAATTGCCTTCCTGGAAAATCGCGGATGCTCCTTGGGCGCCACCTCATCTCGTTCTCAATTTGGGCCATGAATGGTCCCCATGGTTCTCTCGTTGCCACGAACAAAAGGTAAATTACTTTAGAGAATTGAAAATCTAAGAAATAAATAACAAAAATATAAAAAAAAAACAAAAATCTAAAAAAAAAAACAAAAATCATAAAAAAAAAAACAAAAATCTAAAAGAAACAAAATACAAAATAAGTATGAGACTGAGAATAATATACGAGAGAGAAAAATATACGAGAGAGAAAAATATACGAGAGAGAAAAATATACGAGAGAGAAAAATATACGAGAGAGAAAAATATATGAGAAAGTAAAATATAATAGAAAAAAATATTGTTCGGCCGCTGGCGAAATTTTTTCGGTCCACGATAATTTTTTCTACTTTATATTTCTACTTTTTGCTGCTTTGTATGTGAATTTTCCAATTGAGGCCAAACAATGGCGATGCGTGAAAAAACGAGAGTGTGAGAAAGAAATGTAAGGGAAAATTATTTATTGTTCAAGGATTCCTAGGAAAATTGAAACAGGATTCGTTCTCTATAATTAATAATTTATTTTCTTTGTTGGAAAATTATATTGGAGAAATTTAACAAAGTATGTACAAAAAAATATAAAAGTACATATTACATAAACATTGAGAAAAAATTGAGAAAAATAAGTTTTTGATTTATTTTTTTTTTTTGATTTATATTTTTTTTCCTTAAAATATTTTTCATGAATTATCAACGCAATTTCAAACAATGAACACTTTTTTGCGACGCAAACCGAAATTCCAACAAATTTTAAAATATTCAAAATATTTTTCGATGAAAATTTAAAAAACGGAAATCGCTAATTGAAAAAAAATCGTGACGATATAAAATAATATGAAGAAGACAAAAACGATAAATTCTTTGCTATAATTCTCATTCTCCGGCTTATTTATTAATATTGGGTTAATATTTTAATTCTTTACCATAGCGAAGCTTCGAACTAGGATTTTTATTTTGTCCAATTGATGAAAAATCCTTCATCTATGAAGACTCATATCCCTATATCATCTTTCGTCCTTTCGTGCGTTCATTCACTACCTTTCGTTGAATTTCAATGTTCGTTCAATTGGTTCACAGGATACTCGCGAAATATTTCTCAATCGGTAAATATCAAACGGTTTATCGACATCGTCAAAATAAAGTTTCGTTGAAGAACAGACATAAACTTTATTCGTTCAGTTCCTTCAGCATCTATTTTATGGTTTCCGATTTCGTCAAGTTACTATAATACATCCATAAATTATTTTTATAGAAGTATGATGTTCTGGTTCGAATCATGAGAATTTGATGTAAAGGTTGATGAACTAGTTTTGCAACTTGATTTTCGCCATGACATCCAGAGGGCCTTTAAATTTTAATTCATTTTTGTAGTTCTCACTGACGGGTGGTAAAAGCGAAGCACTGTGAAGTGATAAAATTTAAGAAATTTTGCTGAGCAAACAAATTGTTTAAAAATATATTTCTTATAACTATTTTAATATATACAAATCTTATTTATATACCAATTTTTTTAAAAAGAAAAAAATTGCCCTTTTGCCAAAAATTTTACGACATCACTGTTTCCTCGTTCAATTAGCGTTCAACAATCAGACATTTATTTCTGGCAACGCCCCTGGAGGCATTACCAACGATCTGCAGGGATGCCGATTGCAGTTGATTTTTTTTTTTTTTCTTCTAATCGTCTGTGTTTGTCAAAAATTTTATTTTATATAGATAAAAAATTTGTACGTGCACGTTTAAGCCAATTAAAATGTATTATTTAGATTTGTAAATTCCAGAAACTATGACTATAAAATTATAAAGAGGTAATTTTTAAATTGTTATATCAAAAACATCGAGAACTAGACCATTCTTTAAAAATTAAAAATTAATAATTAAGGTTTCTTATACAGAATTTACATAACATTACAAAATTTTTTGTTTCAGAAAATTCGTCGCGACATCCCTGCATCACCGGACGGCGTTCAGTTGCTCTCTTGCAGCGCTGACGAGTGGTTGATTTCTCGCTCATTCCGCTCATATTCACCACATACGGCAACACCAATTCGACGACAAGCGAATTTCAATTCGAATTCAATTTCAACTTTTGACATTTCGTTCAATCGGGGCCGCTCTCTCTCTTTCGCACTCGCAACTTCGGCGGTGAAGTCGAACGAAAAGTACGGCAACTTCGCGGCGCTCTTCGTTTCAGCGCTCGCTCGCTCACTCGCTCGCTTCAGTTTCAATCAAATATGGCTGACGGTTGACGGTGGAAGTGACGTACGGAATTCTGAGCGCTCGTCGGTTTTAATCAAAAATAAAAATGAATTAAGCAAAATTAATCTGTTCGCGCGACTGCAGTGAGAATACGAAGAGCATCCGAGCATCGCATGCGATGAAAATTGAGTGAATTGTGTGGCGAATAATCAGAGGAAATAAAACCGAAACTAACAAACCGAGTTGTTCTTTCATTTCTTTTCCTGTTCTCGCTCGCGTTTGCCAGGAGAAAAATTCTCTATTCCAAATAGAGTGAGTGGTGAAGGAGGATTCCGCGAACGAAGTCCCCGCCGCCGCCGCTTCCTGTAGGTCGACCCCGCATCGACGCGAGACTAAAAACAAGTTTTATTGTGAATTTTTTAGTGAAACACACGAAATTGCATTTCGTACAATTTTTTTGAAATAAAACAAACCCCACAAAAAAAAACATCAGCCGCAAAAATTGTGTATCGTTGTCGGGGAGCGAACGAAGAAGAGAAAAAAAAAACCTATTGCAGGAAAATCGCCCTTTTTCTCGTTTTCCTTTCGCTCACTGGTTCGCCTTTGTCTGCCTGCTGCTGCTGCTGTCGCCGCTGGCTCTTCCTCCCTCCCTCCCTCCAACTTCCTTCTTCGTCCGTGCCGAGGGTGTGCGAGCGACTTTGGCGAAGAGGACCACAAAAGCGAGCCTCCGATTAGTATCCCGTGAGAACGCGGGGGAGAGCGAAGAATTGTTAAGAATTTTGTGCAGAAAACAAAAGTGTGAAAAGAAGAAAACCCAAGAAAGAATTATTGGGCAACAACCCGGAAAGAAAACTGCATCCAATTTGTGAACAACGAAAAAATCCCGAGGAAACAGTGAGAAAAACTCGAGGACGTCAAGGATTCAAGATTCAGAGGATAAATTGGAATATATATTATGTGGTGAGTTTCCAACGAACGAATTCCCAACGAGCTACACCCATGTAATTCCCCACTCGTCCGCCCATTTTTCGCATCCTTCGCTCTTTGGCCTCTCCTCCTCCTCTCCTTTGGCCAAGGCTGTGTTTTTGTTTTTATGCAACTATTCCCCATCCGCCTCTCTCTCTCTCTCTCGCTTCCCGGTGTGCCAAAAATATCATCCTGTTCTTCCTGATTTTCGGGAGAATTTTCACCCAAGCTGCTGCTGCTCTGCTCTTTGCGCATGCTCCCCTCTATCGGGAACTCATCTTCTTCCTTCTTTCCTTTCTTCCTCCTTTCCATCCTTCCTTTCTTCGTTCTTTCGAGACTTATCAACATTTCGCTTTAGTCTCCGTCTCACTTCATCTTCTTCTCTTCTGTTCCTTCTCCTAAATTTGGTTTTAATAAGCTTGCAAACAGCTGTAAAATTGCTGCCAATTTGCAAAAACTGGTTTCGTCCACACTCGATGGATGGACAGATGTTTCCACCACCACTCTTGCAACCGACAGAAGAGCACCGGCCATGCATTCTACTCTCCATCTCCCTCTCTCTCTCTCTCTCTCTCTTTCATTCGTTCTGTGTTTGCGCTCTCCCTGTTGTTGGTGTTGTTCTTGTTGTTGTTCTACGGCAGCAACAAGAGTTTTGCCATCTCTCTTTCTACCGTGTATCGTCGGCTGCTGCTGGGAGTTCCTGGAGTCAGTCGGTAAATTGGAGCGCATACAGGAATTGATGCCAAACGGGGTGGGGTCCTTGGGCTTCAGGCGTTTTCAGCATCATCTAATATTTCTTATTCCAACTCTGGTATTTTGATATTCTCGAATATAACTTTCTGATAGTTTATCTAGCTTATCTTTAGTATATCTCGCCAATATTTCTCATGGTTCATTCTTGACACTAAAATTCTATTGGAGTTTTACAAAGTTCCAAGTCTGAATTTGATAATTTCCACAAGTCTGAACATGGTAATTTCCATAAGTCTGATCTTGATAATTTCCCCAAATTGACTCGTGTTTTGAATCAATTGCTCACCGTAGTTATTTCATAAGCACCGTCTCATCATTAAAAGTTTTGCAACATTGTCCACAAAGAGACATAACAGACAGACAGACAGACATATAGAGGCCAGACCGCAGGCCAAGGAAGACCTTTTTACAGCTCATTGTCTTGTGAAGAAATGCCTGTAGAGTTGAGAGCGGCAACAACTAGCAAAAAAAAAACTCGCTGACTCATTTTACTCATTCTACCACTGCCGGCCTTTGTCGTCATTGTAGTTATTATTGTTGTTGTTAAAAGGGGGGTTGTATGTTGTTGTTATTGTTGTTGTAATAGGCCAAAGACCTAGCAACCGACTGATGGACAAGTCTGAAACCACACGGACAACAACTCAGAGACTCGGGAACCAGTTCGAACCAAAAATCAAAGCACGCCACAAAGATTTGCTGCGAAAAAACTCTCATTCAGAGTGGAGCGAAATTTTAATTGCCAAGAGAGTGGTATTTTGTTGTTGTTTGTTTCCTCTTCACGATTTTTTTTTTACTCACAGCGGAGGTAAACAACAATGACAACAACAACAACAACAATGACAACAACAACAACAATGACAACAACAACAACAACAATGACTACAACAGAAACAACTCCAACCAGAGCTTTGTCTCTGTCTCTGTCGCAAATGAACCATTTAATAAAATATTGTTGTTATTGTTGTTTTAGTTATTTATGCATGCGACTCGATTTCCACTCTCTGTCTGTCTGTCTGTCCATCGCTATTGTTATTGCTTCTGTTGTTGTTTTTGTTGTGGTTGTCATGAACATTTTAAAAATCATGCTGAACTAAATCACCTTTCTTCTCCTTCTCTATATTTTCTTATTTCGCAACGTCTTGCGGGAGACAGAAATCCGCTTAACAATTCTCTTATTTACTCTTCCCCTCTGTTCTCTTGTTATTTCATTTGCATAAGAAAATAAAATAAATAAATAATACTCCAGATGAAAAGGGCATTTCAAGTTTTCTCCCAGTTTTCAGGAAATAGTTACTTTAAAAAGGAGTTATCTTGAAATGTTGGATATCTGTTGATATAAACAGTTCCTAGAGAGAGTTCTCTAAAAATTACGATATCATATCTCTGATATAATGTTCTTCCCACACACACATACTTTCTAATCCAATCAACCGTATGCTCATTCTCTACATTTGGTTCTACCTGCTGTTGAGTGACCTAATTTCAATTATTCCATATAAACTTCGTGATAACTTTAAACTTCATATTGAGTTTCCTTGACGAATAATTGCCTAGACCCAAAACACAAGTTGCACAAGTGCTTTTGAAATGACGAAACTGCAACCAGAATTAGTTTACCACAACACAATGCTTTGAAATGTGGCCAACATTCGCTTTGTTTGTAGATAAGAAATTCCCTTATCTTTTGTTTATTTCGACCAGGAAAAGACGGATATGAAATCAGCTGCTGACTATTTTCAAATGTGTATGTGTTTCAACGAATAACAAATGAATCGATCTTAAATCAGATTAGTCACCTTCTGATACCGCAGTTATCGTCATTAGCAAGCGTTATATTCGTTAGAAGAAATCATTTGTTGGGTCTGTTTTGCTTTCGTTCAGTTTCAGTAGCTTCAAGCGGAGCAAAAACAATCGATTCTACTATACCTAGGGGTTGCTTTTGTCGGGGTTCTTGACCCAGTGAATCATTCAAATAGTGATAGACGACAGTTCACCATATTCTTCTCACTCGAAACCTATTGATTTCCATATATGTTCCCACAGTAAACACTCGTGCTTTTAATCGGGTCTTGTTTGTACATTGATTTTTACTTCTCATTTAAAAAAAAGTTAATATTCTTCGTGTTCTTAAAAGTGATTAATAATTTTTTATTCGCGCTTGTTTGCGATTGATGCTTGAAATATATTGAAAATAGCTTCAAGGTATATTTATCATAAAATTAATAACTTTTGTCATTTTTCTTTATTTGCTTATAATTTTCTGATTTGTCATAAAAAAAACTCCTTGTCTCCAAGGACGAAACCCAAGCTTAAATTGCCACATAAATCAAAGAAGAATGCACTCCAAAATCTCTGCATCATCGAAAACTTCTGGGAAGTTTATAACTTTCCGCTTACTTCCCACGTCAATTTGGCCCTCGGCTCTCAGAATCGAATCGAACCTCACCCACTCCTCCTCCTCCGCACGCGCGGTGCATTGAACTGACGGACAGACAAACGGACGGATGGACGAACGTTGAAAACAAAAAGAATCATAAACGTCAACTGAACGAGCAACAAACTCTGGACACAACCAACCAACCAACGCTGATTAAGACAGAAACTACTAATGCAGGCAGACATGGCAAACAGAGAAAGACGGAGGGACGGAGACAACCCAAAAGACAGACAGAGAGATCGAGGACGGAACGAGGAAACGCAGCATAAAACATAATAAATATTTCCTATAAACAAAAGGAATGAAGAAACAAGAAGAATGCAACTTTGGAGCATCTCATCGTGAGTCACTCCAAAAGTATTCTCTTCGAATGCGGGAAATCTTATCTCATATAAATTGTGTAGCATGTGGCACTCATCTTCACGAGGCGCTGGCCCAACCCAACTCAGCCTCAGCATCGCCATCATCCGCAACACCAGCGCCACCAACACCAACACCAACACAAGATTAGCAACGACAGCAAGGGCAGACAAAGCCGGCTGATGGACCACATGTGACGCCAGCGCAAACGCAGGCTCTGTTGGTCACTCAACTAACTAACTGTGCGTCATCGGGTTGTGGGATGTTGTTGTTGTTGGATGTTGTTCTTGTTGTTGTGTGGTTGATTACATCGAAATCCTTTGGGATATTTTGCACTCTCATTTATTGCTCCTTTGAATTTATGTACGGGTTTTCTCCCGCTGCGAACCTTTACCATTTAAATAAATTGCTAAAAGTTATAGTGGTCGATAGTTGTCTGCTTTAAAACCGGGTTTTTGCATTACAGTTGATAATGTGATTTGAATTATATTATATGAAAGACAGTATATGAAAGATCTCATAAAATTCTCCACTTTCTATAGCATTTACCAGTGTCAATCAGTCAATCAGGAAATGCGATTATCTTGTCGCCTATTGAACTCTTGGAGGTCTCTGTCTTTTATTTGTCTTTCCAATTTCTTCGCTATCTTTTTCACTCTCCTATATAAGATGTGGTATTCGTCTGCATCGTTTGTCAGGCAAACAACGGTCGAGTCTCCATGTCATCTCTGATCAATTACATGTTCGATTGGTCGATCGAGAGTACGATACAGCACTTTATCTGGCTGATATCTGGTACATTTTGTAAATCGAACTCATCGCTTGTTTGTCATCGATACATCCATGTATCTTGTGGTTGTACAGCGAAAGCGATTGAAGTTCGTTTTCGCCGTTTGTGATTACCTAACGATTTCCTACTTCTTCCTCCACTTGGCTTGAGTTGTATTATCGATCGTTGTTAGATAATTTATGCGCCAACTGGAAACGATGACCGACCGACGCAGCCGCGGATGCGTAGAACGTGTTTCGACTTCACAACAAGCACCGGTATTTCATTCATAACTTTGAATGGATTCTAGTGTGTTCTCTCTCTCTCTGAATTGATATGAATTGATCGGTTCGGCCATATTTTGTATTATTTATGCCTAATGTTTCTCAATTGAATGTTGTACACATTTCTCTAAAGTTTTTATCTTTCTTCAGTTCTTTCCATATGTTCTTTCTTTCTTTTTGTGTTGAATTTCGTTATTCCCCCTGATGTTCAGTTTTATTTGCATAAACATTTCCCGCGTTCTCATTTACGAATTGCTTACGTCTGTTTGGGTTTCCCTTGCGTCTGCCGAATTTATTACTTTGTGTTGTTTTTTTTTTTTTTCTCCAACGTTCCGGTGCCTAAGATTTTGAGTCCAACTACAGCAACAACATACTGTTTCTGTCTCACATGTTTGTTCTATTCAGGTAAATGGGAAAATTTGTTGATCGTTTGAAAGATCAACAATTTGGAAATTTCGATTACACATTTGGTAATCTCGTATATATAAGGTTTCTTTCACTTTCATTACAATATTCAAATATTGCATATATTTGAAGATGACTCTATTTGCAGAATTATGACTATAACTAAAATAAATAGAGCCAAACATAAATGATTTAATTAGCACCATGTTAATTTATCAAAGCTGGAAGAAATACATATGACCGATTACTTTAGCTTATAAACTCCAATACATGCATTTAAATATTTCTGAAATATCAGAGATACAGCTCGAAATACATTTGCCAAATATAAGAATTGCAGTAATTTAATTAAAATTATAAATATTTCTTTCAACGATATCTATTTTTTTTTTTCGGAGAACATAATTCACACCATCAAAAGGTGTTTTTTCTACGAAACTGTTTTGGAAAAATAAACAAAATTTGCACGTTTCGTTTTGCAAAAAAAATAAAAAATGCTGATGAGATGTTTCTTTTTCTCTCTTGTCTTTTACTCATGCTGTCTCATTCATTACCGCTCATTCGCTCTCTGTACTCGCAAGGTTTATTGTCGATAAATAATTATAATGTGTTGAAAGTTATGAAGCAGAATGATTCTATGAAATTCGAACAAGTTAAACTTGAATAGTACGAGTTCACTAATCGGTGATTTTCTTGTTTTTTTTCGTCTAGTGTACTTCATTCATGCTCAAAAAATAATGCTGTTTATTTTATACCCTAAGTCAACACTTTATCCCCCATTTGAAACGTGATGAACGAACGTCTTCTTGAAGCGGCTTTTGAAAATTATTTAGTCCGTAAAAGATTAGAAGGCCTCCAAAGAGTACGGAAAATCGTGTGTAGGAACGAATTATATTTCAAACGAAACTTGCAGCGCGAAGCGTGCAACTACACTGGAAAAAAATCGCACTGCAAATCGCAAAAATCGGTTTCAAGAGAATAAACTCTTAAGGTAGCCTATTATACATGGTTTTATCTCACTGCAACACTTCAATGACAGCTCTTGGGCATTTCAAACTATAATAAAAATATAGAAAAAAAAAACTAGGTAGAAAATCGTATTCGAGCTGCTCATCTCATATTGCAATTTTTCCATCTGCACGATTTTGAGGTTCACGCGCATTTAATTCCCTTCTTTCCATCTCCTTTTCACACTCTCAGTATCTATCTTTGTTTTCTTTTGTTCTTAGAGAGTTTCATATTAAGTTTAATTTTGTGCCATAAACGCAAACTCAGACATAAGCATAAAAAAAATAAAATAAAAGCAATTTAACTGAGTAAAAAAACACATGAAATAAAGAAAATCAAATTCAGCCAACGAGCGTTACTCGAGCTATAGACCAGATCTAAGCATATTTTCTGCTGAGGCCTCAGTTTACGATGAATCTGAGCACTGCACAAATGGATAGACAGACAGACTGACATACAGCCGGCAGATTAGCGACTTTCTTTTCATGGTGATTTCTGTTGTTGTAGTTGCGATTTATCCAATTGAAGCATTTGTATAAGTATATTTAACAACACGATGTACTCTAGTGAGCAGACAGAGTAGACAAAGGTATTGAGTGTGTCTTTATATTTTCCATATATTCCACTGAGATATACTAGGAGCCAGCTACGGGGTCGGTTATGAGATAAATGGGTCAGTGACACGCCCTAAAATATATCATGGTGGAAAATTGTGTAAAATTTATAGTAAAGAAAGGTTCTACTATAAAGTTGGACCGAACTGTTTATACTTATAATGGATCGTACATAATATATAGTTTCAGATTAGGTCCACAATCAGTTTTTAAAAACATCGCCTTGAATTATTTTCCTTGAGCAACTTCCTTGACGCAACCCATATCATCATTCCTGACCTTTCCGTATAAAATATGTTGAAGATATTATTTTTAAAATTCTGTATTAAAGTGACACAAATTCCCAGCATTACTTCATCGACGAAAAGTTTTCTACGTTTTAATATCGTAGTTACAGCAAAGTGTTGCCACTCGTTGCCACACACAAAAACCCTCCAACCTGATATCAAAAGTAACAGTTTCAATGAAATATTACAAAACTTTGGTTACTACAAATAAATTTTTCACATTTCATATTTTTATTTCTTTCTTTGGTGGCAACACTTTAATTTGTTCGCTGAAACTTATAGTTAGTTTAGAGTTTATTTTCTGTTGATTTATTTAATATTTTGCAATTTTCCTCCTTTTTTTTCAATTACAAATAGAAAGCAGTGTAAAATATAGAAAACCCATACTCATTAGTTGATGCATATGGTGGACGTGTGTTCAGAAAAGCAACTGAGAAAATTTCTACAAGCACTTGAAGTGCTTCCGGTCCAGTCGGAGGCCGAGAGCTTCGTCTGAAAAAAGGTTATTTTAATTCAATGTACTTCGTTTTACTTGGACTTCTTTTCATTCCATGTTGTAGTAGTTTTAGTTTCTTATAGTGCGGTGCTTTCCAGGCTTCTTCCATCTGGATTTCCTTTTGAAGTTTTTTATATTTTAGTCTGGATTCTAGAATTGATTCCGTGTTTCTATATCTTCAATGTTATTATCAATCGTTTTTTGTTCGTTCATTGGTCTGTTTTTGTGTATAGATTGTCTTTTAAAATACGCTACTGAACTTTTACGATGAACCTAAAGTTGTTTAAGAAATACTCAGTGAATTTATTGCAGTATTTTCCTTGTTTGAGTCGTTGTCTCGTGCTGGTGTCTTATGTTTTTTATTCCACTAAACATCGTCCCCAAATGGGCTTCCTTTGAAAGCGCATGTACATATTAATTTATTATTTCGATGATAAGAAGCCCTCATAAATAATAACAAGCATAAAACAATGTCCCATTTAAATATTTACGAGTGTCAAAGTGAAAAATATCAATGTCTCCATTTGAAGACATAAAACACGCCGCAAGATACACTCTCTTTTACGAAGAATTCAAACTTAGAAATTGAATACTCAAAGGCGTCAACGTCTCGAAGTTGCAATTGACAGAAAAGTTTTGACAGGAAATCCATCCGTTCCAATGACATTGTACCGTAAATACAAATACTATGACGACGACATGTCGATCCGATAATATGTACAACAAAAATATGAATGAGCTATCTGTCTATCAACACTTGTCCTCAACACAAAGCCTTCATCGTCCACGTCGATAACTGTCTACCCATGACCTTCATTTGATATTATAATTTGACCTTAATTCATGTAATGAACCTCAATTCAAGCAAGAAAGAAAGAGAAAACACATGAAATGTCATTCATTAAAATTGACAAGAAGAATAATAACAATGGTAACCTAACCATTAAAGTACAGTATTATAAAGTATTGTTGTGGGTAGGAGTATATCTCATGATTGCTGAATGGAAGGGCTTAAATTAGCAGGAAATTCCCCATTGTTGTCATATGTCTATGTGTTATATTTAGGAGTAGGAGTATCCTGCTCATCTCTTATTATATGACAAATGTCAACATATCCAATGTAATTTTTCCATAATAAAATAAATTAATTAAAGGTTGAAATATGCAAATATTGTAGTTTTTTAAAAAACCTATTATTCTTGCATTTCTCTTAGTTTGAACATGAAAAGACTGAAGACTGAAAATATCATAGAGTTTTCTTCTCTATACCAATATTAATTTATTTATCGATACTGGCCAAATCATCACAATCACCACTCTTAGCTCCTTTTCAATTTGATGGATGATTTCTCCCCAACGACTTAATACCAACTTTGCACGATATCTTGTGCCGCTCCTATTTCACTCCGATTACAATTTTCATCCACATCCACGTCTGGCACGGCCCGACCCATAGTGAACTCTGACTGTTCTCTTATTTCGGTTGAAATGCGTCTCTGCGCATGTTTGATTAAATTATGATTTCTTCTCGCTGACGTTCTCTACTCCTCCCCTCATTTTCCATCTCTATCCCGCCACCCCCCGTCGTCATCATTATCTCTGTTTGTGTCTGTAGTCTACTTACTTGTGTGGCGTAAACGAGCCTCTTTGCGTAAAATTCAATTAACCCCAACTACTTACTTTGTGTAGGCGACAATTGAACGCAAGTAACTTTTTAACAAACTGTGCGAACTTTTTTTTTTTTGCTCGAGCGTAAGACGAGATGGTGTGAATCGTGCAAAAGAGTGTGCGACAACAATTGTCCATTACAAGTCTTATTGCATACAATAAAAATAATAAATTAATTTGTTGTCGTTCTGCTCAAACCTCAATTAAGAATGATTTTCTTAAATTGTTTGCTTTCAATCAGAACTTTTTTTTAATTATCATGAAATGTTTGCTAATTTACTTTTTCTTCTTTCTCTTTGCAGGTAAGAAAAACTATTTTTAAATAAAATGGACAGTAGTAATGGGTGAGAGATGTTTTAGAAATAGCTTTTCTCCAGCATTTGAGGAATATTCTTGTGGTTCCTTGTTATCTATCAATTATCACAGTGTATTTTTGGTACTTGTTGGTGGTTCCACAATAAATTGCAATTCGTCGGAAAATCTCTCTTGAAAGTTTGGCTAGCCCTAACACCCTTACCACATGACCACTGCGAGGTTGCCACCAGCAACAACTATAATTACTTTCGAGAGTTCGTCCTCTGGCACCTTCTCGGCCTCGCGACTTACAACTCCCAACACCGTCCGAGCACGACCCAAGGTTTGGCCCACACACGCCTCCGAGCTACTTCCTACAACGTTATGACGTTGTGTCCACCAACGATGTGTTCGAAGTGAGATGAAGCTGTTCTCAGAGGAAATTTATGTGCGAAGAATTAACGAACCTCGGTCGGTCTGAGTTCCTCAGAGGAAAGTGAAGACAACGACGATGGGTTATTAGTGTCAGCAGTCAACCGAACCGAAGTTGAAGTTGAGAGGGCGGACGGTAGAGGGTGTGTCGTTGCATATAATTAATGTGGACTCGCAATAGAAAAAGACGCCTCTGGTCGGATGACTAGATGGATGGAAAATCTTCTCCGCTCTATTTCGTGTTTCGTGAACACAAATTGCCAAAGATGATTGAGTTGAATAATTTCAAGATTGGGCAAAGTCTTTAATTACCATCGATCATTGTTGTTGTCAACGTTGTGAAAATTCAAAATATCATAAATCTTAAATTTTACCCGCTGACATTTTCAATTCTTTGTAATTTGTCAAAGTGGGAGACTTCCCAAGTCTTAATATAGATCTAACCCGTTTACTTTTCCCTCACTACTCCACATGCATCATCCTCCTCAGGTTGAGTCGCCTCAAAAAGCCATCTCCGTACCCTTCAGACCACGGTAATGAGTAATTTGAGCCTTTGACATGTGATTCGTTGTGAGCTACAGCCAGTGGCGATGTTCCACTCCACGCCATCCTCTTCATCTGCAACTCATCTTCCTCTTCTTCGACTTCTTCTTAGTCGTCGTCGTCGTCATCGTCATCGTCGTCGTTGTTGGCGTCGTCATAAATTAATGGGGCTCTGTTTGCAGTGTGCGTCACACCTGGATGGACTCGTTTGTGTGTGTTTGCTTGGCTTCTTCACTTCGTTCCACAAAATCTTCTTGGGGCCTTACTACTTCTGTTTTTCTTCTCCTTGCTGAAGTTGGAGTCGGCTTCGTCGACTGACTGTTCTTCACATTTAATTTATCTTGTTGCCACTTTTTGTGTGGAGATTTCGTTCGTATTTAGTTGTGAAATTGGTTGGTTACCCACTTGCAGCTCGTCGACCGACCACGGTTGAGGGGACGAAGGAATGGGCTCCACTCATTTCGCTCTCCTCCTTCGGACAAGTTTCCACATTTCCGAACAATGACTTTTGTGCTTCGCAGAACAAAGAACGAACTGGTTTCTGGCCTCTGATACGATCCCATTCGATTCGATTCGAACCACAACCACG
This sequence comes from Coelopa frigida, assembly GCA_017309665.1. NCBI lineage: Eukaryota > Metazoa > Arthropoda > Insecta > Diptera > Coelopidae > Coelopa > Coelopa frigida. Next base: position 6,235,214 of record CM029562.1, read on the forward strand.
ACTTCAGCCTCAAGACAAGTCGACGAACTGTTGGGAACGACGACAGGAGAAGGAGTTAAGATTTTTCTACCTTTTGCGAAGACCTTTTTGAATGTTTAATATGTTGACAAAAGTAGGAATTGTAATATATATATATAGTGATGTATATATACTCGGCGAATCGAGGTCAGAACATAATGACATCGCTTGAGGGTAAAACATGCTTTTGGTTGGCGCTGCTGACGGTTTGACTAATTCGTCGACGAAAGGAAGGGCTGATAACGCCCCAGGAAGTCGTGGTGGTATTTCTTATATTTGCTGAGTAGTCGTTGTTTTCGCAAGAATTATGTTTATTTTCCTTCGAAAATTTTTGACTATACATACGTGGTATTGAAGTTCATACACTCTGACTGACGGATTGTTTAATCTTCGACAGCTGCAGCTCTCGTCATTATCGGTATATTATTGTTGACACAATATTTTAAAGTACATTTCGGGTCGAGTGATTATTAAGGAACTATTGATTTTTGTTGTTTACTCGTGTGGTCGATGACTCACGATGGAGTTTGGCTTTCTATGGGTCATGGATTTTCCACACTCTTTCTTTTTCTGACTCTTCTAAAACATGTCTCACACAGCGCTGACATTCTTAACAATAGAATATGTGGACTATTTATATCATCCTGCTGACAAATGCAAATTGTCACGCAATGTTTGCATTACTCCACTTCCAAAGCACCGCAGTAGAAACTGACCTTTAGCGAATATCGTCTTTCACCTTTCTAAAAATCGTCTCCTCGAGGCTTTTTTTTGCACAAAAGGTTTTCATCGCTTTTTTATTTCACTCAACCCATCAAATTTAAGAGCTGATCCAAGATAACCGTTTTATTACTTTGGAGTGCTTTTTTAATCTTGCATTTCTCTCTCGTATATTTCTTTCTCCATTCGCAGATGAATAATGTTAATAATTAAACTCCATATAATATTAGATTGTGTCCCTCATACAGTTTTTAAATAATAGGTCAATAAATAATTTCCATTTAGTTGAATCGAATGAATGATGATTTGATGATCCTTTCCTATTGAGGACAAGTTAAAACATTGTTAATCTTTTCCATTTGTAAACACTCTCCTACCATATTACTCCTATCCTCATTCCCAACGACGACGACTCCAAATGGTGTTCATTTAAGAAAATGACTATCGCTATAGAAATATTATACGTCATCCAATGACCACCCCCCCAATCCTCCTTCTCCTTGATGACACACCCTATGATATGTTGGTAAAACCCAACCCAGTCAGTCTGTGTGTGTGTGTGTGTTTTCATTAGAAAATCCAGTCGTTCATAAAAATTTGTAGAAAATGACAAAAACGTGCTAAAATGAAATTAACCCATGACTTGTTTCGTCATTCCAATGTGTCCACAGAAGGGCCAGGGCCAGCCAGTGGCGGCAGAAGGGCCGAAGTAGCGGCAGGAGGTCCTTTTTGTTGTTGGTTGAATATAAAAATACGCCAACAATGCGAACGAGTTGTGGATTCGGACGGTTTTGGGAGGGAGGTAGAGAAACAGCAATGACGCTTGCCCTGCAGCCCTCAAAATAAACTTTATTAATCCCGGGAAAACATTTGAAATACGAAATTTAAACCCATCGTTTGCAAAACAAAACTCTTTGGTCTCGTCGACACCGAAAAGACCACGAGCCTTTATCATGAACTTTTCATGAGGGTGGGTTGTGTTTGGTCTATAGTCTGCAGTAGGGTAGGTTTCGCAGTCGGTCGATCGGTCGTGCAGACGAGGTCGACAGAAGTGCAAACGTTTCCGCACTTGTGAAGCGGGCGTCAAGCAGCAGGATCACGCGGTGTCAAATATTCCAAGAAGTCGCACAACGGGCGAGGGTGGTTCGGCCGGTGGCGAAGGCTCCCTAATGAATCACATATGATTTGGCGGAATTGAATTGCCAACAGTGGAATACAATATCCATACAGTGGGCGAACGTGGAATGAAGACTGAAATTCGAATAACCATTGGAGTTTTTTTCGTATAGCAAAATATTATGTTCATTGTTTTCCTAATCGTGTCCACTGTTCTGTTCTCGTTCTCGGCTAATTACCCTCACCAACTGTGATGAGGGTTGGATTATGGGGGTGGGGCGAACACGTGAAACCTTGTAAGCGCTATAAATCTCTCCATTTCCTTGTGTTGTGAATCCTAACACGAGTGAACGAACGAACGTTCGGTACGAATTAATTGCTCGATGTAATCGCCAATATTTTAACCTATTAAAAGTTCATTTTGTTCTCATGTAAAATTCAAACAAACACATCTTCCTACTCAAACATACCTTCGGGGAATGACAGAATAAGGAATAAGTGAAGGAGGTAATTAAAATTTCAAAGGAAAGACATTTCTAAATCATTTCTCATGAAATCGACCCCTCTTGATTACTTTCATTTGTTTGCTTCTCCGATTTCTAATTGAAACAATCATCAATCAGCAAAAACATTTCACGCCCTTTAATCAAATGTTAAACTCTGAATCAAAACGCTAATTCGCGAAACGTTCAATTGATAATTATTGATAGAAAATACTAAAACTTCTTAAGGCACGAGAACTACTATCAATAGACTAATTGATCTGTGGATCCATGCATTTCCAGAAGTTGACTATAGATTACAAATATTTGTATTTAGTGTTCGTCCGAGTACGAGTAAAAATACTCGTATACTCGAGTAAATGGCACGATAAACGATTATTTTTTGAATCGACTATTTGTTACAAATATTTTGACGGTACCGACTAAATTGACAATATATTGAAATGTTTTATTTATTTATAATTTTGATACAAAAATGCATTACAAAAATACATTACAAAAATTCAAACACTGACAACAGGTTGAGATGATTTCCTAGACTTTTGAATGGATCAAACAAAATAAATAAATAAAACTATCTATATAATATTTGATTGAGTATAATATTTTACTGTTAACTGTTAGTTAAAAACACATTACGTCAGCTTTTAGTTTCTAGAGGCGCTAAAAGTGCAGGTTTTCGTGTGTATATGTACGTATATGTGAAATGAGTACGAGTACGATTATACCGACTTTCAAATCCGATTACTTCTTTTCGCACCGATTTTTAGTTGAAATTTTGTTTTTGACTACTCGCATCGACTACACACCGGTATTGGAACGTCACTATTTGTATTCGTTGATTGCAAAAGATGTTCACAAGTTCACACGCCCTCAACAATATCTCCAACACCGACAACAACAACATCTCCAGTACCGACAACAACAACATCTCCAGCACCGACAACAACAACATACCATCGATATCATCGATTCAGATGGCGCTAAAGCATTTCCATCGTTTTATTCGCAATTAAAGCGCGCGCCATATCATCCAGCCTGCTCCACAGATGCCAGAGATGTTGGTGTCGTCGAGCAGACGAACCGATAGACAGACAAGCCGACAGACAGACAGACAGACGGACAGATATATTGTCTGTTTACACTTTGTTCTTGCATGAAATTTGCGCAATGAATGAGAAATTGTGATGAACCATTAAATGAGCAACGCCATCGACAGCAGTCGCGTCTGCCCTGCCTTACACTGAGTCTGTCTGTCTATCTATCTGGTTGTCTGTCCGTCTGTGTGTCTGTCTGTCCCTCTATCTGTCTGTCTGTGAACATATGAACAAAATTGTTTAATAGTGGAGGAATGGAATTTTATGGAGAGTATTTTATCGTGTCGTGGGGGAGACGCGGAAACGGGTCGGGTCTCGTCTGGTGTATTATACCATCGCCTACTGGTAATGACTGACTTGCGTCGTCGCGTCGCTCTTTCATAATGTTTTGCCATCAATATCTCTCTGCTTTATCATTCCTCTTCCCCCACCCCATCCCATGTTTGCCCTTCATTTAGGTTCACGTTGTGCTTCGTTGTCTTCTGTGGAAGGAAAGTTTTCCAATTTCCTTTTCATTTTCTCTGGCTTCTTATCGTTTAGGGAGCTACTATTGTGTTTGTCCTCTTTGTCCTGTTACCCATTTTCCGTTTAATGAACAACTGGCCTTCTTCATATTAGCTTCCATTTAATTTACTATTATGCTCGGATTCTTAGACATGATGGATGAAGGAGTCTTTCAAAAGTTGAAAATTCGTTTATTATTTCATTCTTGGCCAAGTGACCAAGTTCATTTAAGGAAAAGTTTAGCATTTAAACTTTTGACAAACTCCAACCTTTAGTAAGTGGATTTCTCTTAATCCTCGATTATAAATAAATGTCAATACTCGATTTTCCGAATCATTGCTTTATCACTCTTAAATAGATGTTTCTGCTTTGTTCGCTTCGGTCCTTTCTCACGAATGTTTCCATTGAAAATTCAATCAAGAACCTCTTCTTCAAGCTTCAAGTTTCCTCCCATTGAGACAGACAGAGTAGAGCTTTCAATTTATCGAACAATTCGCCCCCGACATTCAATATTAAGGGTCGACTGTCAATGGAGCCTCAACATTCAGAACAATTAGCCGTCGTTTATTCGATCGGCAGCAATTTACTTCGACCTTGAAATAGTTCTCCCCTTTATAGTAGTAGAATAGAGCACCCTTTGTACCTTCGTCATCGCGCAGAACAACGCGGAAACATATGGAATGAATGATATCGATTTTATATGTGGCCGTTGGTTTTCGTCGTATCGGGTTAGGGAAAAAAGAAACTTTACTCAATGGCTTTGGAACTCCATTATTAAACACCATAAGCGTATTTCTCTCTCTCTCTCTCTCTTCTGCTCTTTTCGAACGTGAATCCCTTCTGCTCTTTTCGAACGTGAATCACTGCGAATTATTGTCCTCTTTCACAGACATTCACACCCAAACGTTCAAGTGTTAGTTGCGCACAATGGCCGGAGTAAAAGTTAATAGCCCTGGTAGCTTAGATTTGTAACAATATTAAATTATTGCTCCATATGTTGTCCCGAGTTCTCCCGCATCGAATCATTGGTGCCGGATGTCCCTCGTGTCCTATTTATTCTCCAGGATTAAAGTCTCTTTCGTATGCTCACCATATGTATGAGAAAAGGAAAAAGGAGAAAAATATAAATAAATATTAATTTGAATCCCAATTTTGTAAATCAAATGATCCATGTCCTAACTACTATATCTATTCTATTCTAAATCTATTATATTCTAAATCTATTCTATTCTATTTCATCTATTCTAATCAGATATGTATACCTTAAACAAGCGTGAAAACTCAGATCCCGGTCATGGTTCTTTAGTTGAATCCATCTTCCGTTCCGCTCGTGCGGACATCCAGAAATACTGCAAATTCATTTATTATTTTCACACACACGAAGAAACCACAACCGAGCTGAATCATTCCGCGTTTCGCCTACTGCGTCATAGTGTGACCCACTTTCGTTTCCAAAGCAAACTTTTAGGCGACGTTCCTTCAATTGAGGTTTTCCCCATTCACATTCATGTTCACTCATATGTATGTATACTCACATATGCTAGCTTCTTTTATTCTATCATCATTGGGAAGACCCAGTTGTAACATAGGCGACCAACTCATGGACGATATTTGAACTATTGGAGAATCTTGGTAAAGTGGATTTTTTATTCGTTTCATGACGTAGTGAACTTGAAATGAAGTTGTGTATTGAAATTCGAGTGCCTGAAAGTATGCTCTTATAAAATATGATACAAATTGTGCAAAAGCGAATAGAAAACATTGATCCTATAGAAAACTCAAGTAGATGAAATATTCGTACGATATTTCGATAACCACCGAATGCAGTTTGTAAATTCCCCGGTACTTGGTTTTATCGCAGACTTGTTTTTTACACGACCCAGTTGGAAGAAAGAAAGACTGCAGTGTTGAGGGGTGTGTTTTATTTCCCCGATCGCTGCCAGAACTCAATTTGTTAGGATTTTGTGCTATTTCCCAATTTTGTTTCCTGAATTGAAAGATCTTCTCATAGACCAATGAGTTTGGTTTCAAGATATTCTATGAATTTAATCTAAACTGGTTTAAACGATGGTTTCCTTGATTTGTGCATGGCTCAACTCTTCACATAATTCGATGCACATTTTCGGGTTGTTGCCCCGGAAGCTTTGCGAAGCTTCACATTTCATTTAAATTCGTCGTTTTGTATGTTTCGTTGTTTTGTTTTGTTTTGGTGCTGCTGGCGAATACTTCATCCTACTTCTGATTCATACATAAAACATTCCCCAACTCGTTGACGGCGTCGTCGTCGTCGAAGGCTGCGTTTGCCACGCCGGAAATTGCAGAGAACACGGCGAACTTTTGCTGCCCGCGTCCAAAAACAAAGTGTAAAGAAAGACCAAGAGAGAGAGAGAGAGAACAAGAAAAGGAGGAAGAATGAGGAAAACCAAGAAATGTCGGAAAGGAACTTAGTTCGGATTCCTTCCTTGCACATGGATTTTCATTGATTTTTCTTCACCACAATAAAACGCTCTCTCTCTCTCTCTCTCAACAACTCGTACGTCGTCCTTCCACAGTCACCCTTGAGGAATACTTATTTTGTTCGAACTCGAGCAAAGAGGAGAAGAGTTCGGTGAGGGGTGGATCCACATAGATGTAATGGTGGCGGCGGGCGACGACGACAACGGTCGCAAGGTGGTTGAATTGCATTTTTATACAAAACACAACGAGACGAACGAGAGTAGCACAGCAGAGCACATAACCTCGAACAAAGACCACCGTGTCCTCGGGGTGAACGAGAATGGAGGGGGTTTTTATTGCATTACAAATTAAAATTTGGATTTGGGCGGTGGCTGCTGCTCCAGAGGTTTGTTCCATTCTCTTCTCCTTTGCCCTCTCTACTCTTTTCGTTTGTACTCTCTTCTCTTCTCGTTTGCCCTCCCTACACTTCTCATTTGTCCTCTCTTCTCTTCTCGTTTGTCCTCTCTATCCTTCTCGATTTTCTATTAAACTTGTGCACCGAGATTCATAGCACGCCATCGTTTCCATATTGAAATACCAAGTCCCCAATACCCCAAGTGAAACCCAAGTTCCTCAAGCAGCCCCATGTTCCTCTCAGTAGTTTTGCGGTTGACTGTGAGTATTGACATCAGATCATCGAGACCATGGAAATATATTTTAATCTTATTAACATGGCACAACCAGTTGTGTAATAAAACCACTGAGAACTCTTCCTTGATCCTCTCTTCCTCCCTGGTTATGCAGATTCCTGGTTTTGCCTTCTCAGGTGTTATGAGGAATTCTTACACAACCTGATCAACTGGTCTACAGTGGACCGTTCCCAGTTAACTCCAGAATGAAATGCTCTTTTAATTCAGAATAAAATCATTAGGAAAATTTAAAATAATAATAAAGTAATACAAAATAATAAATGTATACCCTTCCGAATAAGTCAAAATCTCCGGAAATAATTCCATTTCGAAAAAATACTCATTGTCTCATCAGACCCAGATCATCAAGGATATAATAAGCTCATCATCCTTCCGCTCCTACAAGTTGTTGTTTTTATTTTGTAACGTGAGCTCAGTTTCAGTCAATCCAACCAACCAAAGTGTTTACATTTTCACTTTGTCAATGGGTTATCACACAGCTCCTGATGCTCCATTCCCATACCAGTGAAACACCTGCAACGCAAATAAAAACCCCCCTGACCACAACTTGCGTTTTTTGCATTATCCTTTGGTGTACTGTTCGTATTATCCCTATACAACAAGTACAGTGGGGAGAACAACTGCAATTTGCGGAATACAGAGAGACAGATAGAGTTAGGGAGGATGGCTTTTGGGTGTAAATAAAAGCTTTGTCGGTCATTGGTGCCTGGCACGTCGGGGCCTCGGTGGCTTCTGACAGGAGCCCAGTTAATTTGAAAGGATGTCCACCGCACAGTGACAGATAATGTGAAGAGAACTACGTGAGAAACCTTGTTCCATGGGGGGTTTTAACGGGTTGACAAGTTATATATATGTAATAACGTTTGAATTTACAAATTTACACGGTAACTAATTAATTTTTCTTTCTCATTTTTCTGTATCTCTCTTTACAGATCTCATAACTGATAATATAAGCCAAGGATACTTCTCTATCCTCTATCTAACGAAGCTAATCGTATTTAATTCTTACAACAAAACAACACAAAAAAAAACTTCGAGAGACTACCTAAGACTCAACTCGCAAAAGCTCTGATTTAAAGTTCAACGAATAGTTTTTTTTTTCCTTTTATAAACAACAAACGGATTTTTATACCTTTTATCACAAAATGACGTAAGTACCATCCGACAGTTATATAATGATTAGTTTATTGAACTTAATTACGTATTTTACTCCCGAAAATGGTGAACATAAAAACCGAAAGGGGTTCGCAGTTAATTTGATGGAAGTTTGGGCTTCGTGTAGAGTGGAGAATTCGAAAATAAATCAAAAAATCTAAAAGGAAAGAGGAAATTAACGAAAGACCTTAGGAATTCTAAAAGAATAATAAGGTTTATTAGGAAAAAATTGCAGAAAATCAAAATTTAAATTTGCAATTCAAGTAAAATTCCCTAGATTAAACCTCAAGGCCGTCTCGTGACCCACGATCGATTGACCAAACTTTAGGTTTTTTCTTCTTCTATAAAATGCGACGCAAATAATTGAAATCATGATTATATGTCGTTGCCGACATTATTCGCACATGTTGCAAAATCCAACCCGATTGTCGCCAGAGAAGGAAATGCATTCGTTTTTTGCCCTCCACAGCTTGGGTTCTGATAACGACATTAGTCGGTGATGTGTGAAGTGTGGTTCACATATTTTCCATTGCAGTTTCAGTCGCCAATGTAGAATTCGCATTTGCTTATTTCGCTGACCCAGTAATCTGAGGCCTTAATCGTTTCATTGTGAGGGCGGATATGATTACTCATTCTCTTGTTCTCTTACATTTTCTCTTTGGATGCTAGGAATTACTAATGCCAAGCGGAATTGTAGCATGGTACAAGGTCTTTGCAAAGACCTCATCTGTCACATGTCGTTGCAATTAAAACAAATAGCCTACACGACTAATTATGTTTTATTATAAAAACCATGTTGAGATCTCTCTCTCTTTCTCTCCCTCTCTATGGAAGGAGCTCTGAAAGGACCTCTTGAATTTGTCTAGAGCTAGTGAAAGCATCACTGACAAAACTGGACGAAACTGACAAATTACAACAGAAGACAACACTGACGAAAGAGAACGAAAGATCGATGAATTGACTCAGAGATCGCGAACGACACGGACGACATCAAACCACTCCGGAACTTATATTTTCCAAATTTAATATATTATTTCTATTTTATAAAATTAAAGGTTAACATAATAAATATTCCCGTATTTAAAATATATTTATGTGTTTTTCAAATCAGAAGTGGGATCGGGATCAACGCGTAAACGTGAAATTCGTGAAGATTGATTAAAACGATAAAAAGACATTAATACAATAGAATTTGAAATTGATTACTGAGAAAATAAAGTAAAAGTGCGTTTGATAGTGTCATAGTTTTGAAACGCGTACGGAAAACGCCAGGGTCATAAGTCAATTCCACGTGTGACTGTACAGAAAGTTATAGAAACGAGAAGCCTTCGATTCCTTCGAAAAGTGTCTAGAAATTTCTACGAGTCTCGAATGAGAGATATCAGTTAATTTGAATGTGCCGCATAGTAACACTTGCACAAAGAAAGTAGCGAGTTCGTGAACGGTGTAACGAGTGTGTGGGCGAGTACTGTCTATGTGAGCGAAGACTGCGACGAGAATGGTGCAAACGGCACAACGATAAACATTCTAATAGCAAAGGTGCGAAAGAGACAGATAGAGAATTTCAACGAGTGCATACGGCCAAACGGAATTCTACACACATACACAAGACGAGTAACGAAAAGTGTTGCAAAAACGAATCGCGGAAATAACCAAACGAAAACAAGAGGACATAAACGAAACAGTGAATTGAGAGTCTTGTACGAAAGGGAATTGGAGAATGTGAAATGAAATGTGTAAACAAACGAAATTCCAATCAGACAAAGTTCAAACGAATCAAAAGAAACAATATAAGAAAACGTAAATATTGGAATAAGAAACATTATCGGGTCAAAATGGTGAAAATTAATTTGTTGAAAGTTGAACAATTAAAAAAACTCTTAAGTGAAAGGCATCTAGATACAAAAGGCCTCAGAAATGAGCTAGTCCTACGTTTAACCGAAGCAGTTAATAGTGACGAAATAGAACTCGGTGACGAAAATTATGGTGATCACATGCAAGATCAAATCACGGAATTACGAAATATGATGGAATCGGTGTTACAATTAGTGGCTAATCAAAATCGAAATAGTCCTACCCGAATGTCTAGTAGTGAAAGTTCACACGTAGCGAATGTGAATAATCAAAACAGAAACGAAAATTTACCGAATGTGTCTGTAACGCGCAACAACTATACAGTGAAAGAAATATCCGAGACAATTCCAGAGTTCGATCCGACAAACGATTTGTCATTATCAGCGGAACAATTTGTGGAAAGAGTGAATCAAGCAATTAGAGCATATAACTGGGACGAAAAATGTTTAATGCTTGCGATTTATAGTCGATTACGAGGAGCGGCTAGATTATGGCTTGATTGTTCTCAGGAACTGTATTCGAATTGGAACGATTTGGCGAGTAGTCTACTCGAAGAATTTGGTTCTTCACCTCACGAAGCTGATGTGCATTACAAAATGGTAAATGCTACACGAAAATTCAATGAAAGTGTCAGTGATTATTGTTTTCGAATATGTGCACTGGGTCGGCGATTTAAACTTAGTGAAAATGCGATAATGAAATATGCTCGCGACGGTTTAAAGCACAAAGAACTTCAATTGGCGACGGCCGCAATGAGATTTGAAACAATAAAACAAATGCGCGAATGTTTTGAAGAATATTTGAGAAATTATCCTAATCGAAAAGTTGAAATTTCTGAAAATAGTAAAATTAAAAACATTGAAATTAGTGCTAATAACATTCCGAAGCCAAAAAGTGTAAGATGTTATAACTGTTCGGAGATCGGTCATATCTCTACACAGTGTCCAAAACCATCAAGACGTACACCTCGGGCGTGCAAAGATTGTCAAAAAGTTCATCCGCGAAATGAACCAGAAAATTGTGGAAAAAAACCTGCAAGCGTGAGAAAAAGTGACTTTGATAAATTCGAGAAATCATTTGAAAAATCAGTTCGTATATTTGGAAAGACATATATTAGTTTCATTGACACCGGAAGTCAATGCAGTATTATAAAACAATCAATTGCAGATGATCTGTCGGTAAAACGCGAAAAGTGTTCAATAAACATTAATGGTTTATGTGGAGGTATTCGGTTTGCGAATGAAAAAATACGCGTTGCGATAAATATAGACGATGTTACAATAGAATGCGATTTAGTTATTGTCGATGATAAACTTCTGTCTACAGATATCCTACTAGGTCAGGACGTGATTATGAACAATATGTGTAATACAACTTTCAGTGAAGGACAATTTATGTTTAAAAATGCGAAAAACTCAAAATGCGAAGTTAAAGAAAGGCGATTAATCGATGAGAACGATGTAAAATGCGGTTCCGAAAACGAAGAAATAAAATACAATTTAACAGCGTTGTTGAACGAATATCGAGAGGTGTTTGCAGATAATCTCAACGAAATTGGTAAGACACAACTAATCGAGATGAATATTAAATTGGATACAGATCTACCGATTGCGCAGCAACCATATCGTGTGCCAGAGCCGAAAAAGGTTATAGTAAACTCCATGATCGAAGAACTGTTGAAGACTGGAATAATTCAAAAATCTGAATCTGAGTATGCAAGCCCAATTGTTCTAGTAAAGAAACACGATGGCGGTGATCGGCTATGTGTCGATTATAGGCGGTTAAATAAACACATGGTAAAAGAAATATTTCCAACGCCAAATATAGAAGAACGATTACAGAATGCAGCAAGATACAGGTATTTCACGACGTTGGACATGAATAGCGGATATCATCAAATACCTATAGCAAAAGAAAGTCGAAAATTTACAGCATTCATTACCACGGATGGCTTGTACGAATTCAAACGTATGCCGTTTGGATTGAAAAACGCGCCTGCGGTCTTTCAAAGACTGATGGCAAAAATTAAAGAAAATACGCACAAAGATGACATGCTTCACTATATGGACGACATATTGGTCGGAAGCAACTCGATAACTGAAATGATGGAAAAGTTAAAGCGAATTTTTGAAGTCTTACGAGAGGCAAATCTTACACTGAATTTAAAGAAATGTAACTTCATCAAAGAGACGATTACATTCCTAGGTCATCAGTTAACGCCGGAAGGTATCACTCCTGGATTGGTGAAGACAGCTGCGATTAAAGACTTTCCTACTCCAAAGAATGTAACTGATATTCGACGATTCCTTGGTTTGAGTGGCTATTTTCGAAAGTTTGTGCCAGGATATGCTGTCATCTCAGAACCATTGCGACGTCTATTGCGACAAAATGAACAATTTATGTGGACATCGGCACAAGAAGACGTTTTCAACAAATTGAAGGAAGCGCTTACGTCAAAACCCGTGATGGCCGCATATATTGTAGATGCAGAGCATGAGCTACACACTGACGCAAGTTCTGTTGGTCTGGCAGGTGTACTTTTGCAACGAGAAGGTGATGTATTGAAACCTGTAGCATACTTTAGCAGATCAACGAGTGACTCTGAGCAAAAATTTCACAGCTACGAACTAGAAACGCTGGCGGCTGTAGAGTCCTTGCAGAGATTTCGATACTACATTCACGGAAAACGCATAAAATTGGTAACTGACTGTAGTGCGATACGAACAGCGATGGAAAAACGAGAACTTATTCCACGAATTGCAAGATGGTGGTTAAAAATTCAGGACTATGACATAGAAATTGAGCACAGATCCAGCCAACGAATGGTACACGTCGACGCTCTTAGTCGAGCTCCAATATCAAACGAACGTGAAACTGGAAAAGTAGAAATGCAGGTGGCGAAAATCGAGCTGGATAATTCAGACTGGTTATTGTCTATGCAATTACAAGCTGAAGATACTAAGGCGATAGTCAACAAAATCATAGCAGGTGAGAGGAAAACCAAAGAAGACTACTTAATGGAAAATGGCAGGTTGTATAGAAAAATAGATGGCAAAAAGTTATGGGTTGTTCCAAAGTTATTACGCAGCAGAGTTGTAATGGACTGTCACGATAACGCTGGTCATTTAAGTGTAGATCGAACGATTGAAAAATTAAAGCATCATGTGTGGTTTGCACGCATGCGCAACTTTGTTAAAGCATATGTCAGGTCATGCATCGAGTGTGCTTATAACAAACACCACGGTGGGAAAAAGGAAGCAGAGTACCACTACAACGATATTGAACCAGTTCCATTCAAAACAATTCATTTAGACCATCTAGGACCGTTCCCACAAAGTAGCAAACGCAACGAACACGTCTTAGTTTTGGTAGATGCATTCACAAAATTCACGATAATTCGAGCAGTACGAAGCACAGCTACAAAATATGTCACGAATATTTTGGATGAAGTTTTTAGTTATGTTGGTACCCCTGAACGAATAGTAACCGATCGTGGTACAGCATTTACTTCGAAAGATTTCCAGAAGTATTGCCACGAATATAACGTCAAACATATCCTGAACGCGGTTCGAACTCCTCGAGCGAATGGCCAAGTCGAACGAGCGAATAGAACTATTCTGTCGATGCTATTACCCTCAACGATAACAGACAAACGATGGGATGAACAACTATCAAAAATTCAACATTCAATAAACACATCGAAAAACAAGAACAGCGGCAAAACACCACATGAACTTCTATATGGGTTTCAACCTCGAGATATGCTGAAAAATAAAATAATCTTGGCACTGCACACCGATGACATCAAAACTAAAGATGAATTACAAGAGATGAGAATACAAGCAGCAAAAAGAATCAACGAACAACGCGCGAAGGCTAAAACCAGGTTCGACGACAAACATGCTACACCAAAAACGTACAATATTGGCGATTTAGTACTAGCCGAGAATGAGCCAACTAGTACTGGACATTCCCGAAAACTTGAGCCTCATTACAAAGGTCCATTCCTGGTAACCAAGGTTCTTGGAAACGACAGATACGTGATTGCTGATCTCCCAGACTCGCGGCGTAAACAGCGTCATTACTCATCAGTATTTGCAGCAGACAAACTGAAGAAGTGGTGCACATTACCACCACCTGATGATGATGAAGCCGAGAACTACGAATCTAATGAAGAAGACTCCAATGATGACTCCAGTGGTCCCCAACTTAGACATAGAGACGAGGTCGCTCTATTGTAGCAGGAACGGCCGAATGAAAGCATCACTGACAAAACTGGACGAAACTGACAAATTACAACAGAAGACAACACTGACGAAAGAGAACGAAAGATCGATGAATTGACTCAGAGATCGCGAACGACACGGACGACATCAAACCACTCCGGAACTTATATTTTCCAAATTTAATATATTATTTCTATTTTATAAAATTAAAGGTTAACATAATAAATATTCCCGTATTTAAAATATATTTATGTGTTTTTCACTAGTTTAAACTAGTTGAAATTGACCTTGTTTTGTGTTTACGTTAGAGTTTCCCCACAAAACTAAAGACTTTAACCTGCTGTGGCATTAATGGCTCCTTCTAGGCCCCCAATCTTGACTGGGGCAACTAAGTTTGGGATGGTTGGGGTTGTTTTGGGTGAGGGAGTATGGTGGGTGTGTTTGTGTGCTTTTGGACACGCATTAAGTTTGTGAGCTCCATGGGTGAGGTTCAGAGCGAAGTGAGGTTGACGTTCAGAGCGCCGTCGTCTCGTTGGGGTGCGACGTATCGTACGCAGGTGTGTCCAACGTTTGTCCCCGAGGACTTTAAATTCATTAAAAGGTAGACGGCGATCCACGACGACGACCACGACGAGGACGCAAAATATGGAGCATTGTGGCCTGGTGTCCAGTTTGCGCGCAGTTAGTTTCGACAGGCGTTTTGTCAGGATACGCCAGGATCAACGTCAACGTTCTCTCGTTTCTCTCGAATGGGAAACGTTTGCCAGCAAGAAAAGTAGGCGAACAAGTGGGATTCTGTGATTTTTCTTTAAGTTCTTAAGCGGTTGTCTTTTATTGTGATAAGTATTTTCAAAATAGTGAAAGGGTGGTTGAGAGAGTGTGTGTGTGAGAGAGATAAACTGAGTAAGAGAGAGCTTTCTTTTCGAAAAGCAAATAAAGTTTTGTGATAAAAATATTTTTTTGAAAATTATTGCAACAAAAACCCAGTTGAATTAAATAAATACAGTGGAGAAAGAGAAGAAGAAAAAGAAGAATTTAATCTCACTCTCACCCGCGCACACCGCAAGATAGATTTATGGCAATGTGGAATGTGTACAGCTGCAGATACAGATATCAGCAATTATATGCGAGGCTTCGTCTTCTTCTTCTTCGTTGTTGCTGCTTCTTCTTCCTCCTCCCCCCATCGTCTTCGGTGATTCTTCAACTTCTCCTGCTGCTTCTTATTCAATTTTTGTTTTTACCGCTACAATAAATATTGAGTACGAAAAGAGTTTTTTGTTATTGTTGTTCAAAATGTTGGAAGCTTCTGTTTGTTATTGGTATGTTGTTGTTGTTGTTGTAGTTGTTCCCGTTGTTGTTGTTGCCGTATCTCAGTCGGATACGCTGATAAGTGAAATTGGAATCAAATACTTCGATGCGGATCTCGTGAGCGTCTCGCGCACGTCCCACTTGACCGATGGTGCATCAAACAAGTTGGATGCTTCAATGCAACAACAATAATAATAACAACAACAAAAACAAAAACAACAATAACAATAACAACACAAACAACAACAATATCAACCACATGAAAAACAACAATAGCAAGAACAACTCCGAACACAACGAACACAAACATTGATCGTAAAAGTGCTTAATTCGTTAATTTCTTATTGAAGTGCATTCGCACCCCTTTTTGCCTTCGATCGATTCACCAAATCAATTTGGTGGAGAATTAAGGTGAAGGTGAGGAGGGGAAGTTAATTGCTTGAAGCAGCAGCAGCAGCAACAACAGCAGTAGCAGCAACAACATCAGTAGCAATTAAACTTATTTATGGTTCTCTTGGTTCTCTTCGTTAAAAGCTTCATCTTGAAACCTTCTTCTCGAAACCTCTTAAGAACAAATGAGAGTTTATCGACATCTGGTCGAAAACCACCGACCGAACCGATCCGATCCGATCCTCTGATGCACAATAACGTTTCAAGGTATTTTCTCCCCCCAAAACAAAAATTTCATGAGGTGATGCCGCACTTAATGCAATTTGTGGCATAAGAATTTAATTTATTTTTTCTTTTTTGATGATCCTGCCTCACCCTGAAAATCTCTACCCTTCATAACAAATCTGTCGATCTCTCTCACCCTGAAATGCTCTTCTCTTCATAACAAAAAAAAACCGAAAGAGAAAGAAAATCTACCTCCCTTCATTCCTCTCAACGTTAGGAGAACTTGTGGTTTTTAACCTCGAATCTGTGTTTCTGGGTCGAAACCGGCAAAAAGAGCAATAAATCTTCACTTGTCCCTCTCTCACTCACTCGCTCGCCTTCTTCTGCCAGCTTTTTTTCTCATTTACCGGCAAGAACAATGTAGCTGGAACTACAACAAGAGCAGGAGAACCTCGGACGGTAGTCGAAAAACAGGCCACACAATAACTATTACATAAATTCTCATTTTCCAACGCACCGAGTTCATCACGCCGGCCGCCTATTACAACCAACGACCACCGTAACGAAGAAGAGGGTGTGGCCGGTCGAGCTTTTCTGTAAACATATCGAATATCATATCGTCCTCTTTTTATCCTCCTTCTCCTCATCCTCCTCCTACTCTGCAGAGGCAATTTATATCGTCCCCTACCCTCAGCTCTCAGCCAGTCATTCAACTTTGCCGTTCCACCGATTGTTTTTGTTGTCGTTTTTGCTGTTGTAACAAAGGATGTTCTCGTCAACAAACAGCACCATAGTCGACGTCATCTTCCTTGTTGTCGTCATCGTCGTCGGGAACAACATCATCATCGTCCTCCTCATGCACCTACTTCTAAGTTTCTTCCTGCCCATCGTTATCGATTCAGTTGGGTGAGGAAAACGGAAATCAGCGCTTAATTTCCGGTCGTCCCACCGTCGATCCTTTCGTTCCTACAAATGTCGGTTGACGTTCTTGTTAAAAGTGACTCCTTTAGTGGCTGCTGCTGCTGCTCTTCATCGCTCCCCATCGATGTTTGTGTTGTGGTTGTGGTTGTAGTTGTGTTTACTCAATGGGCCCCCTTCGGTAATCGAGTGCTCGACCAAGAGAACACACCTTCAACGAAGGGCAGGGACTGAATCTTTTCATTCTTCTTCTATCCTTTCTTCCTTCCTTTCTTCCTTCCTTTCAGTTTCATAATTAGGCCTGCGGCTTCGGAGGACTTTTCACTCCTGGTTTCACTCTGGCGACAACGGGGTCGGGCTTTTTCGTTGTTCTTGATGGGACTTTCTCGTGATTTAATTTTCCCACCTAATTAGTTGAACTCCGCTGATGATGAGACCACGCCCTTTTATTAGCTCCAGTCGCTGCCTGCATCCGTCCACCGGCTTGAGTCACAATCCAACTTCTCCCATTTGAGGGCCCCAAGGCGCCGCGACATTGAAGGACTGGGGCCCATAAAGAGTGCGTCGCCTTTTGTGGCAGGCGCACGACAACGCATTCCATTCGCAATTCTTTCCTCACAATTTCGCAGATTGTTCTTTTTTTTTTTTTTTGTTTATCTTTGTATTTTAATATTTACGACTCTTATTTTTAGCTTTTCTTTGCCATCAACACTCGTGTTGAAACAAACCACAAAAAAAAATATGTAGATAATAACTTTAGATAAAGATTTTGTAGTCGTAGAAATCCTCACTCCATCCATATTTGACTTGAATAAATGCGGACTTAAAATAAATAAAGACGACGACGTCTCAGCTCGACTCTGATTGTTTACTTTGTTTATTTCTCTTTGGGTGACTTTTCGATCGACTGCTGAAACCCGTCCGCCCAATTTGCGAAGAGACAAAAAAAAACAGCACACACAAAAACTGACCAAAAGAATGCGCCAACCGATGGACAGACATGGAGCTGGACAGATGGACAGACATGGAGCTGGACAGATGGACAGACACACAACTGGACGGATGGACAGACAGACTGCTGGACGGATGGACAAACAGCTGGACGGACGGACAGACGAACGCACCGACAACCACGGGTTGATGGCTCCAAAGCAAAAGGCCAACGGAAGTGATTTTCAGCGTCTACTGATTCTTCTTCGCTCTTCGGAATGCAAATTAATGAGCTTTTCGATTGGTCTTCGATCACATCCCATCCCAACATAAACCGGGTGGGCGCCCTGCTTTCAGAATGAATCGGGGAACCCCACCTCCCCTCTCAAGTCGAAGTAGAACCTTCCCAAGTCGAAGTCGAACCTTCCCAAGTCAAAGTAGAACCTTCATACAATCAATCTCACTAGTTGGTCTAATAGATTTTTTTCTCCTCTTTCTTCACTCCATCTCATCTCATGAGTAAATTCTCGAAAAATCATTAAATAACGAGAATTTTGCACAATCATTCGATGGCTTTTATAGCGGCCGCGGTCTGAGAGCCGGCATCGTCTCTTGGTCTGAGAGCCGGATTCGTCTCTCGATCTAAAAGTCGGCCGCGTCTCTCGATCTAAAAGTCGGCTTAACATGCGTTCTCGACATAATGGCACAGTAATTTGACTTGGAACACCACTGGATAAGGCAGTTAGCTCTAGCTCTACGCATCTGCACCTTCCTCTGCCTTCCTTCCTTTCATTCCCTTCCCTTCTTTTCCTTCCCTGCCTTCCTTTCCTTCCTCTGCCTCCCTTCCTCTGCCTTCCATTCATCCTTCTTAAATTAATATTTTATTGACTTTGACGCTGTCCGCGCTGGCTGCGCAGTCGCTGCCGCTGTCTGTTGGGCTCTGTCTTAGCCCGGCGCAGCGGCTTGGTCAGCTTAGCTTAGCCGGCCGGTCCGCGCGCGCCTCCCCGTGGGGCCCCCCCCGCCTGGGTTGAGTCGAGTCTTAATTCGCAGCTTGATGCTGGGGCTCTCGCTGCGGTTGGGGATCTTGGTATTTTAGTTGTTTTTGTTGTGATAGCTTTTGTTTTTGTTGTGATAGTTTTTGTTTTTGTTGTTTTAGTTTTTCTTGTTGTTATTTTACTTGTTGCTCTTGTCGATTGTGGAACAAAACGCCTCTCACACTCGCCTCCTCTCGTCGTCCGTTGATGCTCATTTCGTCGATATGTGGTTTGTTGGTTGATGTTGTTGGTTTATTTGTGTTTTGTTTTTGTTATTGCTTTATTTGTGTTTTGTTGTTGTTATTTGTGTTTTGTTTTTGTCTCTTATTCATTCTCCTTCTTCAATCTCGATTTTATTTTATATCTTATTTCTTACAATTTTTTTGTTTCTTCTTATTTCTTACAATTTTTATTTTCTTATTTCTTACAATTTTTTTTTTCTTCTCTTATTTCTCTTGTTCATTATTTTCTCGCGAGATTTGACTCGCTCGCAGTCGCACTGACGACATACGAACGACTGACTTTTCATTACATTCATCTATGAGATACTTTTAGTCGTTGTTGTTGTGTTGCTATTGACGGTTGTGTTGTGCTGCTTGCTTGCTTGTTGATGACGACCATCGATCGTCGTTGTCGTCGTCGTCGTTGCTGCTGCTTCGCGTTGCCAACCGTCCTCGGTCGTCCTCGGCTTGGAAGAGCCTCGCGCTAGCGGATGTGATTGTGATTCTGTCTCTGTCGCTCGATTTCAAGAAGCTCCCTCTCAGTGGCCTCTAGTCTTCGTAGTGCGAAAACTCGAAACTCGCGTATCGGAATTCAAAAAATCATACACACAAAAAAATCATACACACAAAAAAATCCACAAAAAAAAACCCAAATCGAACCCAAAAAAACAACAATTGCAAAATGAAAAAACTCGTTTCGAAAAACTTTGCTGCATCCAAAGACGATAAAAAACTGGCCAAAAAGTCAAAATTAAAGCAGCAACAACAACATATTGACTCTGGCTCTGCGCCAGATGGTCACGATCAGCCGATTATTCTCGCCTACCAGGACTCAATCCACGATACAACGAAGTCGAAGACGTCCCCGCAACGTTTCACCTTCCAGTTTACGCCCTCCTTCCAGGCGACTCACATCGCCGATGACTCATTCATCGTCCCACTGCCGCCGCCCTACTTGGATGATCCTCACTACTATTACTCCATAGCTGAGCTCGAGAACCTGAACATCCTCGATCATCGCCATCCCGCCTTCCACCAACAGCAACAGCAGCATCAGCATCAGCAGCTCCACCATCGAACCCAGTTGCACCAGCATCACAAACTCGTGCTGCAACTTCCCAGAGCTGGGGCGCCGCCGACGCTTGCAAATGCTTCCTCATCGCCGATCTATGAGGCTCCACAACTCATTAACGCCCGTTCGAACGACAACGGCGTCGATTCAATTGGAGGCGGCGACAACGAGAACGACGATTACGACCACGATCACGATGTCGTCGACTCGTTCTTGTTGCGTGGTTCGTTGACCATGGGCGGTAGGGAGGAAGCCATGCGAATGCGTCCAGTGGTTGGAGCGACGACGACGGCGGGAACCTTGCGCAAGTCCAGCATCCTGACGCATACGAACTCGCTGCCCCCATCGTCGATACGAATGTCCGGCATCAGCAATTTGATGCGACAACATTCACAGCACCATCATCAACAGCATGTGGGAGCAGACGCCACCGATGGCTTTGTGTATGTGTTGTTGAATATTGAATGGGCGGCGTTGGGTCTGTTGACAAATGGGCCTTGGGTCTGTTGATAAATAGGCGTTGGTTCTGTTGAAAATAGACAAATGGACGTTGGGTCTGTTGACAAACAATTAGTGGGTCTAGTGACCTCTTCACAAGGCAATCGCTCCCCTCGCATTGGGAATCCACCTGAAACACAGGACCTTGATGAAATCGTCAGCTAGCCAACTGCATCATTTGATTCATGGCACAATCTAAATTCAACATCTCTTCTATAGTCTCTTCTCCCTTCAAGTCTACACTTGCGTTTTTGCCAAAGCCCATCATCCATTCATTTCATTTCGATTGAAAGCAACAATTGCTCGAAAATTTTTCGCCTGACTGCTTCATTTTCACTCGAATTCGTAGATTTATGAAACATGCAAATCTTCTTCACGGAGTTGTGCTTGTGAAATTTTCACTTTTTTCGATTAATTAATTAATAATTTGTTAATATGCTATAGTTTTATTGGAGTGTGCAGACGAAGAAGAAGAAGAAGTGGAAAATATGAATTGACAGACAAATCTTCTATCGTATGAATTATCTCAAGTACCCAGCAAGCATTCACTTTCATTTCATTGGCTATGGAATTTAATTGTCATCAAACGCCAACGTGATGATGACTGTTGTTATGTCAACTTCTCCATACTCTTCTTATGCTCAGTATTCCTCTTTCTTTCTCTCTCTCTCTCCCTCCACTATTTCTTTCTTTTTCTCTCTCTCCAGCCACTTCATAAGTTGGCTTCTGGTGGTTCTGCTGAGAGTGTTTGTTTAAACTAGAAAAAGTACTGGTTTAGTTATTAAAGCCATAGAAGAGAAGAGAAGTGAGTGAGCTTGTGTTAGTGCAATGTGTTAGTGTTAGCCAACGACCGACAACAACTCGGCATTTATGTTGTTTCCGCTTTGCTTGTTGTCATTGCAATTGTTTTTGTTATTTGTTGAGCTAGAAATATCCAACCTGCATTCAACTCATCAGAACTCAATCTCAACTTGGTTCTTCTTTTAATCATTTCAATGGAAGTTAGTGGAGGAAATGCCTCGAGTTGAAACCAATTGCAGGCATGCATTCTGAGTGTAGTTTGTTGCATACAGTTTGTTGCATTTGTAATTGTAAAGATTCCTTAAATGCTTCATGGTTTTAACAGCTCCACCTCTCTCGCAATTTGCTTCCATTTAAATTCAATCACGCCGTCCGACAGGTGTTTGACTCATTGCCAATAAGCATTGATTATGACTTCCTGTAAGAGTAGTTTGAACTTTCGGTGTATTTTTCTACGTGCCAAGTGTTTGTTGCACCAACTTGTAAATTTACTTATTGTTTTTATTTCTATTCTCTATGTCAATTTCTGCTAATTATTCTCTCTTGATCTTTTCCAGTGAACAAAGTATTATCGGGGCTCGAGCCTCCGTCATGGTCTACGATGACAACCAAAAGAAATGGGTGCCATCGGGATCTTCATCTGGTCTCAGTAAAGTGCAAATCTATCATCATCAACAGAATAATACATTTCGTGTGGTCGGGCGTAAGCTGCAGGATCACGAGGTCGTCATCAATTGTTCCATATTGAAGGGATTGAAGTATAATCAGGCCACGGCAACGTTTCATCAATGGCGCGACTCGAAATATGTTTATGGTCTGAATTTCTCAAGTCCGAACGATGCGGACGCATTTGCGCACGCAATGATGCAAGCTCTAGAGGTAGGCGAATCATTGAGTTTAAGGAGAAAATTCACAATTTACAAATTTACTTATTTCCTCAGGTGCTCAGTGGACGTGTACCCAATAATGCCGGCCAACCGACCAATGGTAATGGATATGAGGAGGATATGGGCTATCGTACGATGACCAGCGAGGATGCTGCCATTCTGCGGCAGCAACAACAGATCACTGGCCAAGTGACGCCGTCGGCACAAACACCAACCTCGCAAACGAATCAAAATAACATACCACAGAGCCCACCGACTCCACAACAAGGACACCATCGCACAAGCAGGTTGGTCGATCGTCTCAATTGGCCCATTACTAAAAATATGAATGCGAATTAGAATGAATGAACTGAATTGAATAAGAGTTGGTAGAATGTGATATTGTGTGTGTGTGTGTCTGGTTTCGTTTGATTTTTGTTTGTTTTGTTTGTGATTGTAGAAATTAGGAAATTAGATAACAAAAAGCTCTAAATTAATGTCTTCTATCAATAGTGGGTTTTAACTCATTTATGATGAAGAGAAAAAATAATAAATACTTCGTCGTATGGGTTTATTTTCTAGTCATTAGAAATTTAAGTCCTTCTGATGAGATTTATAGGATTTATGAAATGTTTCTTTTTGTTTGCTATAGTGTGACTGTTTACCACGTAGTCTGTAGTTGTGTTTGTGTCTATGAACATCTATGAATTTTACTTATATATTTAGAATCTATCATTGTATGTTCGTTAATAACTTGATTTGTAATATTATGTATTTATTCCATTCTTTCTTTTTGTTTATTTTTCTCTCCTAATAATATGTCTATTGTCACGCCACCACCAACCACGTCACGTTGCATCAACTCTACACAACTCTCACACTCAAAACGCATTGCATCCTCGTCCTCAACATCCACATCCACAACCGCATCCATTTGCTCCACACATCCGCATCCATCTGCTCCACACATCCATCCAAAAATGGTTCATTCGATCGCATATCAATGTATTCCAATTGGTTCCTCTCTCACCACTCTCACCCTGCATTGATTCTCCCAATCCCTTGATTCGAAAACTTGTAATGCCGCAAAATTTCAAACACTAAAGAAATTCCCTCAGTGCTCCACCGGCTCCACAACCACAGCAGATGTCGATGGCACCGCAACAACAGCAGCAACAACAACAACAACTGTATGCCCAGACAGGCAATGGACCAACACAGAACGGCATGATGCAACAACAGCAGCAACAGCCGCCGCAACAACAACAGTCACAGATACCGCCCGCTCCACCCGGCCAGACACAGTACCACGCCCCCCAGCAGTTGCAGCAGCAACAACAGCCGCCGTCACAGCAACATCATCCGGTCTACTCGTCGCAACAACTGGTCAATCAGGCCTACCAGCAACAGCAGCAGAATCAGGTAACAATTGCTCTCTCTTGCCTATTGATCATAATCCATTTTGTCTATTAAGTATAAGTTGTCTATTAAGTATAATTTGTCTATTAGGTATAATTTGTCTATTAAGTATAAATGCTATTAAAAAATTTGAGGAGGTTTTTTTCGGAGTCTCTGGAATTTTTTTGTACATTATTTGAAAGTCCTGTTTATTTTCTTTTTCATTCATTTATTTTCTCTCTTCTTTCATTTCATTTCCCTCAACACCAACCAACCAAAATATGTTATCCATCAATCAACCTGCTGCTCTGCCTGAACTCTGCTTTATCCTTCCAAAACAATTTAAATCATCCTTGTAAATCAATCAAAACAAATTAAATATTGGTGTCCTCGTCACAATCTCCTGAACCAACTGAACCTCAACTGCAACTGCAATCAAAAACCCAACAATTCAAACTTTTATCGATCACCACTACTACTACTACATCTACATCACTACCACCAGTATCAACAACCCCACTATGTGTTATCAAGCTCTAATCCCAATCTCAATCTGCATCAATATTCACAACAGCAACAGCAGGGTGCGCCCCAGCAGCCGCCGATGCCACCGCCGCATCAGCAACAAAACGGTGGCGGTCCCATCTACGTGTCGTCGCAGCCGCCACCGCCGCCGCAGGGCATCCCATCGTCGGCGAGCTCGAATAGCGTCGTCTACGCCAGTCAGCAACAACTCGGCGGTATTCCACATCCGCCACAACCACCACAGCCGCCACAGGCAATGCAGAATGGACCTCCGGCTCCGCCACCCAATGCACCAGGCGGTGGTATCTATGGCCAGATGAATGGGCCACCGAGTCAACAGCAGCAGCAGGAGAATCCCTATGGGCAGATTCCGATGGCGCCGCCGATGATGCAACAGAGCAGCGGTGGTGCTCCAATGCCACCGCCGCTCAATCGCATGAGTAGCGGCGGTCCAGTGGCGGTTGGTGGAGCACCCGCTGCTCCCCCACCACCGCCAGCATTCGGTGGAGCTCCACCGATGTTCAATGGTAATGCGGGATCTGGTGGTGGTGCTCCGCCACCGCCGCAACCACCGGCACCGCCAGCTCCACCTGCAATGGGTGGTGGTGGACCAGGTGGACCTGGAGCACCGCCTCCACCTCCGCCGCCACCGATGGGTGGCATGGCTGCCAAAAAGGACGATCCTGCTGCGGATCTGATGGGCTCGTTGGCTGCCCAACTGCAACAGGCAAAGCTGAAGAAGAACAAGGTACGAGAAGATTACATTTTACATTGTTTCCTAAAATGAAATAAAACATAATTATTTACGTTTTCAGACTGCTCCGCCGCCGGCCGAGAACAGCGGCAGCAGCACCTCGAGTGGCGGCAGCGGTAATTATGGTACCATCGGTCGCAGCTCCAACGGCATGGCTTCCATGATGGATGAGATGGCCAAGACGTTGGCACGACGACGAGCACAAGCGGAAAAGAAAGAGGTGTGTGTTTGAGTTTGTGTTGCAAGTGCCTTAGGCAAGGCGTGAACTCACTCTTCTGTGTGTGTATTGATGTTGATTAATTGGGTTTTTTTTTTTCAACATTTTGTAGCCCGAACCCGAGCCAGAAGTCAAGCAACGTCCTTGGGAGAAATCCAATACACTGCCACACAAGCTCGGCTCCAACTCGAGCAATGGAAATTCGAATTCGCGAGACAACACATCAAACAGCGGCAGCGAATCACCGCGTCCAATGCGGAAGCGCTTCGGCAGCGCCAGCGAAGAAACGATACTTAAGGTTAGCTAGCAGCATCCTTCGATCAAACCAAGTGAAAGCCAGATTTTAATTGAATTCCTTTCCCAATAGCAGGTCAACGGAGACGGTTTGTCATTGGCACTTTCCAGCGATCTGGACAGTTTAAAGGCTGAAATTGTTCGAGAGATGCGTCTAGAGATACAGAAAGTGAAACAAGAAATTATAGATGGTTAGTAGAAATAAACCAATAAATTATAAAACAAAATTAACATTTTATTCCTCATTGCAGCTATAAAGTCGGAATTTAATCGAAGATAAGCGAAGCGAACAACAAAGTGATGCAACAACATTTGAAAATACAACTACTTGCAAGTTTTACGGAAAATTATTGAATTTCTCACATTTTTTACATTAAAAACAAAAAACAACAAATAATTAAGCAACTTAATATCTGAAGAAAAAAAAAAAGTAGAAACAATTCAATATATTTAAACCGAATACAAAATGAACTGAAATTATTAAAACCAACACAACAACAAAATATATAACACCACAAATGTTTGCAAACAAAAAAAAAAAGATTGCTGATGAAGGAGAATATTTCAGTTACAAGTTGATGAGAACTGCAAAATATATATAATGCATCAAATATATCGCATATAACGATTAAAAAACATAATGTGAGCAAATATACCAAGAAACGCGAAATTCAAATAATTAGCTGGAAAAAATAAATAAATCAATTAAACTTAAAAAATTTATAAGAAACAAAAAAAAAACGAAAAATAATAAAATAATTTGAACAAACAAACGAATTTGTTTGCAAAGACAGCGTTAGTGTCAAAACTGTAGTAATTTATATAAAATCTATAAAATTTTACAATTAAACTGAAAAATTATTATTAATATATATATGAATATTATATATATTATTTAATCGTAATTACTATAAAACTCATGTATTTATATTTATGTATTTGTGTAACTGCTGAATGTTGCATAATTTCCTGTTTCCATCTCAACTATTATTCATATTGTTTTTATATATTTGCAGAAACATATTTTATATAAGAGAAAGCTATAGATCGAAGATTCAAGATCTTCTTTTAAAAATTGAATGTATTATCGTATTCAAGATGCAACAAAAATATTCCTTTCTGCCAAAACTGTAAATTGCAACAATTTTCTTTTTTGGCTCAAACTACTTTTGCGTATTATAATAATTTTTTTAGTTCTAATTTATGTTGTTTTTATGTAATTTTATACACACACACACACATACATACATAAATTCTAGCAACGCATTTTGAAATATGTGAAAGCTAAATACGCGAAAAAAAAAACAAAAAACATGTATTTTATCTAAAATAATTATTTCACACAAAACTGCTTTCTAAATGTTACTATTAAATACGAAGTAAATTTAAATATAATATATTATATTGATATAATAATGCAAATGAACATGCAAGAAAAAATCATAAATAAATGGAATTCTTTAACGTTTAAGCATATTAATTATACAAATTAATATATATATATATAAAACCCCGTTAGCAAAGTAAGTTAAACGCAAATTTAAATTTAATATATATATAAATATAAATCATATTAAAGTAATCTATACAAAAATATATCTACAAATGTTCTTTTTAATTTGATTTAACCTTTCAGTTTTATTAAATTTTCCAATGGGCACACGAATGAACTTCAACAGTAATGGAACTACACCTAATTATGTTTTTACACTGTCTTTTTTTATACGATATTTTGTGGAAGCAATCTACCGTGTAAAAACAGAATATCCTCAAAGATTATGTTGGGCTGCAAACAATCAAAGTCTTTTTGTATTCTTTTAATTTCTTTTAAAAGTTTTAACATTTCCTTTATGTGCGTTAATTTTTTTAAACCAGATCTCATAAATACATCTCGCTAATTTAAAAAAAAAAAGCCATTTACAAAGCGTCGTGAATTTGTCTTAACGAGTTCGAATGGAATTGAAAATTTCATAGAGTGTAAATTAAATTATAGTACATGCAATAATGTTAGGTTTTTCATATTTTTTCCAGATACACAAAACATTTGTATTTAAATTATTAATATAAAAAGTAAAATGTTACGAAATAACGGTAAAAGGTAAATTAAAAATAAGTAGCAAAGGAACTGCAGAAATCGTCACGATCATCAAAATCTTCCGTTTTTATACTTCAATAAAATAATATAATAAATATATAAAAAAAAGAGGAAAATACAAAACTAGCTAAATACGTATTTAAAAACATAAAACATTTAAAAACATACTCTGTGTAAAATTACATACCTTATTCTATCAGAGAGAAAAACTAAAAATGCAGCAGTTGAAAAACAGTTTTTCGAGCGATTTTGTGAAAAAAAATTAAGATAAGTTTTAGCAGTTGTTTAATGATGTAAAATTCTAGATTTTTGTACATTTAAAAAAAAATACACATTTTGTAAATTTTTCATTTATTTTAATTGACCTTTGAAATTAATATTATTTATGATAAACACAAACAATTTTTTTTCGTAATTTTATTTTTTTTTTTTTTTTATTATTTTTTAAAAATTTATCAAAATTTTAATATATAAGAAATGCGTTTAAATATGCGAAAAAAAAAACATATAATTCAATGCATATTAAATACAGATCAAAAATAAAAATTCCAGAAATTTGGCAAGTTATATTATGGAATCGAGAAAGAAACATACGAAATAATTGTATTACAAAAATTGTAGTATCTATCGATCTATCGACGATATGCGAAATAATTAAATAATATATTCAACTAAAAACTTAACTTAATCTACGAAAGAAATTCACAAAAACAAACATTCAAATTGAAATAAAAACGCAATGGTTTGTGTAAAAATAAAAAAAACACGAAATATGATGTTTTTCTTTTTTTTTTTGTATTTATTCCTTGTGTTTAGAGAAAAGATTCTGATAATGAAGTTAATGGTGTCTTTACTTCCTCTATAATCGAAAAGTAAGTGCATTTATTAAATTATTTATTTCTTAAATTATTTATTAATGCTTTCAACGCATTTGAATTTTTTTTTTATCTCATTGAATATTGAACATTGATGTTCTGACACACCCTGTGGAATTCAATGCATGCATGCCCTTGTTTTTGACAGCTGTGTACCTTTGCTTCTGCAGTATTTTCTTAAGTTTTGTTTGATGCGCATTTTATTTGATCCAGTGCATGCATCAAAAATAAACGCGTTCCTCCAGAATACTGCAGTTATTTCTCGTAAGAACGCTTTTCAAAAATTTGAAAATGTTTGAACTTAATTTAATAAAGGAGGTGAAAAAGTACCCATTCCTCTTCGATAAGAAGAATCCCGAATACAGAGTTAAAGTGTCGCGAAACCAGGCATGGGACAAAATCGGAAAGGCTTTGGGAACAGCTCGTGAGTATTTGCTCTGTTCTAGTAGTTAAATTTGCGTTAATCGTTTCATTATACAAACAAAGCATATCAGTGTAAAGGTAGATGGAAAACATTGAAGGACAGATTCACCAAAGAATCGAAAGAGGGCGAAGAAAATGAGGCATCACGATGGAAGTTCCACAGTTCCATGTCCTTCTTATATGACTACCTGAATTTAAGGCGGTAAAAAGTTTCATAAAAATTCATTGCTGATATTAAATTAAATAAACACATTAATCTTTGTAGGAGACCCAGCTGTAAACGACAAAAGGAACTATTTCTGGACGAATCCCTTGGAAGCCTGAGACCAAATGAAAAGACTATTACCTTTATTAACCATACTGTATCAAGGGATGAAACATTGGACTCATTTATTGATGAGTCCATGGACTACACATCGCCGATTGAGACGACCTCTCATCGAAAACCAGAGAAATCTATTCCGGAATCATATCTGGAAGAGACCACCTACTGAACCCATGACACAGAAGGAGCAGAATATTGCTTCCTTTGATTTTATGAGCTGTGAAACTACGACTAAGAAAAAGCCAGATGATGATGCAAATGCAAATGTTAATAAATTGACGGACACAGTAGTCAGACTTTCAAACTTGGTGGAAACATTGTTGTTAAATTCTGCTGAGCAAAAAGAAGATGGTTTCTTAAAATTTCTAACGTCGATTTTAATGAAAGTAGACACACGATCGCAGGATAGAATCAAAATGGAAATCTTAAATTTAGCTAGTACGAGAGTTGAAGAAATCGTCTCTATACAAGATCAGTTATAAAAAATATGAAAACAAAAAATAATATAATTAAAAAATATACGCTTAGTAAACCCATATGTTGAATTCATAATTTTTCTATGAACGATATATAGAATCGTAGGTGTTTTTCATGTAACACAACAATTTTATCATTTTTATTAAAAATTCAAAATTTTATCATTTTCATAGAAAATTCAAAATTTGATAAATTTTCATGGAAAATTCAAAATTTGATAATTTTCATAGAAAATTCAAAATTTGATAATTTTCATAGAAAATTCAAAATTTGATAATTTTCATAGAAAATTCAAAATTTGATAATTTTCATAGAAAATTCAAAATTTGATAAATTTCATAGAAAATTCAAAATTTGATAAATTTCATAGAAAATTCAAAATTTGATCATTTTCATAAAAAAATCAAAATTTGATAATTTTCATAAAAAATTCATTATTTTCATAGAAAATTCAAAAATTTAGAATTTTCATGGTAAAATTAAAATTTGATAATTTACATGGAAAATTCAATATCTATTATCTCTATTTCCACTGTTCGGAAACGCCCTGTAAAATAACTTCTGCCGCAGTTTCTGTCACAGAATAATCTGTGGCTTCTGTGCTGATGATGAGCATTATTTTCAATGTTCCGCGACAAATTCTGCCATTAATAACAAAATATTAAAAAGTTCTTCGAGAACTATAGTTAATATGCATGTCCACGCATTAATCAGTGAGATTAAAAAGTATCCCCTTCTCTTCGATCGTAAAGACCCAGAAAATAAGATACTACTATCGCGAGATCTAGCCTGGAAGTCGATATCAGCTGCCGTGGGAGAACCTCGTAAGTAAAGGCGATTATTCTTCTAATTACACACGTTTACGTTAATTTATTTGAACAGCTCAAAAGTGCAAACTTCGATGGAAAACCTTAAAGGATAAATTCGTCAAGGATTCCCGCGAGGGTGAGGGAAATGAGCCATCACGATGGAAACACCACCAGGTTATGTCCTTCTTATACGACTACCTCGACATAAGACGGTAATTTAATTAAAAATCATTCTTGAGTTTAAATTTTAATATAACGTATTTTGTAGGAGACCTAGTTTCAGACCAAAGAGACATATACAGGAAACATTTATATCGAATGAGAAGACTATTTCATTTTTAAGCCCCAATGACCAGTCAAGGGAAGAAACATTGGATTCATTTCTGGATGAGACAATGGAATCTATTTCACCGAATGATAATGACAATCATAATCCTGAACCCATGTCAGAAAAGGAGAAGAACTTTGATTTTATGAGCTGTGAGACTACATCGAAGGATCCCAAGAAAAAGCACGATCATGAATATCGTGATCAATTTTACGATTTAATGGGAAGACTCACAAACATCTCGGAAAAATTAGTATTAGATTCAGAAGAAAAGGAAGATGGTTTTTATAAATTTTTACAGTCCATTTTAAAGAACGTGGACAAAAGATCCCAGGATAGAATCAAAATTGAGATCCTTAATTTAACCAATGAGAGAGTTGACGAAATCCTATCCGCTAACCAAGAGTAGTTAGAACACAAGTGAAATATTTTATTGAAATACTATTGATTATTTTATATGATTTCCGGTAATCGGAAAAAAATTTAATTCCCTTCCCGCATTTTATTTTAGAGTAAAATATAATATTAAATACCATACCATGTAGTGCTCCTGGTAGAATTTTTACTCATAAATTAAAGGTATAATAAATATTTAACACTGTATTATTTTTGTTGTATGAAAACTTCAAACAAATTTCCGCTAAAAATTAAAAAAAAAATCCTAATTTGAAAAGTCAAAATTTTCAAAGTTTTTCTTCCTTCCCTGTTTTCCTGAACAAATATTTTTATTTTTTTATTTGTTGGTTACTACGAATGCAAAAGGAAAGAAGAATGCTAAAAGTAAACAAAAAATTTAAAAATTCTGTTTTTTCGGACGTTGAAAGTTTCAAAAAATGTACCAATTTTTTTATATCCCATTGAACAAAAGTTGAAACGGAATTGAATGAAAATGGAAAATCAACATCTCTGGATTTTTTTTAGGTTAGAACAGAAAACAGTATGTTCAATGTTGAAATTTCTTGGAATATTCACAATTTCAACAATTTTTCGTGATAATGATAATTGAAAAATCGAAACAACGCACTGTGGTTTTTCACCACTGGTTTTTTTGAATACATTCGTCTGAAGTTCGTAGTTGTAACAAAAAAAAACGCAACGCAGAAAATTGCAACGAAAAGATGAAGAAAGTTTAAAAAACTTGCTAACGAGTTTCTTAAATTCGTGTGTGCTAAATTCGAACAAAGTCGAAGAAAATAACTAAAAACGGTACGAAAAATAAAGCTTTGTGTATTTTTTTGGGGGATTTTTCAATTTATAGCATTCATTCATTTCAAGCGCCCACAACCCCCTTTTTGCAGTTGCGAATTTCGTTTCCTTTGTCAATTTCTTTTGCCAATCAAAGTCAATTTCTTTTGCCAATCAAAGTCAATTTCTTCTCAATCAAAGTGAATTTCTTTCCCAACCAAAATCAAATAGTATTCGTTAATGAGTGAAAAAGTGTTTTCAATGCAAATATAATTCAGAACTATAGGTTCGTTCCTTTGGAAAGTTTTTATTAAGTGTAAGGATTTCCCCACATAAAAAGGAGACATATCGACGCAGACAAAGCTGCTGCAGCCAACACGTCGCATGGACAGACATTCGAGCGAGGGAACGAGAGGGAGAGGAACGTCAGTGAACGACAGACAGACAGACGGGTGAAAATGGGCAGCTTTGCACACAATGAAACCGACAGACAGATGGACAGACATCTGATTGCACTTTTCGGAGGGAAGAGGGTTGTGTGGTGAATAAAACAAGTTTCCACCGCAGTTAGTTTGGAAAGAAATTTGTTTAGTGAAAGCGATAGATAGACAGATAGACTGTGAATGTGAATTGTAAATATTAATATATATAGTAATTATAGAATCGTTTTTAATTTCTTCGAACAATCAGCAATTTTTTAAAGAGGTACAAGAGTGTATACAAGCGAGTACAAGAGTGGAATCAAAAGTAGTGTCAAATTGATTGAAAATCTCGTCTCTTCACCCAATCGACATCTTCACCCAATCCACACATAATTGCAAAATTATTCATTCATTCCCGACTCCTTCAATTTCTTTCTATACAACGAACTCATTCTTTCTCCCTAGTTAGAACTGGGATCATTTGATTTCTTCATTCACTTCATCTCCTTCCCCCCCAAAATTATGGTTTATTAGTAATAAATAAATGATTTCTTTGTTGCATCGTCGGATTTCAGCTTCAAGTTTTTGTAGCAAGTTCTTTGCTTGCTTGCTTGCTTTGCTGAAACATGGCTGATTCTTATGATGGAAACGGCGACTACTCTTCGTACAATGATGAGGACAACGACTACGGGAAACAACAACAACGCAAAGGTCCAGGAGGAGGCGGCGGCCCACATAATGGCGATAACACGAACCATGATCATCACCATCATGGTTCAGCTGGTGGTGGCGGTGGTGGCCCAGGAGGTTCACACGATGGCCAGCAAATGAATGATAAAGCTAATGAATATATTCGTGAGTGCTTGACCGAAAAGGGTCGGATGGATAAGAAGTTTCCCATTGCCGAGAAACTATTGGATTGTGGTGAGTCGCATTCGGTATTGCATTCAACGACGAGTTCTTATTGTATTATATTCTCAAAAACGATTCATCATTTAAATTTTACTGACTTTAAACTGATATTTTGTTGTAGAAATTGAAAAAGTCCAGACCACGGGACGTATTCCATCGAGAGAACAAAAGTATGCCGATATCTATAGAGAAAAACCATTACGTGTTTCACAGAAAGTCCTCGTGCCTATAAGAGAACATCCAAAGGTAAGTTTCTTTGATATATTCAAACTGTTTCACTTAATATAAATCCTCCTTCTTCCTTCTGTTCCTAGTTTAATTTTGTTGGAAAACTTCTTGGGCCAAAGGGAAATTCCCTTCGTCGTTTGCAGGAGGAGACACTTTGTAAAATGACTGTGCTCGGGCGGAATTCAATGCGTGATCGCGTCAAAGAGGAAGAACTGCGTGCTTCGAAAGATCCGAAATATGCACATTTAAATAGTGATTTGCATGTAGAGATCTCGACTATTGCTCCACCGGCGGAAGCATACGCTCGAATCGCATATGCTATGGCCGAGTTGCGAAAGTATTTAATACCGGATAGTAATGATGTCATTCGTCAGGAACAATTGCGTGAACTAATGGACAATACAGGAATTTCAGATCATGAAACGGCAAAGACATCTTTCAAGAAATTGCCTCATCAAACGCAACAAAACATTGGAGGTGTTGGTGGTTTAGGTGTCGTTCCACCTGCAGGAAGTGGTGGAGGTGCACAAATTGGCAAAAACATGCCTCCACATGGTTATAGGTAAATTGTTAAAACATT
The DNA here is from genome assembly GCA_017309665.1 of Coelopa frigida. Taxonomy (NCBI): domain Eukaryota; kingdom Metazoa; phylum Arthropoda; class Insecta; order Diptera; family Coelopidae; genus Coelopa; species Coelopa frigida. The sequence continues at coordinate 6,269,663 of CM029562.1, forward strand.
TCAAAATGTCTTTGTAAGTTCTTAATTATTGTTCTCTTTCACCAAAGAGCTTCATCCCAGCCATCATTTGCTAAAAATACTATTCCTCCAAAGCAAAAAGTGATGTCGATTTTGGAGAAGGCTAGAACTGCTATGGATGAAACATACGGGTGAGTTAATTTACTTGAATTTCCAATTAATATACCTTTAAATAATTATTTTATTTATACATTAACTAGACGCGGCTATGACGATCATGCGGCCTACGAACAACAAGCATATGATAGCTACACATATGGCCACGTTCCATCACACACAGCTCCGCCTCATGGACCACAAAATAGCAGTGTTGGTGTAACTGGCATTGGAGCAAGAGGTCCATACGAGACGCCAGAATATGAGCCAGAGTATAATAGAAGAGATTATTATCAACATTCGCCAAATTATGGAGGTGTGTAGGCAAGGATTTTTACATCTGTTTGGAAAATAAAAATATTCTATAAACAACTTTTGTCATTATAGCTACGGGTGGTACGGGTCAAGTAAATCCTAATAGCGGCTTGAATCCAAACCACAGCCGAAGCCATGTTAACAGGTGAAATATGTTTGGAGCAGGACACATAAATACAAATGCCGGCACAACGGCACAAGCAACCACCAATAATAATTCCACAATCCCTCTACAGCAGCAGCAGCAACAACAACAACAATCACATCAACAGTTGTCAGTTGGCGGCGGTGGGGTCGGTTTGAGTAAAATAGTCGCAGGCAATGTTACGTCTGTTGCTGCAAATGCGACACAACATCCATATTTAAATTCATTACATCAACAAGGACCTCCGATACATCAGCAACAGCAATTATCAACTCAATTGCAGCAACAGCAACAACAACCGCAACAACAGACACATCAACAGCAACAACAAAATCACCCACCGCCTTCACACGTTCCGAACAACATGAGTGTAACATCATCACTGACGACTAGTTTACAAAACGATTCCAATTTACCAACTATTAATCATCTAACCTCTATGTCAACCATGAATTCTCAAAAGTCTTCACAGCCACCACCTAACAATCGAATTCAAGGTCCTGCCGCTGCTGCTAATTTGCTTTTTGTAAGGTATTAAAGTTTTCAAACACTAACCATTCATTCATTTAAATTTATTTAATCACACTAGTCTTCTCATCGTCACAAGTGCACACATCTAAAAATATTTAATTTCGATTTTCGACGCGACTGCGGATATTTTTAAAGAAATTAACAGTTTTAATTTTCTAAACAAATATTTTTTATTTAAAAAAATTGCTATCCCAAAGCTCAATCTTATGCTTTGTTTATTTATAGCTACTGAAATCGATTTTATGATATTCTTAACACTTTAAATTAAATCGTTAAAATCGTAATATAATTTGAATACTTTCTTCCAGAGCTGCCAATCCTTCGCTTCACGTCGGTAAATTACCATTTTTGCCAGTGCAGTTTCTTTAAAACAATATCACAAAATAATAATCCATCATCCATAACTCTGAATCCATGAATACAACAACAATTTGCACAGCAACCAACAAATTCAAAACAAGAACAACATCAACAATAATAACATCAACAACAACCATAACAAACATCAGCAAATACATCATTTTTTATTCAAGACTCTTGAATTATTTATTTACTCTTATTTATTGAAACAATTTTTTATATACTATATAACATAATGAAAGAATCATTTGGAATTTGCATAAATTTCATAGGATGAGAAGAAGAGTACATGTAAAATGAGATTTTTAAATAATGAAAATATGAAATTAATTCAAAGTAAAATATATATAAAATATATATATTTACAGAGAGCAAACATAATACTGAGTATGAAAGACAGAAAATTAATATGATATTCTAATTAATTACATCAAATAACAGAACAAAAAAAAATCATTTAACGCAGAATATATTCTGATGATATATACGAAAGGGCACACTTTGAAATATGTAATACAAGAAAAACAACAAGAACAAAAATAGACATTTAAAGAAGTACATATTTGTACAAGTGAAAGATATTCAAACAAACAAATATATATATATATAATATATACACACATTAATATTATACATGTTTAATATTTATTATAATAAAATAACACAAGGAAACGAAAGATTTGGAGCAATGAAATGAATGTTGAGATATTTTTGCCAATTGTGGATGGAAGTTTAACTCGACAAACAAAATAATTACTTTACTAATATACGATTGAAATAAATTGATCATAAATTTACACACAAACTCGAAGAGAGAAAAAACAAATCATATAAATGTTAATCTTGAAACATTGTTTTTTTATAATTATTAATGAAATCATATTATTTTTACTTCTGCTTTTATGTTTAATTGAATTTTCTTCAATACGATTTGACTTAAATATTATAATTTGTTCACATTTTTATTTAAAAGTCCAATAAAAAATATTCAACTAGCTCAAAGCAAAATAGTAATTTAAAAATAATTCTTTTTTTTAAAAACACATTTCTTTTTTTAAATAAAACATTTTATAGTATACATTTGCGAAATTAATAAAATTTTATGAAAAATATTTTATGCTATATGAAAGCGATTAAAGAAATAAATTTTAGAACGTTACAAAAAAATAATAATTTAAACTCGGCGTTCAGAAAACTCTTAAAAAAATAATAGAATCTAGTTTATGGAACAAAATACTTTATTAATAACTAGTACTCTAATAAATACTTAATATTAAAAGAGAACAAAAATATTAAAAGAGAAAAAATAAAGATAAATGAGAAACAACAAATTTGTTTAAAGAAACCAAAATGGTTTTTACAAATAAAAATATTCATAATTATACCCGCCCTTCAACAATAATCTTTGAAACAAAAAGTATTAATAATCAATTAATTCTATAAATATATCATTTCTTATGTATCAAAGAAGATTTCTTCAAATTAAAAATTCAAACTTTAGTGTATTGAAAAACGCAATAATATTTTTTTCCTTTTTCAAAATGTAAAATTCTCAAAATTTAACCAAAACAACTAAGTTGTATTTGACAAAAGAACTATTATTCATTTTTATCTGAATACGAATCATATATTTAACATACAATGAAAAAAATGCACTAAAAATAATGTTTATTGTTTCTAATAATACCAATATTATTATAATATAAAAGACATATGATAAACAATATGTTCAAAACATAACTAATGTAATAACAATAAAAAAAAATAAAATAATTTTGATCAAAAATACGTATAGTTTTAATTAATAAAAGGGAGAAAAATTCGCAACAAGTAGAGACAAATTTTTAGATTAAAAAAAAATATATTTAAATTTTGTATACATGGGAAAATATTTTAATAAAATAATAAAAAATAATAATAAAAATAATACATTTTATCTCAGAAAATCCTGAGATTTTGGGCTGAAATTCAGAATCGCGCTATGCAAAAATAGCATTGTATAATTTTAGGGGTTTATTTAAAAACTACAAAAAAAAAAACAACTTGTTGGTTTGTTCACATCGTGAATAACTTCGATCTATTGTGAATATGATTCTAATAGCCCAACAAAAAGAAGAAGAATTGCGTACTTTGTGCATTTTCCTTGTTTTTATGTGTTGAGAACGGAGGATTATTATATTTCTTTTGGTTAAAACACCCCCTTTCTCTAGTGAAATAGTGGAATGGATTAGTCATAATCGTTACTCGAAATCATCCTTTGTCTAGTGCCTTATTCTATATTGAAAACAGTTTAGTTTTTTTGTCCAAGGACTGAATTTCACAAATATTACGATGGAAAAGGCGACGTCCAATTCATGTGTCGAAACACCGGCTGCTCCCGAGTGGCTTTCGAAGCTGGAAAACCGTCGTGAGATGTTGATGCGCGGCAAATTGGGGCACGAGGCCGGTGCCGGAGCCCCGTGCAATGAATGTGGTCTGTAAATTAATTGATATTCGACTATTCAGAAATAATACCGAACTGTTGATTGTTTTTCCTTCAGGAGACAAATGTCCTGGTCTGGATTTACATTTCTGGCGCAAGGTCTGTCGCAACTGCAAATGCCGCAAGGATCAACACACCTGCATCGATGAAGACCTCTCGGGCTGGGCACAATTCGAAATTCTCGGCCAGATTCGTTCGAAGCCAGCGTGTAAGTTTGATTATGATTAATAGATGACTTCATATCTTATTTTATATTCTACTCCAGTTATCAAGATAAAAGCCATGGCCAATCAACCCGTCCGCCTCGATTGGGTTCCGCCGAATGCGACGCCAGACGTTGTCTCCGATTACATGGAGAAATTGGGAACCTCACAGATTCCCATCGCCGGCAGTGATGCGGCTGCTAAGCGAAAGCAACAGCTGGAATTCCAAGTTCCACCTCATGATCTGGATGCAGCATTGTGTGATAATTTAACCGAGTCGGAAGCAAGCCAGCTGCTTCAATATGTCCAGAAGATACGAGAGAATTGTGTCGGCCAGGGGAATGTAGTTCGTGTGGGAACTGTGGGTCATGCATTGAAGGGACATGTGGCGAGTGTAGAGCGCTTGGATGATTCATTCGAAATAAAGCCGGAATATGCACAAGTTATGGCCAGATTGAGTGAAGTCCCCGTAACGGATCCTGTCTTGAGCGATATATTAGTATCGGATAAATTGGGAAAAGCTCTGCTGAGCGAAGAAGTTTCCAGTTTTCCCAAAATATTCGTTGCCTTTTCAGAACCAATTTCAGAGTCTCCTTTAGAGTTTGCCTCCTCGCAGTTGCTTTCAGAGCCATCAAAAATTAAGCTGTGTGGACTGAATGCCAAAGCCGTGCATAGTTTGGTTCAAAACGGACCTATTTATGATAAAATGTTGGCTGTCCTAAAGGTATATTTTCGCAAAATCCCTTTTCTTTTGAATTTTCACTCAATTGTCTTGTTTTTAGGGTAAGAATCTGGATATTTCTCGCGATCCCAAACTCGGTCCAATTGCAGACTTTCGTCGAGAATATACTGATAATCCACAATTCAAGGACGAAGTGAATGAGTTTTGTAATCGTGACAACAACAACGACACTTCGAAGTATTCCACGCCGATTAAAAAGAAATCCCCATCAGAGATGCCATTTAATTCGCCACTGCCAGTTAAAAATCCGATACAAGCTCGCTTTGGCGCTCAAATGAAGCAGGACACTCCGATGAGAAAGGTGAAATTCGGTGATGTCTCCACCATTATTTATGACTTGAGCTTGCCTTCGAATGTCGACTATGAAAAGGATAAAGTATTTGCTAAAATCATTAAATCTGAACCACTGAAGCAAGCGTTGCAGAGCACGAATTTGGGGAAACCTGCCGAACAAGTGATTTTGTCACTAACTCCATTAGCTCCAGATTTCATCGATGATCCCCATTTAAGCCCAGTTGTAAAGAATAAATTATGCTCTCTCGGCGTGGACGCCAAGTGTTTACAAAGCTCTCTTCTAAATGGTCCATTCTACGATCGTTTGTTTGAAAAGTTGGAGGAGAAGGGAATTGATTTCTCAAAATGTAAACTCCTCGCACCATTGAAGGGACTACGGCAGGAATTACTTGTAAATAAACCACTGAATGAAGAATCACGTGAATTTATTTCTCAAATGCCCAACAGTCTGAATGTCGCCTACGGATGTCCACAGAATCCGCTGAAATGTGCTCTAACCGGATCAAGAAGTACAGATTCCGGATTCGATTCAAAGCCTTCAACACCAAACTATGGGACACATCCTGGTCTACTTCCATACGATGATGTCGCCGCTGAGATTGGCAAATTCACATCGATACCAGGCATCGAAGAAATGAATATGTATCCGGATGTTAAGCCAAGCATGGCTCTAGCTCAGGCATTCCAACAAATCCAACTCGCCGATGGACATCCTCACGAAATCGGTGGTGGACCACCCGCTGCATCATTAGTGCCACCAGTTCTCAATTGTAACGATTGCGAAAAATCCATTCACTTGGGTGAAGTTGCCGTGAAGGCAGAACGTGCTGGCAAAGAAATAGCCTGGCATCCGGAGTGCTTTAAATGTCACACTTGCCGTGAACTCTTGGCCGATTTGGTGTACTTCTTCCACGGCGGCTACGTCTACTGTGGCCGCGATTTGGCTATTAAACTGAAGATACCACGATGCAAGGCATGCGATGAATTGATATTCACAAAAGAATATACAGCTGCCGAAGGCGCGACATTCCATATAAAACATTTTTGCTGCTATCATTGCGATCTACCATTGGCCGGGAAACAATATATTCCCGATGAAAAGTCAAATATGCCACTGTGTTTGAAGTGCTACGATGAGTTCTTCGCTGTCGCTTGTCAACGTTGTCGTCGTCCAATTGGCCCCGCGGATCAAGGAGTCGCCTGGGGTCAAGTCCATTGGCATGATTCGTGTTTCGTTTGTGCCGGGAGAAACTGTAGCAAATCACTGATTGGAGGAAGATTCTGTGTAAAAGAAAATATGCCATTTTGCAGTCCCGCCTGTGTGCGTAGCATTTTAAATTAATCGCAGCAATGGACATTTTTTCGCAGTATTAAAAGACCAATTTATCGTCTATTAAAAGACCAATTTTTCGTTTGTTTCCATTCCTATTTAAAATCATTATATCTTCATTCCTATTTAAAATCATTATATCTTCATTTCTATTTAAAATCATTATATCTTCATTTCTATTTAAAATCATGATATTTCATTAATGTATTATTATATATCCATACATGTATTATTATATATCCATACATGTATTATTATATATCCATACGTGTATTATTATATATCCATACATGTATTATTATAAAGAGCTTATACATGATTCCTTTATGGAATTTATTGCCACGCACAGTGCCTAAAAAAGTTGTATTCGACCATATAACGAAGTAAAAAGGTGCCAATTTACATGTATTATTAATAAGAGAAAAGTAATATTAATAAGAGAAAAGTAAATGTTTTTAAAGTGAAACCTAAATGCCTTAATCATGCCGTGTAAGAGTTTTTTATTGTCAATAAAAATGCTTTATTTAAAACGATAAATTTCTTTCTCTATTTGGTGGGCAGCTATATATTTCTAATATATATTTTCTAATAACACATTTTCATATGCTCTATAGATTCTTCGTCCTCTTCGGTAATATAATCCCACACCAGTCAAGTCAGGATGTTCGCATTCTCTTCCACTTGAGTAGGAGTACATATTAGTTGGGGTTTTAGGAAATCTACCTACCTGCTATGCCATCCACTCACTTCGCTAGCAGATGTTTACAAAAATATATCCCTAATGTACCTGTTTCGGCAAATATATGAACGAACGGCATTGTTCATCGTTCATTGGGATGCCTGCCTACAGATCTTCTTCTTGTTGAACTGAACAATGATAATCTGAGAACGTACCTCGGAAGAGCGAGCGAGTGAATTGAATGTTCAGCCAACCATTCATTGTTTCCTTTCTTCTACCGTACTTGTTGTTTTTGTTGTGCTATATGACCACCGAACAATTAAAATATATTTCTATATACTCATTTGTTGTAGTAGTAGTGGTGTGGGGGCAACAACAGATACAACATACATAGATTAAATTGAATCGATTGCAGTTTTCATCGCTTAAATCTCAGTTGGTTTTTGATCAATATTCCTTCCCTTCTTCCTCTTTCTACCCTCTTTCCTCTCCAAACCATCATCATCATCGAATCAAAAAAAAAAAAGTTCAGAAAGACAAAAAATATGCTTTTGTTATATTTTACGTATTTGTTGATAGTTTATTTATTGATAGTTTTATTTATTTACGAATTTCGAAATTTTTATAAGCAAAAAATCACATTTTTTAAATTTTTAAGTAGTTTTTTAGTATGTATGTAATTTGAGCTTAATAATTAATTGTTTTAAATACTATTTCTGAATTTTTATTTGCGTATGTTTTTATTTTTATGTGTTTTTTTCAGGTCGTTAATAATGCTATTTTCTATGCAATAGTTAATGTTAGTTAATTATGAATTAACATTCTGTGTTTGCAATGTTTTGTAAGTAGTAAGAAGCATATGTTTTTGTATTTGTATTTGTTTTTGTTATTACAAATAATGCTTCATCATCATCATCGTCATATTTAATTAATTAGTGTAACTGATAATTTGAAATAGAAAATAAACATAAAAATAATAATTTGTTCTAAGCATTCGACATTTTATTCAGTTGCGATTTGCTTTTTTCTCATTTTTATTACATTCGTTTTCGTTTTCCCTTCAATAATACTTTAGTTACATAAATCGTTTTATTTCATGGTATTTTTTCTTTTCCTTTACAAAATAATGAAAACAAATAACAAATATATTATGATCAAAGAGTATGTTGTTAACTATTTGAAAACAAAGGTGGCCTTAAATATTTTAATTACAACTATTTATATTATTTTCCTTAATGCACTAACTACTCATTGTTTTTTCGTTCAATAATTATTTGTTATATTGATAATTATTTGTTATATTGATGTATTTATTGTATGTTATGTTAATATTAATGCTAGGAATATATAATTTACAACAATATTCAGTATTTAGTTAGTTAGTTCGTTCTGTTGTTGTTGTGGTTCTTTCACTTGTTCTTCAACTTCTTCTTCTTCTTCTTAAAGCTACATAATCGAAACATACTATAGTATTAACAAAATATATGTATGTATTATTAAGAAGCAGAAACTCCCCGAGTAGTCTTCTCTAGGTCTCAAATGCGTCCGTCACACAAACTTTTGAGTCCGTCGTCCCACTCAAGATAATTTCAAGCTTTAAGTTGGCGACTTGCAAAGTTCGACGACGGCTTAGAAAAAAAAAAAAAAAAACAAAATACAAAATACAGACAGACAACGCGTGTACAAACTGACAAAAGACACAAAGACTCGAAATCATCATTCGAAATAGTCCGAGAAACTACTTGTTGTGGTTTTTCATCAGAAATTCATCAGTCTTTGGTAAGTTGAAAATGTTTTTTGTTTGTTCGTTCGGTTGTTGATTCTTTACAAAAATTCTTGTTGTTCACTTTTTGTTGTTTTGTTTGTTTGTATATATGTATGTATGTATCTAAAGAGGAAACAATTAGCGTATTTTTGTGTTTTTTTTTGTAGATTTTTTTTGTTGGTTGGTTGTTTGTTTTTTTTTCTTTTTTTTGTTGATACTAACAGTCTTTTATCTAGTGTAGCTAGATTCATTTAGCCACAATACGGGTTCTTCCAGTGGAGCATCGAGCATCTCTCAACGAGAATCATGGTCATCGTCATCTGTGTGTTAAGGAATCTCAAGTCAATCCAACTCAAAACAAGAAATATCGTCGTATAGTCCTCCTTAAACGCGAGTACATTTCCTATTCTATTAGTACTTAGTTACTATTTACAAATACATTCGGTCTATTACCAGTTCAAGTTTACTCCCGAAAATCATTAACAACAACAACAACAACAACAGCATTGCTGCTAACCTCATCATCGCGACATTCACCACCAATCGTCAACAATTTGTGTAAACGCCACGAGTATAGTAGAGCTCCGTTATACGTTCGGGCAGTGTGCTGTACAAGTTATTGACCAGATCCATGGGGAGACGTGACCACGCTTCGCGTATACGAAATATCAAATCGTCCTTACGCGAAAATTTCCGTCCACCATCGTAAACTTCTCGTATCAGCCAACCCCAAATGTTCTCCATTATATTCAAATCATGAGCGATTGTTGGCCATTTCTGCGTTTTGATTCCCTCGGCACTGAGCCAATTCTGCGCCGTCGGCAACACGTTCACCGACCAATTGTGATCCTGCAACACAAAGTCAGAATTTCCACCCAACTTCTCCACAATGTTGGCCCGTTCACGAAGTATCGTCTCGATGCAGGTCTCTGGCTTGAGTTTTGTCGTCGACACCTCGATGTGTATTGGTCCGCCGGAGGTGATGACAAAGTAAATATACACGGAATTGCCGCGAGGACGTTGCGACAAACTCCGCTCATAGTTGCGCAAATCATGGAAGTAATAGGAGAATCCATCGGGTCCGTCTAAATTGAATTTGCGCTCATCCTGAAAGACGACACGCTTCCAATTGTCCTCGCTCCACAGGATATGCGTGTTGGCGAATGTATAGCGTTCGGTTTGATGGAATTGCGACAGGATCGGCTCCGTCTTGAGCTTCTTCGTGCCGCTGACAATACTGGTGCGTACATTAGGATTGGCGGACGAATTATTGGAGTAGGCGCCTGAGCCGGATTTCCCAGACTTGGCTGCACCGGGCGATAGACTCGAACCCGTTGTGTTCGATTGTTGCGTGGGTGCGTTGCTCGAGGATCCGCCGGTGCTGGAGCTGGCCGCTGAGAAATTGGAATTCTGATTGAGAGCGTGCACGGGAACCACCGACGACGACGTCGACGATGTGATCTGTGTATGCGTTGTTGTTGTTGTTGGTGGCGGTTGAGGAACAACAGGAGCAGGTTGTTGATAATAAGGATGATGTTGTAAATAGGTCGAGTGTTGCTGATGTATGGTGGGTTGTTTCAATTGCAATTGCTTGAGTTGTGTTTGGGATTGGGCGAGCAGTTGTTGTTGCTGCTGCTGCTGTTGTTGTTGTTGCTGCTGTTGTTGATGATGGTGAAGATGATGATGCAGTGCAGGCGATTGTTGTTGTTGTTGATTGTGACTATGGCCGTTGGTGACGATGTGATTGCTGCTGTTGTTGTTGTTGTTGTTGACAGCGGCGTGTTGATGATGCACTTGTGCCTGACTCGCTGGTGGATAATTGTTTGGATGTTTCAAATAGTACTGTAGAGCCATCAAATTGCAGCTGGCCGCTTGACTAGCGTCTGCTGCTAGTTGTGCTGCCTTCGGGTCGTAGATAAGTTTACTAAAATTCTGGATATCGTCGTTGCTCAGCAGTAGGGTTTTCATTTGGAGTTCGTGTCGATCGTAAGAGCGATTGCGATTTTTCAAATGAGAAGTTTGTTTAGGAATTGAATCCAAATGGTTTTTCCTTTCAAGGTTTTTGTTTGTTTGTTTTAGTTCTATGAGGTTCGAATGGTTGAGTTGTTGTTGTAGTAGTTGTTGGAATTAATATTTTTCTCTCTTGGCACTGTAAATTATTCAAATTTATTATTTTGTAATTTCGTATTCTACGATTTGCTAGGATTTTTTTTATTTTTTTTCGAATATCACAATCAAGTTTCAATTGTTTTGAGACTAATCAATGATTTCGTCTTTTGAAATTCTCAAGTTATGTGATTAAATTTTTGAAGTTTTTTTAAATTTATTGCTCTCTCTCCTGTGCTCTCTTGTTAACACCAAACTAAAATATATTCCCAAAAAAAGAGAGACGTCGTCGTTAGCGATGAGAGTCTGCTGCCTTGCGTCGTATTTTGTTTACGTTAACGTTTCTCCCGTATTTCGTAAGCTTCCGAAATTTTTGGGTGTTTCTTTCTTTGTATTTTTGTGCTATTCCAAAGAGCACAGAAAATACGCAACTCAGTTGTTTGAAGTCGGCTCGTTCGGCTTCTTTTGATTACGCGGCACGAAGCACGACGACGAAGGAACGATCGGAAAAGATCTCCTATAGTTGGTTGATTGTTGTTGTTTGCTGCTTGTTCGGCTGCTGGTGCTCGGTTGCTTCGTTCGGCTGCTCGTTCGTCGTCGTCGTCGTTTCGTACGCACGCACTTTCACGTTTTGATTTCCAAATTCGTTTGCAGTTGAATCTTAAATGTTGTTGTTATTGTTGATGTTATTGTTGTTGTTGTTTTTATTATTGTTGCTGCTGTTGCTGTCTCTGTCGTTGGTTGAGCAACAACATGAAATCTCTCTGTCTCTTTGCTTCTGCTGCCTGCCTGACTGCTAGCATGTCTTTCCTACATATGTAGGTAGATATTGGAACAGCTGAGTTTCAGCGCGTAGGTAGTTTTTTTGTTTTTTTAATCCAATCCAAGGTGGTATCGTGAGCGAGGCTCAAGAGGCTCACAGTCCGAATGAACCAAAGGGCTGACGAAGGTACACAAACTGCGTGTGTTTTTCTCCCTTCACCTTCCCTCGTTGTCTTCGTCTCTCTCTCACTCTTGTCAGAGCCTTGTTTGTGATACACGATGCTTGCTATACTATATGTTGTATAGTTGCAAAATGTTGTAGTTGTTTCCTGAATGTTGCGATATGCGACAAAGGGAAGAAGTAGTGGAATCTCTCTCGCACGTCGTTTTCTTCTTCGGCTCGTCGTCGTCGTAGTCTTCTTGTTCCTCGTTCCGAGAAAACACCGATGATGGAGTCGATGATGATGAAGTAGATGAAGAAGAAGACGAAGAAGCTGTTTCCTTGTCGCTAGTAGTTCGGCTCGGCTCGGTTCGGCACGGATCGGGATCGGTTCGTTCAACGTTTTGTCCTCGTTCAACGTTCGTTCGTTCGTTTGTAGGTAGGTATGTCTGTCTGTCTGTTTATATGTATGTAGGTATAAATGTTGTATGTATGTACCTGAAATGAAACAGGTATAATATAGAATATAGTTATACATATATACAATATGCATGCAATGTATTATTTAAGTGTGTATAAACTATATATAAACTCTTCAATTATCTACTGCTACTTCTCTGCTTATTTATGGATGAAATGAAAACTACTTTATTTAATTACGATACAAAAACAACAAGCAGCAGCAACAACATCAGCCAAATTGACAGATGGTGGTGAATTTTTAATTTCTTATAGGATTTATTGATCAGATGATACTAGTTGTTCCCAGGTAAGAAAATGCATCGATTGCTTCATGATTTATCGATTACCTAAGAATTTTGCATGATTTCCAAAAGCTTCGTTTAAATATTTTTATGTCATAAATAGTAAGGAAAATGCGTTTTATATTCTGTTATGTTATTTTATGTTATATTAATTTATGTTATGGTTTGCTATGGGGCGTTATTAGGAGAATTCAAAAAGATTTTCATCCATATTATTCCATTATTATATATTTTTGGAAATAAACCACAAGTGAAAATAATTCCCATAATTAGTTTAGTAATAATTCCCATATGGGAAGATGAGGCGATATCGTATTTCTTGTGGGGATTCCAAAGAAGACGATAAACAAATTTTTTCGTACATACACGCATGTTTTTCTAGCATTCTATCATCATATGACCAACAACTTGGCATGATTCACAGCCAGAATCAGACGAATGGAATGATTCAATCGAGAGCAGCAGCAACAGAAATCAATGTATTCAACTGAAAATCATTGGAAAAAAAAAATCTCGACAACGAAAAAAAAATCTCCACAAATTAAATTCTTCAACCTTTGGAGCAACTTTAATAGGAAGTATTTTTTTGTCTTCGACATTTTTTTCCACAACAAAACGAAGCTAAAAGTGCTCCTGGGTTTCACATACTGATAACTCCAATCCAATCGATGATGATAAGGAAAAATCGACATATTATCTTTAATTATGCGATGGAAACTATGCTTAGGACTAGGGTTGCCGCGATAGAATTTTTGAACAAAGTGCAAAAGTGGAAAAAGTGAAATGTTGTGAAGTGATTTCATGAACTTTTGGTTAGTCACCGAAAAGAAAAAAAATATATTTTTTGATGACCAAAAAAAAAAAATAGTTTTGCATTGGCTAATTACAGAAAACGCAACAAAATTAGCTATTAATTTCTCATAAATCTGAATTTACCAAAGTGAAGTTTTTTTCTGAAAAAATTAAAAACTTCAACAAAAGTGCATTCGGCAACCCTGCTCAGGACACACACCAACGAAGAAGGGTACAACAACAATATTCTGAGGGCTCTCCTCGAGCACTTTCATTCGAAAACTGAATTCAACGAAGACGAAGAAGACAAGCTGAAGCTGATTGAATTGAATGAAGTCACCACAGAAAAACTTTCGCCCCATTTCGCTCGCTGCGATCAAAGGTTGACTCAAGGGCAGTTTCTGTGTGAAATGCGTTTTCTCTGTTGAGTTTTTAAATCTGCAATTGGAATTAATATTGTTCACCATCTGGAAAAGAGGTTCGTTCTTTCTCCCCTTCTTTATAGGGAAGAATGAGATCGATCGATAGTTGGCAAGAGAGAGAGCTTTTATGTTGATGCAGTCATTGATTTTTTTTACATGAGGGTTTCTGAACTTCTCTGAACGAACGTGAATCGTTTCGTTTCGATTCAAAAGAAAGGGTTGAAAATAATTTTCTTCTCATCCGCATGTTTTCAGGTTGTGAAATCTCGCCACAGGATAAAGTTAAAAACATTGTTCATGATAATTAAAAATAAAGTAACGATGATGATGAAGCACATCATCAACGAACGTTGAAATATTTTTATCGTCATTTTCGAAGCAAGCAAAACACTTTAACCTTACGGTATATGAATAAAAAACTGCTCGCAGGCAAAAAATAAAACATTACACATACAGTCAGAATATACGCATATAAATGTATGTATGTGTGTTTATATATATACACAATAAGCATATATACACACAGCCAAACAAACATAGCCATCCATATATACTCACTCTATATACAAGAACTGTGTAAATAATCCATTTATGTATCCGACTCGTCGAAGCAACGGAAAGCGACGGGGAGCGAGCGGGGTAGAAAAAGACGAAAGAGCAGAAGAACGAACACAGCCGAACGCACGAACGACGAACAACGACGAGGGCCGAAAATTTGTTCGTTCGTTCGCAAGGAAGACCGAACCGAGTTGTTGTTGTTGTTGTTGGGGGATTTCGAATGCGTTTTCCCCGTGGACTCTCGGGTTTCGAGTGCGACGACGGCGATGGATGCCCTTTATCCGATCCCAAAATACATACAATGAATGATGTGGAATGGATGGAATGAACTCAAATTGGTTTTTATTTGTGCATCAACTTCAGTATCAGTTTGCAGCAGCAAATAATCAGATTCTTTGTTGTGCTCTCTGTCTGTCTGTTGTTTTTGTTGGCTTGTTTCTTGCTTGCTTGGTCTCCTTCGTTGTTCGAGTGTACAACGTGAACGTTGAAAATGCTGCAATTCAATGTGCTCGGCAACCCTGTTTCGGAAATTACTCAAGCCATCTGTTAACTGCACTTTTGAGTGTTTCTCCCTCTCCCTGTCTCTCTCACTCTGTCTCTCTGCTGTGCTTGTTCAACGCTGCGTCGCTGCTGCCAGCACTTCTCTCTCTCTCTCTCTCGCTCGCTCTCTTCGCTATATGTACTGTTTATTTATATTTTGGAACTGCGCTTATATACTACGCCCGAGCTCAGTATATAAGGCCAGTCGATATTTAATACATAAAGCGTAACGAAACCAAAAAAATCGTTTTGTGACAACGGAACGAAGCGAAGTCGATGTGGCTTTGGTTGTGTTCTGCTGTATTTCTTTAAAGTTTTCTTTTTTTTTATATTTTACTGACTGCTCTGCTTATTCAGCATTTATGAAAACTACTTTTTTCACAGGATTTTGGCTTGGCTTCTGTTTTTTTTTCTCTTTGTATCGTATTAATTCACTCTCTTTGTACTTAACACTATTTATTATGGTTGAATTTTACGTTAAATACCTTTTTGAATCACTTTCTCGCAATATTCTCTCTATATTGTTTCAAAATTTATTTATTTTTATATTTTCTAGGGATTAAATTTCTGGTTTCCACTTTTCTTTCGACGACTCAACACCCATTTACTTGTGTATATATATATATGATTTTTTCTTTAGTGAAAAATCCGTAATAACGAACGAGAACGTCGGACGCGACCAGGGCGAAACAGGGCGAGCCAACGAACGAACAAACCCGAACCGAACTCGGCGACCAATTTCCACAAAACGAAATGAAAAACTCAAACTACACTCGAGACATCTGTGACCAACCATCAGGGTTGCCGAATGCACTTCGAATCGATGTGTTTCACTTCACTTTTGTTCCGAACACTACGGGCACTCTACTTTTTTCAGAAAAACACTTCACTTTGCTAAACGCAGATTTTTGAAAAATTAATAGCACTGAAACCTTTTTTGTTTGTTTTTTGTTTTTTTGTCATCAAAAAATATTTTGTGCTAGTTTTCGGTGACTTGGTCTCATAGGTCACCCAATCAATTCACAACACTTCACTTTTTCGACTTTTGCACTTCGCTCAAAAATTCTCTAGCGGCAACCCTGGTGATCAACCAGCATGTTTCTTCTTTGCAGGGTTGCACAAATATTCCAAATTTCATGTCGTACCCTCAACTGTTTTGAGTAGAAATACGATCGAAATTCGAGTTTTGGTTCAAGGGGAAATCAAAAAACTTATCAATAATATAGAACAGAAAAATTAAAAAATGGATTTAAACCAGAGTTAAATAGAAATAATAGACGATAAATGAAGTTGACAGAAAGCAGTTCAAATACATGTGGTTGAACCACGCACCATAAGGAAACAGGGTGTTTCACATGTTAAATATTTACATAGTGGTATAGTGTTTCGGAGTAGAATACTATTTTCGATGCTCCTCTTTTTCTTTACTCCCACCTATATTCATTTAATGGATAATATACATTTTTTGTTTACAAATAAATACAATTTTTGCAAATAAATACAAATTTATTTCTATACAAAAAAAATGTGCAACAAATTGTTATTAAGTTGAATTTTCATCATTAAAAGTTGTGAAAATAGATTATTTTTTTTAAAAAGAGCATTAAATTTTGATTAGCGCACAGTTTTATAAAAAATATCTCAATATAGATCGCATTCACGCTCAAATGAGGTGAAACACACAAATGAGGCGAAACATATACAAATCACCCAATCAATGGAGAGAAATAAATTATGTTTTAAAACTGCTGCTAGATCACGACACCAGAGGTGGAATGATGAAGCCACCCCAGGAAAATTGTTTGTTGGAATCGTTTCAATCGGTCGGGTTTTGGATGACAATCAAGATGAAATCCTTGTCGGGTGCAACCATGATCTCATGCTTTTTAGAGCGCACGCGGAGGAATGTTAAATCGTTGGATGGATCCAAGTCGCGAACGACGCTGCGAGCTTTGTCGGCCAACTGACTCATGAGGCCAGCGTATTGAACTGTTGTTGTGTTGTCCAACGTCGACTTGACGGGAATCCCTAAAATGGTTTGAATAGATGTTATTTTCAATTTCTAAACTGTGGGTATTTCAATTCATAAACATTGGGTGTGGTCGACGATTTTTTTAGAAATCATTAAAAACATTTTATTATTTTTAATTTTTCCGTTTACCTTCATTGTTGACCACAATTGTTCCGACGACCCCTTTATGTGATTGGATTCTTTTCAGAGTTTCCTCAACTTCTTGCGACTGAAAAAAATATTCGAAATTTACAAAACCCAAATATGGATGCTGATTTCAACTATTTACCATATTTGCTACAGATGTTGCTTCTGGTTAATAATGTTTTCGTAAAAAAAAATGTTTCTGACGAATCGGAAAAATATTAAATTTTCGTGTTGTCAGCTGGAAGAAGATTGTCAAAAATCGATGCCGTCATTCGACCAAACAAACTGACTGAATTCGCCGCAATCGGGGTTGCCACCTGTCTTTAATTCGTAATAATAATCTCAATAAAATAAATGAATTTAATAAAATAAATAAATTTAATGAAATAAATAAATTTAATAAAATACATAAATTTAATAAAATAAATAAATTTAATAAAATAAAAAAATTTAATAAAATAAAAAAATTTAATAAAATTAATAAATAAATTTAATAAAATAAATGCAGTTAATAAAATAAATAAATTTAATAAAATAAATTAATTCAATAAAATTAATAAAATAAATAAATTTAATAAAATAAATAAATTTAATAAAATACATAAATTTAATAAAACAAAAAAATATAATATAATAAATAAATGTAATGAAATAATATATTTAATAAAATAAATAAGTTTAAAAAAATAAATAAGTTTAATATAATAAATAAATTTAATAAAATAAATAAATTTAATAAATTAAATAAATTTAACAAATAATTTTTTTTTTGTTGAATTCTTGAATTCAGCTCATTGATTACACTTAAAAAGGTTAAAAATCAAATATCGCTTGATACATTGACGCCAATATGAAAAAAAAAATCATCTGCATGAACAAGTTTTCGATATCAAATATCGAGTTATCTACGATTTACAACTCAATTTTTCTTTGTTTTTATTTAATATTAAAACTCAAATTTTCTTCTTATAAATAGTTAATCTTATTTGAGACAAACATGGTTCGTATTGTGAACAGAACAAAATATGACAAAATAAGAAGTTTATTGAATTTTCATTCCATTCTCCCCGTGTGTTTAGCAATCCTTGGAAAATGTGGTGCGCCGAAATGCGGAAAACACCGACCGGATAATGAAGAACGCCCTCGGCTACGTGATCGCGAACAATGCTCTGGGAATCCCCGTTCAATCCACCTACGATAACACAACATCGTTGGGCGTCATCAAACTCATCGCTGGCGTTTTGACTTCGGGTGCACGAAGTGCCGTTCGTGATCTCGACTCCACCAACGATCTGAAATTCCTTCGCATCGGGACGAGGAAATTTGAATATCTCGTGGCACCGGAAGAAGAGTTCACGATCGTCGTGGTGCAGTAGATTATTTTTTACCCAATCGTTGGATGAAGTTTATATATATATTTTCGGATATATTTTCTATTTGGATATCTTTTATATTTGGAAATAATTATTTACATGTAATTAAATTAATTGGTAGACCACATATCATCTCATGTTTGTATCTTATCTTGGGCGTTCTGTACAACAATCACCGTTATCTTCCCGTCCGGCGTGATCAACGTCTCATTGGCTTTCGTTCGAACACGAAGCATCATCAGATCATCTCGCGAATCCATTTTCTGTAATCCCATTTGAACTTTCTCGCGTAGAATCTCATATAAGCCGGCCATCTGGAGGGTGGCGCTCATTTCCATCGATGACTTGACCGGATTTCCGGCTTTATTCAGGATTATTATGTCGGTCACATCCGGTTTCGCTTCGATCTGGTGGAATACTTCTTCAACATAGGAACGAGTTCGTTTCTGGAAAAAAGAAGAGTTCGATTTAAATGTCAAAATAATCATGAAATTGTTTACATTTGGATTTTTCTCCTTTTGGGTGTTCATTGTTGTTGGTGTTCAGAGGTTTTTGTTTGATAATTATTCCGACTTATTGAAGTGAAACACACAGGGAAATAATGAACGTGCCCAGCACAGTGTGAATGAACTCGGGTGTGAGATGGGGATGAGCTTTCCTTTCTACTTCTTGTTTGTAGTCATGGCATTCCAACAACCCTCCATCCCCTCCCCACGACTAGAGTTGCATGCTAATATAGGTCATTGGGTGTATGGGTGGGTGGTTTTTCCCCTTGCAGAAGGCAATGAAAGGGAGTGAGAGGGAAATTCACCACAGGAACAGGTTGCTTTGAGAAAAATTCACCTTCCCTAATATTCAATAAAAGTATTTAAAGTATGAAAATAATAAAATTATTTATAGTGTTAACCATTCATAAAATAAGAATAAATAAAAACACATTCATATTTTTTTTTTCACCACATCAAGATTTTCCCCACTGAATTTAGAAAGCAACCCTGATATCGAATACAATTTTACAGTGCTGCCAATTCTCAAACTCACCTCAATGTATACGAAGACCAGGGATGGGAAAAAAGGTAGTGAAATGATTTGACTACCAAAAAAAATAATTGTTTATGAACAAAAAATTAAATTCCAAAAACTTTTTTATTGGCACCATATATTTGGCAGGAATATCTCCCAAAGAAATAGTGTAGTGGTTTTATTCAAAAGTGTAGTGGATACCTTCGATTATAATGCATTTAGCATCCCTGACACATTCCGTCAACGTCAATTCGGCGAATTCGTTTGTTGGTTGTTCGCCAGGGTTCGAACTAAACTAAAATCGTAGTAGAATCTGCTTCACTTTTGGAAAAATTTTAATATCTACTCCGCCACTACGTTTGAATTCTAATCTACTACGATTTGTCGAAAGTAATTTTTAGTGCAATTTCTTTATGTTATGATCTTCTTTCATATAAAATTTCGAGACCAAAATGTGCAATTGTTGTTTTACCAAACGTTTTTTTGCTCATCACGTCGTTTTTTTAAATCGACTTCGGAAATTTGACGCCTACTACAATTTTATCCGCTCTTTACAACGATTTTATCTGCTCTTTACTACGATTTCTATTTCTCACGATCCGAAACCCTGCTCTCGTTGGCTGTCAGCGAGCGAGCGACGACAGAGAAACGCTGAGTTTTTCGTTCGTGGCAAGAGAGAGACAGACAGCGAGCGCCAGCAGAAAGGTGAAGAAAGGTGTTCGTTCGCGTCGGTCTTCGGTCAGTTTTCGCCCCACGGTTCATTCGTTCGTTCTTCGAGAGAGAGCTTCGCTGCAAATAGACGACGACGACGAGTGTGTGTATTTTTTTT
This sequence comes from Coelopa frigida, assembly GCA_017309665.1. Taxonomy (NCBI): domain Eukaryota; kingdom Metazoa; phylum Arthropoda; class Insecta; order Diptera; family Coelopidae; genus Coelopa; species Coelopa frigida. The sequence continues at coordinate 6,290,110 of CM029562.1, forward strand.
TCGTATTTGTTGATAAAAAAAGAATCAATCGGTCGGTCGGTGGTTTTCGAGAGTTCTCCCCGAGTGCAAGTGGTTGAAAAAGTGCTAAGTTGAAAAAGTGCCCAGAGATATCTTTGGATATTGAAAGGTTCAATATATTTTAGCCATATTTTTTTGGTTGGCCAAGTGTTGTGTGTTGAAAAGAGGGCCCCGAAGAAGAAGAAGTGCGTGTATCTGTGTTTTATCAATTACCAAGTGGCAGACGCAGTAACATTTACCAGTAGCAAGAAGCAGTAGCAGCAGCTGAAAATTGGAGCAGAGCAGAAAACGGCGTCTGGAAGAATTCTGCACATAGTAGAGAAGGTGAAGAAGGAGAATTCAAAATTCAATATGGGGATAGGGATTGATTGGGCGGGGCGGATCAGGGGGCGGTAGAACAGGTCCTGGCATCACCTCACCTCATCTCCAGCTCACCTCATCTCCCCTCAGCTCACCTCACCTCATCCTCACCTCAACTCATTTCGTTAGCACGTCAGAAACAAAACGTCTGGATTCATTCATAACTTGGCTCCGATGTCGTCGTTGCTACTGCCTTTCGATGTACCTCGTCTTGTCGAAAAGAGGGCCCACTGCGCAGCACCATTCTTTTGCCAATTGACTCCCTCCCACCTCCTCCTCCACCTCCACCTCCTTCTTTTGTTCTTTTTTCTGCTGCTTTTTACCACCGATGGTGATGATGATGGGTGATGGTGATGGTGATGACGACACGCCTCACGATTTCGACCAACTCCATTGCATTCTACAAAAATATTTTCCTTCCATACGTTGCTCGAGGACGTTTTCCTCCTCCTCTCCCCTCCCTCCTCCCCTTGCCCCTTGGTCATCGTCTTGACAGCAAACTAATTCCCCGCTAACTTCAGTTTGTTTATTGATTTTAATTTGCATTCCTTCTCCCTTTGCTACTGTTGTTGTTTATTTGTTGTTTTTCGTCGTTGTTATTTTGTTGTTGTTATTTTTGTTGTTGTTATTTTTGTTGTTATTGTTTTGTTATTTTGTTGTTATTATTGTTGTTTTGTTGTTGTTGTTTTGTTATTATTGTTTTGTCGTTGTTATTTTTGTTATTGTTGTTTTGTTGTCGTTATTTTGTTATTGTTTTTTGTTATCGCCATATAGTTTTTCTTCATTTTCATTTATTTGATTTTCATTTATTTTATTTTATTGCACTGCATTGTGTTAGTATTGATCGTTGTAGTTGTTGTTTTTGGTTTGTTGTTGTTGTTTTTAGTTTCTTGTTGTTGTTGTTTTTAGTTTCTTGTTATCGTTGCACAAGTGTTATTATTATTCCGAAGCGTAGTAAACAAATGGAGAGAGAGAAAGAGAGAGAGAGAGAGAGAGAGAGAGAGAGAGAAAAATATGCCAAAGATGAAATAAATAACACGCTTTCACAAACATTTCCTCATTTCCATTTTCATACTCATATGCCTCCCATAATTTCATTCAGATTAAATAAATAACTTCATTCAGATTAAATAATTGAGTGGACAAACGTTTTGGATCAATTGGCTTTGGACGAAGTTAGGGTTTGTCTCATGTTACGATGGTATTGACCAAACACCTGATCACCATGGGTGGCTAACGTGGCTTACGATCTCCGGTTCAACTCGGGGGAATTATCAGGCCAAGTGGGGGAAACCCCCAATCACAGAGCGAACTTGTTCTTCTTCTTCTGTGAAATGCCAACAGTCCAGATCTATAAACAGAATATGGAATCATAAGTTGAGAATCAGAAGTTGTGAATTCCATTTCATTTCAATTTCAATTTTCAGAATCCAAATTACACACTCGTATGCAATTCACTCGTTTTTTCTTATGAATCAAGGATATTTTTGCACTCTATGTTCTAAATCTGGAATGATTACGCATATTGATTTTGCTAGTTGTGTGTGTGTGTGTTTGTTAATTATGATTTCAATTTGTTCGTTAATTAAGTTTACAATTTATTTGTTAATTATAATGTCGATGTGTTCCCTAAAGAAGATTTCAATTTATTCGTTAATAAAGTTTTTAATTTGTTTGTTAATAAGTTTACAATTTGTTCGTTAATTAAGATTTCAATAAAATGGTAGAAAAAGGTAAATTTTATCCTAATATAGAAAACTATTGCATAATCACTAGGGAGAAGATTATATACCAGTTGTCATAGTAATATAAAAGATATAATATAAAAGGTATAAAATATATAATATAAACGATATAAAATATATAATAGAAACGATATAAAATATATAATGTGAAAAATATAATATAAAAGATATAAAAGTAAATATCACAGTTGATATTCATGCAAATTTATGCCTACTTGTCTTTTGAGATTGAAATTCTTTCACACCTCTCAGTCTTCTTCCACTAGTTGATTAGACCCAACTGATATGGGAAGCTCGAGCCAAGCTCTTCACTATAATCGCTTATTCATATGGAATACGCCAGAACTATCATTAAATAGGCAGTAAAAGAGAAGACGATATCAGTCGGGTGGTTAATTAAATGGAATGTTTGTACACGGCACATGCTTATGTGATGGAATTTTAAAATTTCCAACTAAAAAAAAAATGCAGATCCATCAGAATCGGAGTCCAATCAATCATGGGCCTGTTATCAGAGAATAATAATACCATACGATACTTTCTCCAATCAATTGGTTGCTTGGTTTATTTGTTTATATTTGTCATTTGATTTGGTTTTTTTCTCATTTGATTTGGTTTTATTTGTCATTTGATTTGGTTTTTTTCTCATTTGATTTGTTTTTGTTTGTCATTTGATTTGGTTTTGTTTTTATCATTTGATTGGGTTTGTTTTTGTCATTTGATTTGGTTTTGTTTTTGTCATTTGATTGGGTTTTGTTTTTGTCATTTGATTGGGTTTGTTTTTGTCATTTGATTTGGTTTGTTTTTTTGTCATTTGATTTGGTTTCTTGGCTTTATTTAAATCTCGTTTGCCACAAGTCATCATGATGAGAGCCATCATCACACCCTGTGTCTGTCTGTCTGTGTGTTTGTTGTTCCAAGTAGTAGCATCGTTTGTAGACTGCTAAAATCGGCGATTAGTGAAAATGATGTCACCGAGTTATTTTGATTGTTTTCATTTATTATTTTTCCTTTTGCTATTTATTTTTTTTCCTTTTGCTATTTATTTTTTTTCGTTTTGCTATTTACTTTTTTGTTTTGAGTTTTGTTATTTTTTTTTGCGTTTTGTTATTTTTTTTTCGTTTTGTTATTTTTTTTTCGTTTTGAGTTTTGTTATTTTTTTTACGTTTTGTTATTTTTTTTGCGTTTTGCTATTTATTTTTGTTTTGAGTTTTGTTATTTTTTTTACGTTTTGTTATTTTTTTTTTCGTTTTGTTATTTTTTTTTTCGTTTTGTTATTTTTTTTTACGTTTTGTTATTTTTTTTCGTTTTGTTATTTTTTTTCCGTTTTGCTGTATTTTTTTTTCCATTTTACTGTTTTTTTTTTTCGTTTCACTTTTTCCTGCTATTTTATTCCACGTTCAATTCTTGTCCAAAGTGAGTTTTTTTTTCGGATTTTCGGTTGGTTTGAGCTATGAACTCGTCCGACGATGGCACGACGGTGCCAAACGAAGCGAGGCATCATCAGCGATGATGACGCGATCTGAAACGAAAAATGTCACATCGACCGATTGTCGATGTCGATGGCGCCATGCGTCGATCTGGAATGCGTCGATCGATGCTTTCGAGTGGTGGAAACGTTATCAGTGCGCTGATCCATTGGCAATGATCTGGTATAATCTCAAATGGGGTGGGGTTTGAGACGAACGCCGAGGAGGGACGAAGGGTGGATTGGAATCAGATGGAATGAAATCGCAATCTCAGACGGTGGGTGGTGGCCCCATTGGCTGGCGTCTTCCAACCTCTGATGCCTCTGATCGACGCAATTCTATTAATACCACGATGACGACATCTTGTCTTTTGCTCTCTCTCTGTCCATGTCCAGTCCGTCGTTCGTCTCTCTCTCTGCCCCTGTCTTTCCGTCTCTCTCTCTCTCTCTGTCTATCGTCCGTCCATCGTCCGTCCGTCCATCTGTCTTTCTCTCGTTGGACGCAATTCAATTGCGGTAGTTGCTGACGATTTATTGCCAAGAGACGCGAGTCTAGCGACACTTTCTGCATTAGTCTGTTGCCCATGATCGCATGCTAATTTAATTGTTGTTGTTGTTGTTATTGTCGCAGGTGATTGAGAAGAATATTTCTACGACTTTGTTGCAAATTCTCAACGATCAACGATCAGGTTAAGATTGATATTGAACAATGATAAAAATCGAATTTGAGGCGAATATTATTTCAAGAACCTTCCGATATTATTTCAAGAACCTTACGATATTATTTAATTCAGCAGATTTTGTATTATTTTTTATATTATATTGTTGTATTTTATATTGTTGTATTACCAATATATCCTATGAACCTCTTCCTCATATTATATTAGTTCCTTAAGAAAATCGTCCCTTAGATTCGGTTCATAAAGTATTGTATAACTTTTCTATTGTATTTTTATATTTTTTTACCAATAAATCCTATGAATCTCTCCTCCTACTCATATTATCCCCCTTTATTATATTTCTTCCTTAAGAAAATCATAATCGTTCGGTTCATTGTCTCTCTTTTCTTTGAATCTCAAGCGGAAACACAAATTAAATAATGTGTTTAATCTTCCGTGAAAAACAACAAGAACAACAACAAGAATACTCACTCACTAACAATAGCAATAAAATGAAAAAAGTTGTCCCATTTTGAAGTTAACTCAAAACTCAATCGATATAAAATCAATAACTCAATGAAGCAGTAAAAATGAATGAAAACTCTTAAACATGGCTTGGGTTCGTTCATTTGGTTTTGGTTTGCTTTTGGTTTGGTTTAGGACACAATTTATATTCGGGGAGAAGATACATAGTATATACAGGAATTAAGGAAGTGAAAAGTGTAGTGGAAAGGAAAGCCAATGACTGAGCACGCTCGAAAGTTTTGAATGGCAGCCTGGAATTGAAGGTAGTGGGGGGGGAGAAGCGCGCTTGACAACCACGTATCCAAAAGGGCTCTTGACAACGAGGTTTCGAGAAGGGCGTTGCTATAATAAAATTATCATCCACTCATCCAGAATAGTTTTGGGGGCTGCCTTAATCCGTGTGTGTTCGATGATGTGAGGGAAATCAGTGGATTGTTTCAACTTCCTCTTCGCTGGACTCATCCTCCTGCTTCTCGTTCTCCTCTGCTGCTCTTCCTCTGCTCCTCTTCTCCTCCTCCTCTTCTCCTCTTCCTCTGCTCCTGCTCGTGATTGTGACCATTGTTTTTCGGGGTCGAAAGAGACCAGCTATTGGATCGATTGGAATCAACATATGTACATTGTATATATAGTAACATACCTATAGTAACATATAGATTGTAACATATAGATTGTAACATATATATTGTAACATAAATATAGTAACATACATATTGTAACAGTTATAGTTCTCGAATATCATTTAATCGTCGAGTGGATGTTGAGTGCGCTCCAATGGAACATGAAATTTCAATGAAAACGATTTTCGTTGAAATCTCTTTCAGTCATTCGTTCTCTTTTACTGTCTCTATACCTCGTCTCCCTTTCTCTCGTTCTACCTGTGTCTCTCTCTCGCTCTATCTGACTCTCTCTTTCTCTCACTCGTTCTACTTTTGTGCAATCGTTGCAGCACGCACCGATGACCCAAGCACACAACGATGACAACCACAACGACAAAGAAAAAACTCACACTCAAACTCACGCACTGACGGGACAAAAGACAAAGTGTCGTCCGACGAACGAATGCGCATCATTTCCTCCCAACCAACCATCCATTTGTCTGTCTGTCCCTTCCATCCATTCGTCTGTCCGTCCATCTGTCCGTCCCTTGGCGCATCCACAAAGTGTGACCCGAAAACCTAGTAAAAGGGCGCAGTGAAAACGTGGGCGGGGAGGTGAGAGTGGAGGAGTGGATGGGTTGAAAAAATGAGTGGATGGTTGAACGAGAGAATGATTGAATGAGAGAATGACTGCATGACTGAATGATTGAATGACTGAATGAAGCCCCCCCCCCCCCCCCCCCCCGTTGTTGGTTTTGATGCCATCGTCGAGCGTTGAACAATTTGAAATTTGATTTTTATTTGAGATTCGAATGTTGCTGCTGCTGCTGCTGCGTTGTCGTCGTCGTCGTCTCTCTGGAATTTCGGAAATGAGAAAATATCTTGGGGTTTTTTTCGATGATGATGTTGTTTTTCATGTTGTTGTTATTGTTCTTCTTCTTGTTGTTGTTATTGTTCTTCTTCTTGTTGTTGTTCTTTTTGATGTTGTTATTGTTCTTCTTCTTGTTGTTGTTCTTTTTGATGTTGCTTGGCGTTGCCACATCTGCCTGGTCTCAGTCGCATTCGCCGTTGTTGCTTTTCCTGCTCTGTGGCAATCGATAAATTTCTATTTTTGTTCGCGACACCAGAAGCTGCCGTCGACTCCTTCGAAATCGAAGAGTGGAATCGACCACAGAGTGGGCGGAAGTGGGCGTTGAATTTCGAAAAAGACAACAACAACATAAAACAACCACACATGAAACTAGGGGGAAGGAAATGGAGGAGAAGAGAATGAAAGAAAGAAACATTGGATTTTTTGGAAGTTATCTCAATTATTATCAAGCGAAGATAATGTTGTAAACACTGCGACTTGATAAGATCACAACGATAAGAAGAAAGCTGAGGAGAAGGAGGAGGAAAAATTCTCTTGTTATCCATGGGTCCATGAAAAAAATGTGTGCATGAGAAAAAATGTTTGCTCTACTGCATTTCGCAACGAAAATAGAATTGAATTCCGTTTGTCAATCACAATCACAAACAATGACGCAGTGACAACTCACTAAAGTTAGATATATATATATTCATGCAGTCAAATAGATAGACAGAGAGACAGACATTTGTTCGACTTGTTCATGGAAAGCCGTAAAAGTACAAAACCACAACTGAACACAATAAATTCTACTCTTCTTCTTCGTGGTGGTGGTGGGAGGTGATGTCGTTTTATGCAGAAAATCCTCAACTAATGCCAATCAATGCCATTGCGGACCCCGCCCACAAAACGCCCACTTCCAAAACACACTTCCACCCACTCTTACCCCAAACACACACTCACATTCATATATGAACCAAACATGCACCAAGATAAATTTCCTTACGAAACTAGTTCGTTTGGGCCACATGTGCAAAGGACGGACGGGGGCCGAAGTGGGTGGCAACAAAAAAAACCTCACTTCGTCGCCAATTGCACAGTCGACAATCGGAACAAAGAGTCCATGGAAAATTATTTTTCCATATTTCTGTATGTTTTACATAAATTCCTAATGCAATTTGTGTTCGTGCTCGTGACGACGGCCTTTTCGAGGTCTCAGCTTTCGTGATGCGTGTGGCGAGAAAGAAATTATGAGGAGGAGAAGGGGTGGAGGAGGAGAGGTAGAATACGAGGTGATGGAAGAAGTGGTTGAAACAAGTGGAGAAGAGGAGGTGGAGGAAAATAAGAGGTTCCGCCTCCATCTGGAATAATTCAATAAAACTAGCTCTTGACACGATACGACACAAAAATTTCCCTTTGACATCGTTTTCCTAATCGATAATATGCAATCAGATTATGGTCTTATAATGATTGCGAAAACTTTTCGGATTATGTTCATTAATGTTCATCCATGTCGTGGGTGGGGTCCAATGGCCTAAACGATAAAACAGTCATCCAAGGGAACCATCAAAATTAATCACAACGAATGCCAAACGCTATCGAATGGTTTTTTTGCCTTTTGGTCATTGGCTCAAAGTGTATTGTAATTAGAATTAAGAGAGTTGTAAAAATAATCATTAACTTGTTGTGCGTTCTGCACGGCTTTCTTTCGTTATTACGGTTGTCTCTCTGTCTGTCCGTCTGTCTGTCCGGACAGTCCCTCCATCTGTCCGTCCGTCTGTTCCTCTGTCTATCCCTTCATTTGTCCGTCTGTCCCTTCATTTGTCCGTCTGTCCCTTCATTTGTCCGTCTGTTCCTCGGTCTGTCCTTTTATTCGTTTCCTTTGACTTTTCGTACAAAATATTTTATTTCCCCCTCGAGCCTAATCCGATGTCCTTCGTCTTCTTCGCCTCCTTTCCATGATCTTCAATCGACCAACGATGATGAAGTGAAAGAAGTAGAGTCGATGACGTGGGGCTGTCATCTATCCCTGTCATCCCTCCTTCGTCTACCTCTTTCGTCTCTCTCTCCCTCCTCCTCACCATCCTTTTCGCACTCATGTCAGTCAGTCTTCGGTGTGCGAAATCGTTACCGTCCACCACTTTGTCATCATTGTTTTTCATCCTTCATCGTTGTGGGGGGGGGGGGGGGTGGGGTTGGTGTATAAGAGACGAGAGTCGAGAGTCCAAACGTCTGTCAGATGTCATTCGCATGGTAGATTTGGGTTTCGGAAAAAGTAATATGGGTCTGACATGTCAAAGGTCAAGGTCAGAAAATCATCCCACTGTCTGTCTTTCTATTTATCTGTCTGTCTGTCTGTCGGTTGGGAATGAAAATTGATTGAAGTGAATGACCTTTGAATTTCCATCCTTCCAGTTAAACAAAAACTTCTCTTATCAAACTATACGATTTTTTGTCTGTGTGTTTGTGTGAGAAGTATTCAATGTCAGTCTTTCATTCTGTCAGTCCTTCATTATGTCAGTCAGTCAGTCAGTCTTCATTCTGTCAGTCAATCAATCAGTCATTCTGTCATTCTGTCAGTCACTCAGTCCACCAGTCAATCTCATTCATGCGAAAATCGTAAACAAACAAAATGTACAACGAAATACTCAACGCATAACGGAGAGTGAAAAGTAAATAAATAAATAAAATCTATCCAACCAATCATCCAACCAGCCAGACAGACATCAATCCATTCAACCATCTGTCTGTCGATTGAGAGATCCAATTGAGATTTGTATTATGGTCGGTCCATGAATGAATGAACGAATCATTGAATGAAATCGTGCTTAGTGGCCTCCCGCCACGTGCCGTGGATCGTGATCGGAGTGTGTTGAGAAATCCTTCATGTCGACCGATTAAAAATGATCACCAGCTGTTGTTGTGGTTGTTGCTGTTGTTGCTGTTGTTATTGTGGTATTTGCTTTTGTTTCTGATGTTGTCGAGCCCCCATTTTTGGTTTTATTACCAATCGTTTATTGACGAATGCGGGTTTTCAATGTTGTGTTTGGTTCGTCTTATTTTGTTTAGTTTTATTGAGGGTTTTTTTTTCTTCTTTTACAACCTCTACTCATTGGGAATGGCATTAAAGTGATGGAGGAAGGAAGCGATGGAAAAAGGGGCATTGATCTATTTATGGAAGTTTCCAAAGGTTCCCTCAGTTTTCCACAGCTTCCCCTAGTTTCCCGATCTTCCCTCAGTTCCCTTAGTTTTCCTCAAACTTCCCTCACTTTCCCGATATTCCCTCAGTTTCCTCTTCATTAGAGCCCTGAATTCCCTCTTTTTCTCCTCTCTTTGCTGTCGCTGTCTCTTTCGCTTCGTCATGTCACGGCTTCATGTTCGATTCACCCAAGGAAATTCACTGCGTCAAAGGATCCCATCCAGGCAGAAGAAGTAGGTCATCCATCAGAACGGATGCTGCTGCTGCTGCTGCGGCATCCATCGTCCGCCACAACGAGGGCGCAATTTATTTTTTCATTTTCTATCTGCGGACATCTTTCCACTACCGCACAATGCGGAATATTATTATTATTATTAGAAAGACAGGATGATGCCAGCCGAGAGGAGGATGAAGAAGGAGGAGAAGACAGAAGGAGGAGGAAGGAGGTGGAAGGAGGTGGAAGGAGGAGGAATAAGAAGAAGGAGAAAAAGGAAAATAAGCCAATGCCTTCAATGGCCTCTGTAGAAGGCAACCCTTTGATCTAACCACTTGTTTTTTGCTCCCACCATTACCTCTATACTATATACAGCTATCCTTCTTGATTGAGAACATCCTTTAGGCCACTCGTTGGCGCCACCAGAGAAGTGGAATCAGTAGCCACATTTCTTCTACTCCTTTGTAAAGTGTATACAGTGAAATCGGAATAAATTGAAATTAAAATGAGCCAGCAGCAACAGCAACAGCAGCAGATGCCAAAGTAAACAATATTCGATATTTGCTTGTATAGTTATTTGAGTTGTATGTTTTGCTTTTCATTAGTGATTTTATTTGTTTTGAGTTTTTTTTTTTTTTTTTCAAATAAACCATCCTCGAAATTGTTGTTCTCTACAATTGACTTGGGGTTTATAACTTATAAGTATGTAGAAATGAGAAGAAAAAAAACTGAATTTCATGGGATGGGCAAAGGCGTGGCATTGGAGAAAAAATGCACACGATATGATGCAACTCATTTGGGTGACGATGATGATGATGATGATGGTGTTAATAACATCGATATCCACTCAACGTGTCTGATGTTTCTACAGTTTGACTTGGGGAGATGTCGCATCATCACTTCGACTATGATTATGATGATGATGGGGCGGATGGTTATTATGATGATGGTTATGATGATGATGGGCAGGATGGTTATTATAATGATGGTGATGATGATGATAGTCATGATGCTGATGCATGATTATGATGTTTATGATGCTTATGATGATGATATTGCTGACGTTAATAATGATGTTTTGGCTCCAACATCCCATGAGTGAAATGTTTTTATTTTTTTGCACATTTCATTCGAACATCGAAGTCATCCTCGTGGGTGGTAATCAATTCTACTTTTGGTGCGACATTTTGCTAATAACTTTCTGCTGTATGTCTGATGGTCTTTCTGTCTGTCTGTCTGTCTTTCTGTCTGTCTGAGAGAATATCCAGGCAACTGCAAGAGTTCATGACACCAAAGCGGTAGAACAGAAACAGTGGGATGAAAAGAACAGAAACAGTAGGAATGAGAAGAACAGAAAGCAGTAGGAATGAGGAAAAAAGTGGTCGTGAACTAGTTTTCGATATTATCCATACATTATATTCAACATTTGCTTTTCATGATACAACATTTTATGCCATGCCATGCCATTCCATACCATTATTTCTTACCATTCCACACCATTTCATATCATGCCATACCATTCTATACCATGCCACACCATTTCATTCCATGCCATTCGAATCCATTCCTTTTCTGAGTACTTCATCAATGACTACTTTGCACAAACGACCGCCATGAACTGGATTTCTTGCAGTTCATATGGCTGCCATAGTTTTCTGGTTGCTCTCGTTCTCATTCTTGGCTTTAATTACTTTTCCTCCTTCTCATTCTACTCTTACTATAGCTTTTGCTTCTTCTTTTGCTATTGCTTTTACTTGTTCATTTGCTATTGCTGTTGCTTGTTCATTTGCTACTGCTTTTGCTTGTTCTTTTGCTATTGCTTTTGCTTGTTCTTTTGCTACTGCTTTTACTTGTTCTGCTGCAGTTTATTCTTCAGTTTCTCCTCCAACTCTCTGCGACTTCTGTTTCGTGGTGCACACATTCCGCAAATACTGGGTCTCAACGTGAACACAATGCATTTTACGTTGAATTCCGAAAGGATTTCCTCTTCGTCGCCCTCTTACGATCCAAAAACTTGGTGCTTGAGGTGAGGTGGAGGCGACGAAGGATCCTTGTGGAGTGGAATGGAATGGTTTGGGATGGGGTGGGTTTTGTTTTCTTTTGTACCTCGCGCACTTTGGGCCCACCATCTGTAAACCACTATTCTAAAGCCATCATTCCACAATCACTATTCCACCATCACTCATTCCACCCCCACACACTCCATCACGATATGGCTTAGAGCGAAAAAAGCCTACGATCTGAAATGGTATTGGGATGAGAAGGTTGAAAAGAATAAGAATACTATGTCCATAGTCAAAGGTCTTCTATAAAAAGAATGAGTACTAACTGAATTTCAAAGATCGTGGTTACAAAGTTGAGGCTTAGAGGAATTTTCGGTGAATCTTCTTTATTGAATTGATAAAATTTCGATGAATTAATCATCCTCCAATTACTTTGTTGAACCTCTGATAATTATTGAAACTCCATGGAATTGTTAAAACTTCTTCGTTGAAGGATTCAACCTTCTTTATTGAATGGTTGAACCTTTTTGTTGAATGGTTGAACCTTCTTTGTTGAATGGTTGAACCTTCGATGAATTGAATTTTCTACAATTATTTGATGAATCTCCAATGAATTGAATTGAACCTTCCTCGATTTTTTTGAATCACCTTTTTTTAAACCTTCCAAAAAATCTTCTTTAATGAATTGTTGAACCTTCCTCAATTTTTGGGAACCTCCAATAAATTGTTGAACCTTCGCTGATTTGTTGAACCTTCGTTGAATTGTTGAAACTCCATTTAATTATATCACGTGATATAAAGCGATCTAGTAAATGAAGGCTGGGACGAAGAAACCTGACTTCTTCACCAACGATTTGATGGCGATGATGATTATGGCGATGACGACAACGATGGCGATGACGACAACGCTGACGATGACGAAAACGCTGACGATGACGACGACGATGATGACGACAACGAAGACGTCGTTGATGACGATCCCGACGTTCGTTGGAGGGTATCGTACTCTGTGGAAGACATGCTTGAAGAGTTTTCGTATCATTAGCATTTGGCATGCGATGTTTTTGAATTGTTGCTGTTGCTGCTTTTTTTTGTTTATTGTTGTTGTTGTTGCTTTTCAGTGTTGCTGTTGGTTTTTATTATTGTTGTTGGTTTTCATTTTTGTTGTTGTTACTTCTCAGTATTGTTATTGGTTTTCATTGTTGTTGTTGGTTTTCATTGTTTTTGTTAGTCTTCATTACTACTACCATGTTTTCTACTACTACTACTACTACCATGTTTTCCTTTGTTCCACCATGTGAAAATTTAGTACATATGTAGTGGTAAGAGTTGTTGTTGTTATCACACATACACACACACAAAACTCCCACGAATTCATGAATGTCTGGAATTTCACTTCACAGAAGTCGTTGATTTTTACGAACAAATTGTTAATTTCTTGATGTTGTTATTGTTGTTTTTATTGTTGTTATTAGTGTTGTTATTAATGTTGATATTATTGTTGTTTTCATTGTTGTTATTATTGTTGTTTTTATTCATATTATTGTTGTTATAATTGTTGTTATGATTGTTGTTTTTATTATTGTTATTATTCCTATTATTGTTGTTATGATTGTTGTTTTGATCTTTTTTCTTATTGCTGTTGCATTTGTTTCTCAATTTTCGAATGGCTTTGGTTTTTCCTTTTCTCATAGTTTTCTTATTCCCTGTTGGTTTTGGTTACCATTAAAAATTAATTCCGAAAAGAAAGGCAATTATTTGCACATCATAAAATATCAAATTATTCGGTATTGTTATTTTCTCCCAATAATGGAAAATAATATCAAAGAATTTTACGAACAATATTTGTTTAATAACTCCTCCTTCTCATGACTCCTTCTCCTCCTCAGGACTCCTCCTCCTTAGAACTCTTCATCATAGCTCTATCATAAAAGGATTATTATTGAGCTATTCGAAGAATCGTAAATTGTTTTTCTCTTTTATTCGTTTTTTCTCTCTTTCTTCTCTTTTACTCCTTTTCTCTCTTTCTCCCCTCATGCCGAACATCGTTTGTTTTCTCTTTTGTTTTCTCTTTTGTTTTCTCTTCTCGTTTTATTTCTGCATTGATGACATCTCATATTTGTAGCTTCCGAATGTTTTGCTCCCATTCTCAATATCCGAATGTTTTGCTCCCATTTCGAATTTACTCCTATTTTACTCAAAACTTAACTACTCTACCAACTACTACTACTACTTATTTTCCCCCCGGCACATTTTGGCCCATTGCGCCCGGCTGATTCTCATTCGCTTTATTAAGTGCAACGAGGTGCATTCCGAGGATTCGAGTTCCTTACGTCTTCCTCATGAGCATCGAACTAAATGGAGGTGGAGAAGAAAGGAAGGAGGAGGAAGGAAAGAGGAGGAGGAAAGAGGAGGAGTAGGAGAAGAAGGTGGAACATAAACAATTTCGTCCTCATCCTCTCATTTGTCCTTTCGTCTTTGTCTTCGTCGTCGTCCTCTCCTTTGTTCTCGTCCTAGACTTCGTCATCGGCTTCTTCCTTTCCTTCATCTTCTAGCCTCCTCCTTCTCTGTCTTCATCCTCCTTCTCTGTCTTCATCCTCTTTCTCTGTCTTCATCCTCTTTCTCTGTCTTCATCCTCCTTCTCTGTCCTCTTCCAACCTTCCCCCCCCCCCTCTCTCTCTCCCTCCTCAGTCTGTTCTCTTCCATGATGCATCCATCCAAAATGATTCTCGTGTTTTGTGAATTCCCTGCTGCTGCTGCCGTTGATGTTGATGTTGCTCGAGATTATTTTCATGCTCCAGATAATGCAACTTCTCGCATTCTCTTCCATTTCCTCCTAGGTCCTAGGGGAACACATCGTTGTTGTTGTTCTTATTGTTGTTGTTGTTGTTATTGTTGTTGTTGGTGTTATTGTTGCTGTTATTGTTGGTTTGGTTGTTGTTGTTGGTGAGGCATCAGGTGTGTGTTTTGGTGTATTGCAGCCATTGGCAACGTGAGACAAAACCAATAACACAAATGATAACTCTGAATCCGATTAACGTGGCCAACCTCAGTCTTTGGCTCTCTCTCCTTTCCCTCTCTTCCTCTCTCTCTCCCTCTCTCTCTCCCTCTCTCTCTCCCTCACTCACTCTCTCCCTCACTCTCTCCTTCTCTCTCTCCCTCTCTAATTCCATCCTTCTCTATCATAAACGAATCCCAATTCGAAACTATTTCAATTGTTCAGGATTTGGAGTTTGTAGAATTTTGTAGTTGGTAGAATTTTGGTGTTTGAGGAATTTTGAAATTCGGGAGGCTGCAGGCGAGTGGGCGTGGCTCCAATTAGCAATGCTTTCGTGTAATCCTCCATAGATGAGAATTTCCATCATTGTTTCCAGCTCGTTCTTCATTCTTCGTCTAAGTGATTAATTTTTAAAGAATTTTTTAAATTATTAAATTCCCTACCGGATGCCTAAGCACAGTTGGGTTGAGAAGGAAGCTTGGGTGAGAGGGAAGCTTGGGTGAGAAGTTGGGTTGAGAAGGAAGGAAGTTTCTTCATTCTGTATGGAATGTTTCTTCATTCTTCAGTGCTGATATTTTCCGCTCCATGGTGCCGCCGGGTGGAGCACGAACCACTGTCCTCATTATGTCGCTGCCACTTAGTCGTCTCATCTTGGCTCTTTGGCTCGAGGCATGCATCGGAAAAAGAAATGAGAATGGTTTGTTTAAAAAAAATAGAGAATGGTTTCTTTTTCAAAAAAAAGGGAGAATGGTTTATTTTTCAAAAAAAAGGGAGAATGGTTTATTTTTCAAAAAACGAGAATGGTTTCTGTTTAAAAAAAGAGAATGATTTCTGTTTTCAAAAAAGAGAGAGTGGTTTCTTTTTCAAAAAAAGAGAATGGTTTACTTTTCACCAAGAAAAGAGAGAATGCATTATTTTTCAAAAAAAGAGAGAATATTTAATTTTAAAAAAAAAGAGAATGTTTTCTTTTTAAAAAAAAGAGAATGGTTTATTTTTTTTTTAAAGGGAAAATGCTTTATTTTTAATAAAACAGGATGGTTAATTTTTCACCAAAAAAAAAGAGAGAATGGTTCGTATTTCAAAAAAGGATGGTTTCTTTTTCAAAAAAAGAGAATGGTTTATTTTTTAAAAAAAAGAGAGAATAATTTATTTTTCACAAATAGAGAATGGTTTTTTTTTTTTTTTTTAAAAAGAGATTGTTTCTGTTTAAAAAAAATAAGGGTTTCTGTTTTCAAAAAAAAAAGAGAATTTTTTCTTTTTCATAAAAAAGAGAATGTTTTCTGTTTTAAAAAAAGCGAATAGTTTTCTTTTCCCCTGGAAATAGATTGTCTGAAATTCTCAACTAGTCCACAAGTTCCAGCTGGAGTTTTTTTTTCGACCCCATCACTCGTTAGTCGTCTCCATAGACTGTCACGTGACCATTCAACGCCCATCACCATGGATTCCTCGGTGTTGTCTGTGTTAACTTAGTGGCAGCTTATTCTTTGGACTCTTTGGAATGGGGTTGAGTTGAATTGTGTGAGGAGAGGTGGCAAAGGGAGAAGGGAACGAGAGGTGGCAACGAGAGGTGATGAAGAGAAGTGATGAAGAGAGGTTCATTCCTCCTCCTCACCTCGTCACACAATTTTCCAGTTCATGCGTCGTCGGGGTTCGAGGACCTTCTTAACCTGAACCACATTATTCTAAACGAAAGCACTTTGGCCCCGTGCAAATGCGCCTAAATACACTGGCTAATCCTTTTGTGCTTAATCAACAGACTTCATACAGACTTCACAAACATACAGAAACCTACATCAATCAACCAACCAACCAACTACCAAGACTCAGCCACTCACACTTACTCACTAGACTAACCCACACTTACAAACTCACACTTACTCCATCACTAACCCACACTTACTCCATCACTCACACTTACACTCCCTCACTCACTCACACTTACATTTACTCACTCATTCACTCACACTTACACTCCCTCACTCACTCACACTTACATTTACTCACTCACTTACACTTACATTTACACCCACACCTACTTTCAAAAAGAAGACGGCAAAAGTTCTCCAACCGCCAACGACGATGACGGCGTCGACGACTGGGTCGAGGAAATTAAATAATGCCGAAGATTAGCTGGCGGTGCATCACATGCAGCACGCTTCCGCCTTGCACTTACACAAAGAAAGTGAAACATAGAGAGAATGAGAAACACACATGTATAGATAGAGAAACACATACAGAGAAATAACTACTTGCCCACACATTTGGTTAGAAGACTAAACTAGAAGTCGAGGTTTGTTGGCTTCTGGAAGCAGAGTACGAAAAAGGATTCCACTTGAGTCAGAGTGTGTGTGTGTGGCTGAATGTGAGTGTGTGTGTGTGTGAAAGGTGCTGGCAGTAGTATTAATTCACTATTTCCCCTCTCACTCATTCTCTTTCCTTCTCACTCTCTCCTACCTCTACTTTCCCTCTCTCCATTGGTTTCTCTTTTGTGTAAATTCAGCTCTCACATTGCGTTCATATACGAAAAATTTACTCATTTTATTTGAATATTTAATAGGATCTTAGTCTAATTAGTCATCATCATGTGCGTTTGTGTCGCATGATGACATCCTCCAAATGGCTTCCCTTGGCTCCTCCCCTCCCCCCTTTTGCTCCCCCGCCCCCCTTTTCTTGGACTCCCTGCTATTTTCCATCCACGTGGAGCCGAAGCTCTGATGATGCATGCAGAGAACTTGGAATTGGAATGAAACAGAATAATCGATTTTCCCTTTCGACTTAAGGCATCCTGGCTGTTGGACTGTTTTTTGTCTGTCTGTCGGACTCTCTGTCTGTCTTCTGTTGGACTATCTGTCTGTCCAACTCTCTGTCCGTCCAATTGTCGCCCTGGAGTCGCAGTCACCCCAATCCACTCACTCATCCTTCGAGCTATGCGTCATCGGTATTATAATCTTCATCATCATCGTCATCATCATCATCATTGGCTGAAAACAACGACTAGTTGAAATTTTCAGATTCTTCTCATCATCTCATCTAGTCGAATGGAGAAGCCAAAAAACATTCGCCCACAGTGCTGCAACATGCGGAAGCTGTTGGGGTCCGCCCCCGACAGCTCGAAGTCCCAGCGTGGGGTCGTACAATAGACAGAGAGACAGACGGACAGATAGATGGACAGACAAACAGACAGATCGATGAACAGACAGACAGATAGACCAAGAGAAAAACTGTGCACAGATCAATTTGACAATGTTTGAAAGGTCAAAAAAGTCGCCTTGTCTCAATTTGTCTACTCGAACTTTTGGAAAATTCGGGACAAAAGTATTTCAACTTAATATCCAAATTTATCACTCTCTCTCTCTCTCTATCTCTCACTCTATCTCTTGAATATTCTATTCTTCTTCAATATTCCCATACATTAGCTATCTGGCGGCATCATGTCTGTGTCTGTTTTATCTGAATGACTGTTTGTCTTTCTGTCTTTCTCTAAATGCCAAATGTTGTGGAATTTCCAAATCGATTGATTCAATTTATTATTTCGATATCGCTTGAGGCTCATCGTGCTTGTTTTTTTGGCTTTCTATTCTTTCTTGGTATGATGCAGGTACCCTTAATTGCCCATCTTTTGACCAATATCTCTCTCTCTCTATCTCTCATCAATAGATATTCATATGACAAATTTCGGTTTTTCTTTCTCTCAAATTTAAACAAAAATATTTAGAAACAAAGATCATGTTCAGCAGACGATGACAAAATTTGTGTTCCTAAAATAGATTTGAAAAAAAAAAACAAAATAAAAAACAAAAAATTACCAAAAAAAAAAAAGAACAAAAAAATAACAAAATAAGAAAAAGAATTAAAAAAAATACCAAACTAAAAAAGAACAAGAAAAAATTAGAAAACAACAAATTAACAAAATAAAAAAAATAAAAATAAATTTTTTAAAATTTTGGTTTTTTGGATGATTCATAAATCAGGCATAATTAATTTGGCCATTTTCTGTCAAAGCAAAGTGGTCAAAAGTCCAAGGCAAGGAGAAAGAGAGAGAGAGGGAGGGAGGATTTGGTAAATGTAATCGGTATTTGATTTTGGCATCGGTTTTCCCTTTGGATTTGGCCTCAGAATTTAACCCAGACAATCAGCTGATGTGATGATATTATCGAAATATATTTTTTTCACTCCAGTTCTATATAAATCGATGTTCGATCGCCAATCGCCAATCATCGACAAGTGATAATTAACCGGCTTGAGTTGAGTTGAGTCATTTTCAGAATAAACAACAAGAATCGATTCTACTTTTAATTTTTCTGTTTATACAAATTTCGTATTAATAGCTTTTGTCGTTTTTGTTGTTTTGTTATTCGTGGCGTTTGCCACAAAATATATACAATCGATAGACGTTTATAGACGAATGTGTGTGTGTTTTTTTTTAGCCAAATTACCATCTGGTACTTTTTTGTCAATTAAGAATAAAAAAAATCAAGAATAAAAAATTGGTAATATCGATAAATAGTCGGAAATATCATGTTAAAATCATTGGTTACCTTTTTAATGAGATATCAAAGAGAAAAAAACCTTTTTAATGAGATATCAAAGAGAAGAAAAAAACTTCAGGTCATTTGCATTAATGGACCTAAAAGTAGTACAGAAAAGTGTTGCATAATTTTGGGGATTCTGGAAATGTCCTGATTAAGGATTTCTCAAAAAAAAACTTCACAAACTCGTAAATTTCCCAAATAATTTCCATATAATTTCCAATTTGTTGTTGTTGTCGCCGAACGAACTCGTGCGAATAACTAAACAAAAACAAAACTCGCCCGAAGCTCGAACGAGACGGGAAGCTTCGAGTTAAATCCGCTTACGTTATATCATTTGGTATAGAGTAAGAGTGAGAGAAAATGAGAGTGTGAGTGAGAGAGAGAGAGAGAGAGTGTGAGTGAGAGAGAGAGAGAGAGAGAGAGAGCGACAGAGAAGAAGGATTTAGTTGGTTGATGTTGGTCACTTTTGTTGTTGTCCTTGTGGTGGAAATTCACTTCAACAACAATAATTCTCGTCCACAACAATAACAGCAACAACATCAGCAACAACAAACATCTTCAAAAGGACCTCAACTGAAAGTGGCGCAAACCCATACAACAACAATAGAAACCACAACAAAAAACAAAATGACAACAAAAATAAAATAACAACAAACACAAAATAAAAACACAGCTAAAAGGACAACAAAAATAAAACGATAAAATCAGGAACAACTAGAACAAAACTACAACAATAAAAAATTAAGAACAAAACAACAACAATAAAACACACAAGAATAAAACTACAACAATAATAGGAAAACAAAACAACAATAATAATAACAACAAAAACAACATCGATGGTGTGAACAAAAGTCTGCTGCGAGTTTATTTCAACACAAAACTCCAGTGAATTAATTTGAAATAAAATAATATATAAATAGCATTCAGCAAAAGAAGACTGAAATGCATTTATTTCATGAATTATAATTTTGCTTGCGATAAACAGGAAGTTTGTCATTCTTTGGTGGGTGTGAATGTGTATGTGTGTGTGTTTGTCATTGGTGTGAATGTGTGTGTTTGTTTATCTATGTGTGTTTGTTTGTCTATGTGTGTGTTGGTTGGTTAGTCCATTGTCCGAAAATAAATTAAACCTTCCTTAGTTATTTATTTATTTATTTACTTCTTTGTTTTTGAATTTATTTATTTGCTTATTTATTTGTTAATTTATTTATTTTGTTATTTGTTTTTGAATTTATTTATTTAGTTATTTATTTTTGAATTTTGATATTTCGTTATTAATTTTTGAAATAATTTCTTTATTTTTGAATCTATTTCTTTATTTTTGAAATGATTTATTTATTTTTGAATTTAGCTATTTTCTTATTTATTTGTTAATTTATTTGTAAATTAATTTCCTAATTTATTTATGCACTCATTTATTTGTTCTAATACTGCGAAAATCATGAACTTTCCATGACGAGAACAAATTTTATGTAGGAACTCATTAGAAATTCCATTATTGTTTCATTTAATCCGAATATTATATTATTTCTGTCGATGACAAACCATGCAAATATGTAGGAAGTTTCTTTCTCTCCTTGTCTCTCTCTTTCTGTCTCTCTGTCTCTGTGTCTATCTCTCTCTTTGTACAGTGAGCACTCTATTTAAATAACATCTCTGATCTGAATAAAGTATTCTTTGTTCCACTTGGCGAATACCATTACGTTCAAGGTAATCGAATATAACTTAGTAGAATACCGAAGCTCAGACGTGAGATAAGAACCCAGTTTCATGGTTCGCCACCCATGACTTGATTCGGCGGTTGATTCCTTCATCGGTGGAGACTTTGTCAGAGAGAGACTTCATCAGGCTTTGTCTGACAGACATCAGCCTATGTTAGACAGACATCAGCCTATGTTAGACAGACATCAGCCTATGTTAGACAGACATCATTCTATTTTAGACAGACTTCATCGGACAGCCTTCTTCAGACTATCTTAGACAGACGTCGTCGTTGTCGATGTTGAACAGAAAATAAATTGATTTTTTTAAATCGGAAAAGTTCGGTTAAACTTTTCTGTGAAACTTTGGTTTACTTAAAGTTGGACTTTGGTTAACTTAAAGTTCAACTCAGCTCGAGGAATCAGCTTGATGTGACACAGATCCATCCTCAGCTCACTCGTCCTCCCCGCCTTTGATAACCCCACATACCCACAGAGAGAAACAGAGAGAGAGAGAGAGAGAGAAGGAGAGTGAGAGAAAGAGAGGGAGAGAAAGAGAGGGAGACGGAGAAAGAGAAACCCACTCAATTACAAAAACTCCCGCTAACACGAACATGAACCGCACAGCCTGACGTCGGCGTCATTTTTTCTCGCCTCCTCTTCTTCTCGTCCCTTTCTCTCGCCTTCCATTCGTCTTGTCCCTTTCTCTCTTCTCTTACTCGTATCTTCTCCTCCTTCCTCTCACTTCCTCGAGTCCATCGTGTGCCCTCCGAACGATCCGAATATCCTTAGAACCGACCGACGATGACGTTAACGACGATGGCGACGACGACGACGACGACGAGGGAACGAAGTGAGTGACGAAGAGAATTCTTGCATATTTTTGTGCGCAAATATTTGCGAAAAGTTCTCTATTTTTTTTTTGTATTTTACTTTCGTGAACGTCTCGCATATCCAGAGCGAGCGAGTTCATCGTTGGCTCCTTTTGAATGCTCGTCATTCTTTTCTCCTTTTGCTTCGCTTCTTCATCGTCCTCCTGATCCTCTTCGTCTTCGTCTTCCTGCTGCTCCTCTTTTTCCTCTCCCTTTTGCTCCCGTTTTTCCTCCACGTTCCTGATCCTTGGGGCTGCATTCGTCGCTGTCACTCAGTCTGGGAATCGCCCCAAATCAACGCGCCCCGCCCCCTTTTCATCACATCGTATGACGTTCGTCCTGGCTGTCCACGTGTGTGTGTGTGTGTGTGTTCATTTGGTGATGACAATATTTTACATGCCAAAATGTTTGCAATACTATCTACTACTACTACTACACACACAGACACATACATTCATATAAATATTCTTTTAGTTGCTTTAGTTGTTCTTATTGTAGTTGTTGTCATAGTTTTTGATGTTGTTGATATTGTTTTTGGAGTTGTTGTTTTTGGTTTTTGATTGTTGTTGTCATTGTTTTTTGAGTTGTTCTCGTTGTTTTTGAAATTGTTGTCTTTATTTTTGGAGTTGTTGTTGTTGTTATTGTTGTTGCTGTAATTGTTATTGCTGTCATTCTTATTTCTGTTATTGTTCTTGGTTTGGTGTTTGTCATTGTTTTTGGTGTTGTTGTCTTTGCTTTTGATATTATTTTCATAGTTTTTATTTTTCTTGTCGTCATTGTTTTTGTTGTTGTCATTGTTTTTCGTGTTGTTGTCATTGTTTTTGTTGTTGTTGTTCCTACTATCATTGTTCTTATTCTTATTTAAGATGATCTATTATTGTTGTTGCTGCTGTTGTTATTGTTGTTGTGTGCATTTATAGTTTCTAGTTTGCATGTATTTTTGACGTATAGTAGAATTTCTATCTGTCCATCTCGTTGTTCGTTTGTCTGTCTCTCTTGTTCATCTGTCTATCACTTTGTCTATCTCTCTGTCTATCTCTCTTTCTGTCCCTCTGTCTATCTCTCTGTCTGTCCATTTGTCCTTCTGTTCCAGCTGTCGTAATCAAATATCAAAGTAAATATAGAAAAACATTCTCAGTCTCTGAATCGCATTTATTCATTCGCATATTTATTTTTGTAAAAATCTTCACTCTTCACTTCTGTGTGATGACGTCGAAAAACTTAAGGACAAAAACAATATCAACACAATCAAGAGTGATATTCATCATCATTCACACATATACATACATACATACATACATACATACATACATACATACATACATATTTGTTAACATTTGTTTGTTAACATATTAAATTACATTTTCACAATGTTCGAGACAGACAGAGAGAGTGGGATTGAGAGAGAGAGAGAGGGAGTGAGAGTGGGACAGAGAGTGAGTGATACAGAAACAGACAGTGGGCGTTTTTGCATCTCTGCTTACTTGCGATAGAGAGACCATAAGCTGATTATAGTCATTATCCTGTAGAAGGACTTCGTCTTCTATCTTCTCCGATATACGACACGATTATGAAAATGTTGGGTTTTCTCTCTCTTTCTCTCACATGTTTCGGTCGTTAATCAATTCTATTCTACAAACGCATGATTTTCGGATTCTCTCCACATTCTTCCACAAATTGAATGAAATTCGAGTTGAAAGAAATCCGAGTTGAAAGAAGTTCGAGTTGAACGAAATTCGAGTTGAACGAAACCCGAGTTGAAATGAAATTCGAGTTGAAATCAAATTTAATAAAATAATAAAAAAAATAAAAAAAATAAAAAATCGTTCTATAAATATAAAATAATAAAAAAATCATAAAAAAAATCAAAAATATAAAAAATTCTTCTAAAAATATTTTTTTTACCCAACTAAAAAAAAATTCCATGGTTCATGTTAACTTTATCACAATTTCCGAGTTTCATAAATGAATATGAATATTTTGGGTCTTCGCTGGCTTGAAGTAAATCATTAAGTGGGATCCTTGTCGTTTTGTTGTTGTTGTAGTTGTTGTTGTAGTTGTTGTTATTGTTGTTGTTATTGTTGTTGTTGTAATCCTAGAGTTGCCTCACTGAAAATTGTATCCACCATCCACCAGAGGAAATTCGACGTCCAACAACAACAACGACGACGCTGACGACGACGATGACGAGAGTCATAAAAGCAAATGAAAGAGAAAGCATATAATTTAAGTTCCCGGTAATTTGGTAGTCTCCATCGCGAGCTTTGGGCTCTGAGTTTCAGGCCCCCAAACTTCGCTTGAGTATCCTTTGACATGACATGACGACCACGACCACGACGA
Organism: Coelopa frigida; assembly: GCA_017309665.1. NCBI lineage: Eukaryota > Metazoa > Arthropoda > Insecta > Diptera > Coelopidae > Coelopa > Coelopa frigida. The sequence continues at coordinate 6,314,189 of CM029562.1, forward strand.
ATCCTGCCTTCGACATCCAACGACGACGACGCGACGACGACGTTCGTGAGAATTTTTAATATAAATCAGAAGGAATTGTGAACGTGTTGTGGATGGGAGGAAGAGGAGGAGGAAGAGGAGGAGAAGGAGGAGGAGGAAAAGGAGGAGGAGGAAGAAGAGGAGGAAAAGGAAGAGAAGGAGGAAGAGGAGAACGAGAAATGGGCATGAATTAAACTAGCCATGGAACGTTCCTTTTGACACCTTTTATTGGACTGTGTAATGCATCATAATCAGGGCCCTCGTTTATGGCCAATTCCAACTCCAGCCTAGCTGTTTATATCACAATCTCCGATCTCTCTCTTGCTCTTTATCTCCGATCTCAAGTGTTTTTTTATCTCTGACGCGAATAACTTCACTGGGATCGAGGTGTGATGAGATCGTTGCTTTAGGTGAGAATTTGAATGGAAAGGAAATTCAAATGCGATTTTTAGTGCATCGGTTTCGGAGTTATCACCTCGATTTTGAAGTTATCGCCTCGATTTTGAAGTTATCGCCTCGATTATTTCATTCCTATTGATTCTTTTCTATTGATTATTTTTTATTGATTCTTTTCTTTTGATTCTTTTCTATTGATTCTTTTCTATTGATTATTTTTTATTGATTCTTTTCTTTTGATTCTTTCCTATTGATTCTTTTATTTTGATTATTTTGTTTTTTTTTTGTTTTGATTCTTTCCTATTGATTCTTTTATTTTGATTATTTTCTATTGATTCTTTTCATTTGATTCTTATGTATTGATCTCTGTACAAACTCCGGGACAGACAGACAGGCGGACAGACATGCTAATTGCGATATCTGTTCTGTTTCTCCTTGTCTTCTTTTCTCTCGATCGAAATCGATTGGGTTCGGCTGAATTGAATTTTCAAATTGCAATTATCTCGAGCGTAATTCGAAATAGATTGAGAATTTTAATTGAAATATCGTTGTTTTTCTCTCCTTCTTCAATCTCTAACTGCATCGACATCTCTCTCTCTCATACAAGCCATAGATTCCATTAATCAAAAGAATGATGATGACCATCGATTGGAATGAAATCATAGAAATCCTATAGAAATTAAATCCAATAGAAATGTGCAATTTTCTCATATCCATCTTTTCTCGTTCTCATTTATTCTACAGATTTCCAATTGAATCCACGACCTGACGAGCTCCGCCGATCATCACAAAATGATGGAACTGGAGCCTCGTGTCGCCATCCTGCAGGATCTTCGCCTACAAACTTTCGATTCCATACGCTTTGCCTCATATCGAACAGCTTCGAAACTTCGTTACATACAGAAATCGACAAATCTCCATTTGGTCGATATATGGAATGTGATCGAAGCGTTTCGTGAGAATGGCCTAAACACACTCGAGCCACAGAGTGAGGTCAGCGTGGCACGGCTGGAGACGCTCGTCTCCTCACTCTATCACAATCTAAACAAACGTCTTCCAACGGCCCAACAGGTTCCGGTCGACTCGAAAGCTGGACTTTTGCTCAACTGGCTCCTGGCTGCCTATACAAGGTTTGTTATTGACTTTTATTCTGGTATAGAAACCAATGATTAATCATCTATTTTGTTTTATTTCAGTGATAATTCGGGTAAAATTCGCGTCTTCTCCATCAAAGTAGCTTTGGCTACAATGTGTTCTGGCAAATTGGTCGACAAATTAAGATGTAAGAATCATTTCTATATAGAAAAACTAGAACATTTTCTAATCCATCTCATTTATAGATATTTTCTCTCAAATCTCTGATGGTGCTGGTCAACTTGTGCCCTGGAAATTGGGCGAATTCCTACGCGAGGTGCTCGCCCTGCCGGCCGCCGTCTACGAATCACCGACATTCCATTATAAAGAGGGCCTCGAGGAGGAGATCTTCCCGGCCGAGAACAAGGTCACTGTCAATGATTTCATGGCAATACTTATGTCCGAACCGGGTCCATCGTGTCTCGTCTGGTTGCCGTTGCTACATCGCCTCGCCACCGTCGAGACCATCGTCCATCCGACGATCTGTTCTGTTTGCCACAAGGAGAATTTCACCGGATTTCGTTATCGCTGTCAACGGTGTCACGCCTACCAATTGTGTCAGGAGTGCTTTTGGCATGGCAAGACATCGTTGAATCATCAGAATGATCACGAAGTCAAGGAGTACACGAGCTATAAATCGCCCAGTAAACAGATCGGTCATTCGTTGCGAAAGAGCTTTCGGTGTGTGCCCGAGAAGACGACACAAGTATTGCCACGATTTCCCGAACAGCCCGAGAAGACGTTGAATTTGTCGCATATTGTGCCGCCATCTCCGTTGCCCTCACACAATGGTTTCTCCGATCCGTCGATGTTGCACGGGCCCGGAGGCGGCGGCCCTGGAGGTGGTGGGATCTTTGATCGTTCGAGTACGTTGGATTCACGAGCGACTGGCCGTAGTTTGGACAGTGCCACGGGAACATCGATGTCCCGAGTGGCGGCTGCGTCGGCCAACGATGAGGAACACCGGCTGATCGCACGCTATGCCGCCCGTCTGGCACAGGAGAATCGAACTGTGAGTGATCTCAGATTTATCTTTAGTCTTCATTTAATTGATTATCTTATTTCCAGCCCACTGGCATGTCGAACTCGGAGAACTCGACGATCAATACGGATAACTCGCGGGCTCAACGTGAGTTGATCGCTCAGCTGGAAGCCAAAAATAAGGAGATCATGCGTGAGATCGCACGTTTGCGCCGGCAACAGGAGGCCGAACAGATGGCGCCCGAGAATCCGGCGTTGATCAATGAAGTTGCGAGCGCTGCGACAGCGCAAGGGCGAGCTGGAGGGACATTTGGGTGCTCTGCAGGATTCGCGTCGTCAGCTGATGGAACAGCTGGAGGGCTTGATGCGAATGTTGAAGAATCAACAGACGTCGTCACCGCGGTCTACACCAAATTCTAGTCCACGCTCGGGAAAATCTCCTCCAATGCCGAGTGGAAATTCAGGCAGTGGAAATTCTCTCGGTACATCACCAATGAATTCGTTGCATTCACAGCAACAACAGCAGCAACAACAACTGCAACAACAACAACATCACATGATGGGTAACGTTTTACGATCGACACAACAACAATTGATGCAAGCTCAACAATCGTCCCCGCTGACGCAACAACAACAATCGATGCCGCCCAATCAATCGTCGTCGCTTCACAATCCCAACAACAGTCAACAGATGGAAGCCTCGCTGGAGCACATCAGCCGAGAAATGCGATCCGCGTTCAAGTCCAACGGAAGCACGAGTAAGTTTACAAAAAATCCTTAGGATCAATGGGAATTCAACATACTCTGATGAATCTTTAGAGGTTGATGTTGGCCTTTAGAGGTTGATGTTGGCCTTTAGAGGTCGATGTGTTTCGGTTAGATTTAAATTGGGGAGGGAAGTTGAATTGAGAAAGCCTCAATCGAGAAGCCGGAAAATCAAATATTTTTGTCCCGAAGTCGGGAAATCAAATATTTTTGTCCACAACCCGGGAAATCAAATATTTTTTTGTAGAGTCTATAGAACAAGAGATATTGCGTTTAAATCCCCAACTACTTAGGGTTGCTGGAAATCGATTAAATTCCTTCTATGGTATCGTTATTATTAAATTTCTGATTTTGATACATTTTTACATTTGTTTTAGAAACTCAAAAACACATTTATTTAATGTTTTATATAATTTCCAATTCATCAAAAAATGCATAAACAAAACGAATCCAATTCATCAAAAAAAAAAAACAACGAATCCAATTCGTTCATAAAAAAACGAATTCAATTCATCAAAAAAACGAATCCAATTCGTCACAAAAAACGAATCCAATTCATCAAAAAAACGAATCCAAATCATAAAAAAACGTATCCAATTCTTCAAAAAAAACTAATCCAATTCATCAACCAAAAACTAATCCAATTCATCAAAAAAGAAACAAATTCAATTCATCAAAAAAACGAATCAAATTCATCACAAAAAAAAATCGAATTCAATTCATAAAAAAAAAAAACGAATCCAATTCATAAAAAAACAAAAACAAATCCAATTCATCAAAAAATCGAATTCAATTCATCAAGAAAACGAATCCAGTTCTTCATAGAAAAACAAATCCAATTTATAAAAAAAAAACGAATCCAATTCATCAAAAAATCGAATTCAATTCATCAAGAAAACGAATCCAGTTCTTCATAGAAAAACAAATCCAATTTATAAAAAAACGAACCCAATTCATCAACCAAAACCGAATCCAATCCATCAACAAAATGAATCCAATTCATCAACAAAACGAATCAAATTCATCAAAAAAACTAATCGAATCCAAACATGTTTAAATCAAAAAACCAAAAACACTTTATCGAACACAAAACTAAACCCGATTCCCAGCTCAGGGTCACCACAAGGATCCTTGTGCTGAATTGCATGAGGCAGCCGATGAGATCACCTCAGCCATGTCGACATTGGTGCAGGAGTTGAATACAGGTAAATGGCGTTGGTTCGCTTGGCTCGCAAGGCTTTTATTGGGACGACAACCCCTACTTCATGCGATGCTGCTGATTCATCTAAATTTTTGAGACTATGATCCTGTATTCTCTGATCCTGTATTCACGCTTGCTCAATAGTCCTCCTCTCGATCTCCCTCCCTCGATCGCCATCCATACATTAGATCCTTAAAATTTTCCTCCCGATCGCAATTTTTTTGGCATAAATTTCTATTTTAAAATCGATGTGTGTGTGCGGCAGGAATTTTTGTATTTTGTGCATTTTTTTCCAGTGTATCCACCTCGTTTGGGTGAACCACGCTTCGTTTTGCCCCTCGGTAAGTTTTGTTTGGTTTTTGTGCAAGAAAATTCGCCGAAATCCTGTCGATTTGAAATTTTTTTTACCCTTTTCCTTAATTTTTGACTACGATTTTTGTGGTCGATTTTTATGGTCGATTTTTGTAGTCGATTTTTATGGTCGATTTTTTTTTTACTAATTGATTGAACTGTTACAAAAGAATGAAAGAATGAATTGTAATTTTGTGTTTTGTTTTTTTTTTCTATCAAAAAAATTTTTTTATTTTAGATTATTTTCCAAATAGACGGAATAGAAAGAAATATGATGATTATTGAGTTTCAAATATTTTTCCCATTTTTATATTTCCGCGGCTCGAACCCCAACCAAAAACCAAAACCTTGTTCTCTCGACCTTCGCCAAACGTCGTCGTTACTCACACACACACACACACACACTCAAACACTTATGTACTTAATAAAACTTTAAAAAAAAAATATTTAATAAAAAAAATGCCAACATGAAACAATCGATCGATCGATCGCAAGAAGTGAGAGAAATCGATGGTCAGGAATCCTCGGATGAATTGGAATTCGAGGAGATCTTTCAGACCGATGAAGATTATGAAAATCAAGCAGCTGCCGGTGGCATCGATCGATCATCATCATCGATCATCTACGATCAACGCCACGCCCCCTTATATGTTCACAATCTCAATTTTGATATATACGAAGATGACAACTCCGACTATCCCGAAGTGCGTGAAAATCTCGCATTTCCAACGATCGACGAGGAAATCGATGAGGATGACGAAAATGTTGTCGTCGCATTTCCGGCATTGCATGAAATCGGTGAGACAATCGATGAATTGCAACTCATTATGCATGCCTATATTTTGAAATACAGTCTAAATTGTTGATGAACCAACCAAACAACCAATAAATCAATCTATCAATCGACCCATTGCCATCATCAGGCCTGAGAGACGAGGTAAAACCAAAGCCATGTCTCATCACTTATCGCCATCACATCTCTCAGCCAGCCAGTAGATAGATAGAGTATGCATTGTAAATTTTTAACAGCCAATTGTGAACTATTTCATTATGATTATCGCTCGCCGTCGTTGGACCCCGTTAACAGTTCTGGTCATGACTCTCGTACAGTTGGTTTGAGTCATTGGCTGCATCGACAGAAGATAAATCAATTAAATTAAAATACTATAGCATAGTACAATTGGTTTATAAATTGATGGCGTTCTCTTTTTATTTTTTTGTGGGAAGTTTTTTCCTATGAATATTTATTACAATTACTACAATCGCTTCCTCCCTCGCCTGTAAATATGTAAATAATAACACTGATCACACACTTATATTTATCATATATACAACTATACAACTATTTATTCACACATTCACCCAGCAATCCATCATCATTGGCTAAATTTGTGATTCATATTCGAAATAAGAAATTAGAATCATTTATAATTCACAACTCTAAGGTTCATGAATTGATGAAGTTGTTTTAGGAATAGTCAAGTTGATGAATCATGATATTTAATCTCTCATGATATTTAATCTCTTTCGACATATATTCTCTTACTTTTGTGAATATGTTGATCGTTATCTAAATATATCTCCTATATATTCTTCTATATATTAATGATTCTATATACTATTTATATATCTCTGCTTCAGTTGGATTCTATTGTTGAGATTTACTATTTTGATACAATATACTATCAACTATATATAAACATGTTATTAGTAGATGAATAGAAAAAATGCTAAAAAAACAAAAAATATCGGACAAATTTTTCCGAACACTCAATAAGAATCCGCATTTCAAATAAAATCATTTAAATTACAGATTATGACGAATCACAATCTTACAATACTGAATGGAACGAAAAGGTAAACAAAAAAAACTTTGAACTTTTATTGTAATGAAAAACTGTACAGAAAGGACTATTATATATACTATATATTTTTGGAATGCCATTGATATCTATGGGGAAATAAGGCTGTAATATAGTATTATGGGAAATAACTATAACCTATAATCTAGTATAAGACCAAATTGTATATATTTTACAATCCTAATCTAATCTAATATACCCTAACTTAAACTATATTCATGTAGCATTTATAAATTTAATAAAATCACATTCAATTGAATTCTCTTTTCAGGCCAATGTGAATAATCAATGGCAGGAGCAATTTGCCCAGTGGAACTTAAATACCCAAAATAACTAAATAATAATCATTATCGTCATCATTATGGAAATGAAAATACAGAAATCGTCAAAAAACTATACACTTAGAAAAATTAATTAATTATATACATATGTAAGTCATAAATAAAAGGTAAAATTACATAAATACATAAAGTTATATATAAAGAGCATTCTTTACAAAAAACAAAAAAAAAGGATTTTAACCAGAAAGTTGTTGTAGTAACAATGAATATTTACGCTGAATAAATCATAGTTAAAATGATAAAGGAATACAGCAAATTATATATCTATTGTGGATTTGATTTCTGATTTATACTCTTTTGTTTTTAAAGACAAACTAAATTCTAGTGACAAACTCAGTTCTAGTGATGAAAAATATCACAAACTACTCGAAGTCCTTCTGGAAGAGATTCTCCATCCAGCGATCGATAGCAAAAAATTAACAAAAATTTCCTAAAAATCTTTTTTCGAAGAATTTTGAATCTCTTTATTTTCCATTTATTAGCCAAAAGTCAGAAGTATGCAATTTATTAAAAATTTTATTGAATTTTTTTATTCAAATAGTACTTATTAATTTTACAAGAACGAGAATATTAAAGTTCAGAATGCTTACTCTTGTCATTTACCAAATGAAATTAAACTAAAAAAAACCTTCATAAAAATATTTATAATCGGATAATGGTAAAGAAATACAAATACAAACTGAAAAATCAAACTTAATGCAGTTTTAACAAACTTTTATGAGTCTGAAGATTATGATGATGATGAACAAATTGTGTTGCAATAATCTTCAAGACCATCTTCAAAAACTGTTAATCGTAGAAGAATAAACTTTTATAAAACATCTAGAATAAGGGCCTAAAAATGAAGTTCCAAGTTTTCATTTTGATTAAATTGATCGCGGCAAAAACTCATGCAAAAAATTCTAAAACTAAATTTTGTTAAATTTGTTGTATTTAAAACTTTGTAAAAAAATTATACAATTTATTTATTATTAAAAAGCAAAAAAAATACTACAAAGCGAAAGTTATTACAACATCGGTTCGGTAGAAATTTCCGATGATATTCCTTGGATTCGAAAGTGGATTTTTTATTTGTATTACGCATACAAACGTTTTTAACTTATATAAACGCTAAATATTTATTAACTATATTGTAACTTAACGTTAGATGCTACTATATAAATAATAATATATATATAAATATATTATATTATACACTTAAACCGTTATTATAAATATACAACATATTAAAAATACAAACTGAAACAAGAATAATAAACTCATTATGAAATCAATTGAAATCAATCTTTTATTAATTTCTCTGGAACAAAAACCAATCCCAAAAATAGTAGAATTAAATAATTTCGTGGTAACAAATTCACGTCGGCTTTCAATAGTGTGAATTTTAGATTGGAACAGACGATTTTTTATTGGAGTTTTGCGTAATGCATTCAAAGCTATTCTGACAGAGGAATTCAAAATTGTTTTAATTTTGTTTAAAATGATTTTTGGCCACGCCCCTTTTTTGGCCACGCCCTCTTTTTGGCCACACCCTCTTTTTGGCCACTCTACTTTTAGCCACGCCTCCTTTTTAGGCCACGCTCTCTTTTTGGCCACACCCTTTTTTCAATAAAATTTCAAAATTTTCAATAAAATTTCAAAATGTTCAATAAAATTTCAAAATTTTCGTTAAAATTTCAAAATTTTCAATTTCAAAATTTTCAATAATGTTTCAAAATTTTCAATAAAATTTAAAAATTTTCAATAAAATTTAAAAATTCCAAATAAAATTTAAAAATTTTCAATAAAATTTAAAAATTCCAAATAAAATTTCAAAATTTTCAATAAAGTTTCAAAATTTTCAATAAAATTTAAAAATTTTCAATAAAATTTAAAAATTCCAAATAAAATTTCAAAATTTTCAATAAAATTTCAAAATTTTCAATAAAAATTCAAAATTTTCAATAAAAATTCAAAATTTTCAATAAAAATTCAAAATTTTCAATAAAAATTCAAAATTTTCAATAAAAATTCAAAATTTTCAATAAAAATTCAAAATTTTCAATAAAAATTCAAAATTTTCAATAAAAATTCAAAATTTTCAATAAAAATTCAAAATTTTCAATAAAATTCAAAATTTTCAATAAAAATTCAAAATTTTCAATAAAAATTCAAAATTTCAATAAAAAGTCAAAATTTTCAATAAAAATTCAAAATTTTCAATAAAAATTCAAAATTTTCAATAAAAATTCAAAATTTTCAATAAAAATTCAAAATTTTCAATAAAATTCAAAATTTTCAATAAAAAATTCAAAATTTTCAATAAAAATTCAAAATTTTCAATAAAAATTCAAAACTTTCAATAAAAATTCAAAACTTTCAATAAAAATTCAAAATATTCAATAAAATTTTTAAATTTTCAATAAAATTTCTAAATTTTCAATAAAATTTCTAAATTTTCAATAAAATTTCTAAATTTTCAATAAAATTTCTAAATTTTCAATAAAATTTCTAATTTTCAATAAAATTTCTAAATTTTCAATAAAATTTCTAAATTTTCAATAAAATTTCTAAATTTTCAATAAAATTTCTAAATTTTCAATAAAATTTCTAAATTTTCAATAGAATTTCAAAATTTTCAATAAAAATACAATTTAATAAATTTCATCAATAAAAACACGATTTTTGCTCTTCTCTACTTGCAATTTTATTAATCAAAATATATTCTGTAACAATTGCAAAAAATACAAATTTTAATATAAAATTATCTCTTGAGATTCAATTTTTTATTTTGTTTATACAGAAATAATGGAAAATATCATTCATTAATAACGTTAACGTGTAATAACTTTTTGTTTTTTTGTTTTGCATGCATCCATCCGATCATTAAGGAGAAATTTAATTTCTCACACTAATACATTATTATTGCTTTCCGTCTAAAAGGCACAAAATTCTATCATTCTGTGGACTAACGAAGAAGAAGCACTTGTGAGATTACTCTTTTTTTTTTGTTTATCGACTAATTTAAATAAATATTCGAGTTACATGTTATATATATAGTATATATGTGTGGGGTATATAATGTGCTGGCGACTCAAAAGTTTAGACGGAGACATAGATCTCGTACTCCTTGTAGGCCAACTCCTCGCCACCATATGGGATGTAGCAACAACCGTGCGACGGTTGAACCTTGCCGACGGTGATGGTGCCATCGTGTGTGGCGCGGCCGATGAAGAGCGGTTCACCATCGGCGGTCTCGCCACCGGGCACGGCATTAGCTGGAATGCTACCATCATTCACGGGAATCCATTGGCCACCACCGGCGCACAAAACTTCATATTCGCCATGTCCATGTTCACCACCACCATAGGCGATATAGCAAACGCCATGCGACGGATGCAGCTTGCCGGGAATGAGGTCACCCTCGTGGCGAGCACGAGCGATATACAATTGCTCGCTACCATCGAAACCGCCCTCCATCGAGGATGGTGGAACTTCGCCACCCGAGGCGGGAACCCAACAGCCGGGACCGCTGCCTGTGGGCGCCGAGAAGCCCATCGCTGGTGGGGCCGAAGGAGCTGATGGTTCTGCATGAAATAGAAATCGAGACAATGAGTCGAGGAATATAAAATAAATGTAGTTTCTACTCACCATCGATCAACCAGGTGCCGCTTGCGCCCCACCCTGTGCAGATGCCGACAAAGTTGACGGGGAACATGTTCTGGGCATCGTACGACATGAAAGCGGCCGCCTCGCCTTCGCGTCCCACCGTGATCACGCTATCGTACCAACGGATCCAGAAGCCACGGAATTCGCCAGCGTTCAGAATGTCCGGTGTCGGGACCTCGACAACATCGGGCTTTTGACGATCCTTACGGATCACCGATTTGCTATTGCTCCAACCGCCGATGAAGATTTCGTACATCGGGTCGGCCGCGGTGGGGGCGGCGGTGAGAGCGATGTGGGCATCGTGAGCGGCGCGAATTTTGAAGGTGAAGACGCCACCGGAGGCCGGTTGGAATTGATATTCCAAATTGTCGGGGGTGTTGAGTTCTGGGTAGAAAGAAAGGAAGGAAGGAGAAAACATTTCATCGATTAGTGATTGAATTGTTGTGGTTGTTTTTATTTCCAATGGAAATTGAAATTGGAGCAGGTGGAAAAAAAAGTTTCCATGACGAACAAAGCGTGCCACGAAGAGAAATGGAGGTCATGACGAATTCTCGGCAAGTTGTGAATTTTTAATTTACTCCAACAGTCGATGGTGTTAGATCGTGAGGGTTCTCGAAGGAATGAGTGCGAACGAAAGGGTGGAGACGAGAGAGAGAGCGGAGAGTGGGAAAAGGGAGCCAAAAGTGAAGTGCTAATATACGAAAGTCAACGAAATCACATGAGTTTCAGCTTCAGCGAACGTTCAAGAAAACAATGATCTGTAGAATATTTCTATCAGCAATTGTTTTCCATTTCAAAGCCGTGTCGACAAGTGACAAAAGCAACAGGTTGTCATTGGGCCAAGAACCATCGTCAGAAGAGACCACATACTTTGGTTAGCGCGGTCTTTGATGGCGTATTGTTTTGGTCGGTTTTGTTTGGTTCTCTACAACATAAATAGAATCTCCTCTTCCTCATCATCATTGGAATTTTTTGCATTTAATAGAGATGACATCATGATTGAGAAGCTTTTGCCTATAGAATATTGCGGTTCAATTACAAACGAATACAATCGGCTATACTTAGTATAGAATTCAATGACGACGATTGATGACTGGAAACAGGTTCCGGTGGATCCGGTGGAGGGAGACGTGCGAAGGGAACGACACAACTGTTTTTGTTATGATCGTGGATCGTGATTGTTTGTGATAAGCTCGGAGATCATTAAGCATTGAAAACAATGAATTATCGTTGTTATTATTCAAGAGCAGGGAGAACGCTTGACTACCTTGATATTGGCGGGATCGAGATTATATAGGGAATTTGTAATTGTCTACTTTGAGAGGGATTATGAAGAGATATGCAATATTTTTAGAGCTATTCATAATTAATATGACATCCTTTTAAAAGTCATCCTAATTAATATGGAATCATTTTAAAACCTCATCATAATAAATATGGAATCCTTTTAAAGCTCATCATAATTAACATGAAATCCTTTTAAATCTCTTCATAATTAATCTATATGATATTCTTAATGAACCGGCGACAGTTGGCCAGAAAAATCCGAAGAAGGTGGAATTCTTGATATATTTTGACCAGAATAGAAATGAATAGAAATGAGTAGAATACCAATGAGGAGAGAAACTTGTTTTGAGTTTGATGGGCGACCCAAACATACAATTAGCTATATATTCTATTTTCTGTTCTGTTCTGTTCCGATTCCCGAAAAGCTTTTTTCGAAACAACAAAAAATACACACAGAGTGCGAAAGAAACAATGAAAAAAACAACCACAAGATGAAAAATGAAAAAACAACGAAAAATGAAAAAAAACAACCATAAGAAAAGTAAAAAAACAACAATACAATAATGAAATAAAAAAATGAAAAAACAACAATACGAAAAAAACTCGAACGAGTCGAAAACAACAACAACAACAACTGCGTATAGCAAAAAGTAGAGCCGAAGTAGAGAACATTCTATGGGAAGAAATAAATACATGAGAGAATCGACAAAGTGGAACGTTGTATAAACCAAAACCTGGTTTATGTCATCTTCTCCCACTTGATTCCGAATCGAGTCGAGGTCTTCCAAACTACGATTGCGACTGCGAGCGAGAGTTTTCGCCTGAGGATGATGATGACACAATCTCCGAGTACAGTCCATGGTAGTAATTTTTCCTTTCCCAATTAAGCTCAAGTTTACAGCTATTAAAATGTAACTTTTTTTATGGAATGCACTACGATTGCTGCATGATAAGACAAAACTTAAGAAATAAATGGAAAACGAGCCACACCTCGGTGCATAATAATGCGAAAAAAAAAATATTAAGACCAATGGGGAAACCTCAAACGAAGTAAAAACACAACCAGCTGACATAGATTTGAAATTTGAAATCGTATTGGAACGTTGCCAAAAATATGACCACAACGGAGTTCGATCCATTCATCCATCGTTCCATTGTCCGAGTGTCCTTCGAGAAAGTGTCGAGAAAACCGAAATCAATAGTTGTTTCATCACTTGGTTTCTTCTGTTCTGGAGTTTTTTTTGAGAAATACTTGAAGATTGTTTTTTTTTTTTTGAAAATTCCTGTAAATTGTTTTTTTGGAAAATTCCTTGAAGATTGTTTTTTTGGAAAATTCCTCACAATTGTTTATTTCGTTTAACACATTTCGATTGATTGCAAAGGCCAACAAACGACAATCGGAGCGAGAAAGAACACGACAGCAAAATCTGAAACACTCACCAATTGGCATCTTGTTGTTTTTGGATTCAACTGCTTCGCTGGACTCTGAATTGATTTGGATTTAGACACAAACGTTGTTCACTCGGCGAGATTCAAACGAAGACTAGTCGACGGAGGAAACTTTCGCAGGCTATGTAGAAGTAGAAGAGACCACAACGTTTGGCGTGTCTTTGGAAAAGTTCTATTCGCCAGTAGGAAAGTCGCGGAAATGGAGAGCGAACGACAGACAGAGAGAGTGAGAAAGAAGGAGAGAGAGAGTAGAGAGAGAGTGAGAAAGAGTGTGTAAGAGAGAGGAAGAGCGATTGGATGGAGCTTTTTGGGGAGATCGGGCGGCGAATTTTTGTATGGAGGGAGCCTCGGCTCGTTCTCACACGTTGATGTTGATGAGTAAAAAGTTTATAGTCGTTGCTGATGTCACCATACGGCATTTGGAGCTTTTTTTTTCATCAATTATTTGTTGTTGTTATTGTTTTTTGAATTCCTTCGCCGGCTCGTGCATGGGAAGCTGCCTCCCTGCTCTCTCGATTTTGTTTTGATTCGGTGATTTCGATGTTGAGGTTTACGTAGACAAAGTCAAGAGATACTGGATGATGACTCATAGTCCATGGGCCCATGATGTGTTCAAGGTGATCCTCGATTCAAGTCGAGTCCGCATTACATTAAAGCTTTGGTTGTCCACGGAAAGCTCAAGGGGAATGCAGTATAGCAGAATAATCTTGAGTGGAAAATTGACGACCGTTACTATCGAAAAAAAAAAGTCAAATTTCGAATAATCCCTAAATCAAAGTCAACTTTCCTCCTTCCCCTCCCTTTTTCATCAATCATCAGCTTTTTCATCATCCAGATAATGAATCATGGTAATGAAAATGTTAAAAATATATGTAAATTCGATGGATCTATGGAGAGAATATTAAGAAGCATTCATAAATAAAAATAGAAGCAATCATAAATAAAAAAATAAACAATCTTAAATAAAAAATAAGCTATCATAAATACAAAATAAGCATTCATATATAAAATAAAGTAATCATAAATAATAAAGAAGCAATCATAAATACAAAATTACTGAATATGATGTCACAGGTAGATATGTTTATTGGGAATTTTATGTGAGTGTTGTGTTATTTTCAAACTATGACGTTATGGACCATGATGAACCCCACCATTATGGTCGAGTAGAAATCATTGCATTGGAATCTCATGTTGGGAGTTTTTTTGAATACCGTTTTATATAGAAGTCTAAAAGTAGGCAATGGTCGGAGGAGTAAAATAATTCTTCAACTACTATTTGAGGTAATATTATGATATTGTAGTATTTTAATTAGGAGTGGGAATAAATTTAGTACTAAAAAGTGTCAACATTTTAATTTTTGTATGAAATAAAATAGAAAAAAATAAAGAAAAATAAAAATAATATTAAAAAAAATATATTTTTTGTTTTAATATGTTTTTTTTTGTATCTAGATGGCAACACTGAAACTGGTTGCAAGCACTTGAGGAGTTGCCATTGCGAAGGAGTTCTCGGAAGACAACCGAAGACACGCGAATGCCACACGTTGCACTCAGTCTTGCATTCGCTTTGCTCCCCCCTTTTTTCACATTTTGCCCCAAACACTTTGTTTGTGTTTGTGTGTGAACCACAAAAGACACGTGCGCGTGCATCATTTCGAAATTTACTCAAACAACTGTTTGTCAAACTCTTTTTATTTTTCATTTAATTTGATCATTCCTTTCACATAGTTTAGAAATTGTAAATTTTCGAATAGTTTTACGCGATTTCTCGACACAGACGGAGGTGAGTGGTTTCTTATTGTTGTTCTTGTTTTGTGTGCTCGAGAACAACTCAAAGAAAAGAGATAAACAAATAAATTATCAAAGAAATTAAAAAAAAAATGAACAAATAAATTATAAAATTATATTTTTTTTAAAATAAGAAATAAAAGAACAAATAAACAATCAAATAAAAGAACAAATAAACGAACAAATAAATGAACAAATAAATGAACAACAAAACAAACAAATAAAGGAACAAATAAACGAACAAATAAACAATCAAATAAAAGAACAAATAAATAAAATAACAAATAATTCAACAAATAAATGAACAAATAAACAAAGAAATAAAAGAACAAAAAAGTGAGTCAAAAATAAATAAATTGAAAATAAGTGTGCACTTAAATGTATGAATAAATATGAGATTTAATCGTGTTATCCGGTTGCATCGTGAGTTTCCTCAAATGACACTCCAGGAGGTAAACAAATCGAGTTCCCCTTTGCGACCCCCCACAAAGAGGTGGGCTCGAAGAGATTTCCATCGATACAGGGTGCTTGCTCAATCCCACTTTTCTCTCCACACGAACATCTCTCGACTAAACCAGTTCCACCAGTTTTCCCCCCAAGCGACCTCTGACAAAAATAACAAATGCATAATTCTAACACAATCGCATTTTTTCCAACTGAAAACACTTGCGTCGTTCAAAGTAGTTGATGATCGTATTATTGCACGTGAGCCCATTGAGTTTGTGTGTGTGTCGAGAGACGAGTGGGTCGAGCCTCCAAAACAACACACACAAGCCCACTCACTCACACTGTGAGAGCTTCACAACGTTCAACAAGTTGCTCGAATTGAGAGAGAGAAAGAGAGTGAGAGAGATGAAACAATTGTTTTTGTTTCTCGTGATTATTTTGTGCAATCAACACTGAGAGAAAACAAAGGGGAAAAAACCATAAACGCCCATAATTTACATAAATTACACAAACATTGAGAAAAATTGGGGTTTTCATTAAAAAAAATTAATAAACATAAATAATAAATACAATTAAAAATAAATATAAATAAAAAATAAATATAAATAAAAAATAAATATAAATAAAAAATAAATATAAATAAAAAATAAATATAAATAAAAAATATATATAAATAAAAAATAAATATAAATAAAAAATAAATATAAATAAAAAAAAAATAAAAATATTTGAAGGTCAGCCCATTGCATCCTTCCCTTCACTCCCGTCTCCTATCATCAAATCCTCATTTATTATCTCCTATTTATTTATTTTCCCTTCGCACTGAGTTATTGAGAAATTCAATCAATTATCTCTGATCAGATTCCAATAAGCTTCAACATGATTTTCTCAATCTTCGGCTGCGGACGTCAACCTCGTTTGAGAAGGGAAAGAGGGAGAAGGTGGAATGAGGAGGAAGCAGGAGGGAGAAAGAGAAAGGAAGAAGAAGGAGGAGGGAGAAAGAGTATGATTTTCAGTATGTAGTTCCAGAAGTCTGGAGTCGACATTTCTGCTTTGGTCAATTTAATTGTTCAACTTCACACTTCGCATAATTTCTCATTCAATTGCGGTTTCCGTCCGGCGTCAATTGAAGCGACAGAGGAACAACAACAATAACAACAGCAATAACAACAATAACAATTACAACAACAGTTACAAGAACAACAACAATAATCCATGCAACTGTGGGCTCAATTGGTGAAATGAAGGGAAAGCAATTTTCGCACTAATGAAAATGCAAAGCGTGGGTGTTCTCGGTAGTTGCTTTTTAATTAGAAACAATGGATTCCAGCTTTGCTTCATTCGTCCTCCAATTGACTCAATCTCAAACCATGGCGGATATATTTTCGAGACATTGATGGAAAGACAGACAGAAAATTCTTTGTTCGTTCGCCTCAAGAACCTTCTCATTAGAATATCCGTTCATTTGACATTTTTTTAATTTGTCACCTCCTCCTACGAAATGTTGCGAAATCTGATGGAAAACAGAGAAATCTCACAGAGTATTGTGAAGAAAATCCATTACAAACGGTCAACCTCGTTGGAAATCTCTTCCAAACCCATGACATATTAGGAAAATATTTATTTCAAGACCTACACTTAGTTTTAAGACCTATTGTTAATTTCAAGACCGACTGTAGGGTGGTGATTATTATGAAAAATTGTCACACGAAATATTTTAGCATATTGTGAAAATTTGAAGAAGCTTCTTAATTTTGAAGAAACTCCTTAATTTTGAAAAAACTTCTTAATTTCGAAGAAACTTCTTAATTTTGAAGAAACTTCTTAATTTTGAAGAAGCTTCTTAATTTGCTTTCGGTTCGTCTCAAAGGGATAACGTGTCAAGGTCGATGAGATCGTCCTCATGTCTTTGGGGACATATTTTGGTATATATATATTTTTTTTTTTGTACCTGGTCCGATCTTCCTTTTTTTGGAGCTCGCTTGGATTCCGTGACTCGAGCCACATCCACGACTCTCACACAATTTGCGCTCTCTCCCTCTGCAGACATCTTCAATCAGTATGGAAAGTGCATCGAGCGAGAGGGTGAGAGAGGGAGCGAGAGGGTGTAAGTGAGAGAGAGAGAGGGAGATGGTTCATGCCGGGTTTCTCTCGCGAATCTGCAATTCATTGCAAACACGCTTTCACCAATACAATCATATAACCATATATGCATACGTATGTGTGTGAACGTTGGATATCAAATGATTTGTCGCCCATCAACCGTGGCACCGAGAGATCGAGACCAAGAGCCAAAAGAGAGAATGAGAGAGAGAGAGAGAGTAAAACTATTCGATCGTGGTTGCCATCCGACACGATCATAAAGTGGCTCTTTTTCCCCATTTTTCATATGGGGTGAATTTTTCAAGACAATGGGACATTTAACCTTAGATTGTGATCATTGAGCTCCAAGAATTTGACTTCATAGAAAATATTTTGGGCAATAAATTCTGTAGATTTTTGACAAAACAACTTAAGTCGAGATAAGATAATTAAAAAACTTTTTTTTATCATATTTATTTTTAATATTAAAATTTAATATTTAATAATATTTGGAAAAACATCAAAAATATCGACACATTTTTACTATAATACAATATTTTTACTTTTAAATTTAAATAAAATATATACGCTCTCCTCAAGAATTTTAATATTAGACATAAGTTGTTTTATCAAAAGTCCACAGAAATCAATGTCGTCTGATACGAATATTTTTTTTTATTTTAAGTTAGATCCGACATATTTGGTTAGATCCGATTTATTTAGTTAGATCCGATTTATTTAGTTCGATCCGATTTATTTAGTTAGATCCGATTTATATAGTTAGATCCCAATAATTATTGAGCCAATAATTTCAGTTGAGCCAAGTAAAAATCCCACATTCTTTGGATCGTTCGGTTGGCAACCCATGGGCGTTCACTGGCGTTCACATTAACACCGTCTATTCTGACCACTGGCGAGATCCAGTGTGCGGCGACGTACGTATCGAACGGATCGGCCCGAGGCCTTTGGGGAAGATAAAAACGTGCGATCAGTCGTCGGAGCGTTGCATTATTTCCTATAAAATTAAAGCGCCAACACTTGTTTCCAGGAATAGTAAATTAGAAATATTTATGTGAGAAAAGAATGAAGAAAAAATAAATAAATAGAAATAAAACTTCAGTGTGAACCAATATCGAGATACAATTGCAGTACGGGAAAGTGGAAAAAATTATATTGAAGAAAAAATCGTTGCCAAGCAGAAAATTCAGTGTATTTCTCTATTTCCGTGGACAGATATCGGTTGCGGTTGAGAAAAGAAAGAAGACAAACGAGTTGCAGATACTTTTCGGAGTGAGCTGCAGATACTTTTCGGAGTGAGCTGCAGATACTTTTCAGTGCGAGTTGCAGATACTTTTCGGAGTGAGCTGCAGATACTTTTCGTTGCCAGTTGCATCTGAAGAGAAACCGCTTCACCATGAATAAAGGGTGAGTTTTTACTGAAACTTCGATCGATTTTATCAAATTCAATGAATTACTGTGGAAAATGTCTGTCAATTGTAATGTGGGCGAAAATATCCTTAAGATACAATTTGGGGAAAGATGCATCGACTAGTTGCATAATTGTTCGAGTTTCCCTCTGTGTGTGGATTCGTTAATTTTTCGCTTTCTTTCAATGAAATCGCTTTCGACAAGAATTGTCTAATATTAAAAACAAAACAAAATAGAAAAAAAATAGAAAACAAAATAGAAAAAAACAAAAACAAATTAAAAAAAAACAAAATAAAAAAATACAAAATAAAAAAAAACAAAACAACAAAAAAAATCATGCGAACGAATTTGTCGTCGCACATAGATACATACATACATAGATGTAATTTGCACACGCATGCACAAATACACACGTATTTGAACAGCTGATGCAGATTAGAATTAAATGTGCATCTGAAGCTAACAACCTGTAGATACTCGACGACGACAGCGACGTCGACGATGTTGTTGTCGTGCGCGAAAATATGTATCTAGATACATGTGCACATTTGAATGCGATTCAACTTTTGTCTGACCTTGCATTCGCCTCTCTCCCTCGCTTCGCTTTCGTTTTACATCGCTTCGCTGATATTTTTTTTGCAATTCAAAAATGCACATTCTCTCACTCTCATTACACGGTTTTTCTGTCTGTCCGTCTGTTCGTCTTTCTGTCGTCTGTCTGTCCGTCTGTCTGTCCGTCTGTCCGTCTTTCTGTCAGCTCAAAGGTGAACAAATATGAAAATGTCAGCGAAATTACATGTAATTACTCGAATGTTGCAACGTCGGAAAACCTGTTGTTAATCTGAAGGGCCGAGAGCACGAGTGAAACCGCAAATTCGCAATTAATTTCAAGTCAATAACGAACCAGGTAAAAACCATACGTCAGAGCTTGAAATGTGCCAGATTCACCGAGTTGGTTTACTTTGAGAAAAACGTGCAAAAGTGAGATTCAATCTGATCTTGACGGTAGAATTTGAGCATGATCGTCCTTCACAACCTTTTGGATCATTTGATTTAAGGTTCCAGGAAGAGGTTCCTCATAAAATCGATTCTAGAAAAAGTTCAAGAGCTTTCCTTAGATTATTTTTGGAAACCTGATCCTCAAAATCAATGATCTATAGCTCGATATTTCGATCACTTCCACCGCTTTTCACTTTCCCATAATTATTGCAAGATTTCTGGTCAATAGAATAAATACATATGTAAACGAAAAATATCAGTTGAAGCCCTATAGAGAATGATACGAGAATCTCGCTCATGACACGTTCCGCCCATCATTGATTCTACATCGATTTGGCATCGTTGGCCCAGTGGACGAAAGATCGATTGCCAACTTTTGGCCATTTGTATTGTGTCGATTTCGCCATCTGGGCAACGAGAACCGATCGGCAGCGATCACAAGTGCAAGGTGACATTTCAGGGATTCCTTGAATGTGTTTTTTTGATCGACTGCAGCCAAAACGATCACAACAGCAACAGCGATATCGCCGTTGCCGGGCGTTGTCATGCGTCATCAACCTCAAGTCTGCATGGACTTTGGCTGTATGTCTTGGCTTTTTTTGTGGAGGTGTGTCTGTAAACTATCTATCTATCTATCTATCTGTGTCTTTCTAGTTTCGCCATTAACGAACCACTTTCAAAGTGCATCGTCGTGCTAAAATGAAATGGAAGTTAGACAAATAAAAGAATTCCGCTTTGCCATTATCAGTTTCGGGGAAGCACGTGTTTTGTTTACATACAACGAGCGAACGATCGTTTTTTAGACGCGGCCGTCTGGTGACTCTGGCTGACGTCATTCAATCCATATTCTCCACTGTCCTCGGGTCAGGACAGGGGTTCCATCATCAACATATATTAACATTATTAACATTAACATTATAATGTAACTAATGTAATTTATTCAAGCATTCTTCGTTTTCCGACGATCGAAGTCTAGGAGTTAATGAAGTTTATTATCGTTATCAGAGTGGTTATCATCATCATCATTATTGTTATCATCACGTTATCATTATTATCTTGATAATTATTGTCACTGTCGTTTTCATTATCGTGATCATCTTCATAATTATCGTCATTGTGTTTTTTATCACAGTCTCATCATCGTTATCATCACCTCGGTTTGGGACTATTTTTTTTTTAGTTATCAACGTCGTCATCATCATCGTCACTATCATCATCGTCGTCCTCATCATGATTGTCATCATCATTATTCTCACCACCTCGGCCATCATTTTGTCACTGCCTAAAAGTATGCCACAAAACTTTTCTCCCCACTCCAAAGCTTCGCCACGATTGATTCGTTCAACGATGGTTTCTCATAATTCGTCATCGTCGTTCGTCTCGATTTCCGTCGCTGACGTCTGAAGTGACTACTACTATTATATGCCAATTAGACGCTGATTCTCCTTGCTTCTCTCGCGGCCACCATCGCCAACCACCCAGCCAGGAAGCGGGGGGGAGGGAGGTTGATTTTTATTCCCAACCCAAGGCCACGCCACGAGACGGGTCTCGTGCGGTTTTCCACCATTGTCGTGTTGTGGTTTAGCGTGGATTGGCTTGATTTATCTTGGTTTGGCTGGGTTTAGAGTGGTTTGGCTTGGCTTGTGGCGTGTTGACTGCTTTTTTTTGTGGCATGAAAAATTCTCCATTCCCTGCCTCACGATCCTCGTCGGTTCAACGCAGTTCGATTGTTTCAATTTCGCAGCTCGCCCGATTGCGAAACCATTTGGTATGGAAATTCATAGTTTGGTAGTATCCACCTGGTGAATTTGAATTGTTGTAATTATTGTCGTTGTCTTGATCGGTTCCGCTGGCGTGGTTGACGTTGATTTCGCGGATTTCCCGATCTCGTCCCCGACGTCGCCGATCTCTCACCGAAACCTCTCACCATCCCCAACCCTCCTCCGATTGCTCTGTCGATTGCGATAGAGCGGAAAAGAGTGAGTGAGAGAGAGAGAGAGAGTGTGATCGGAAACCTGATTTCTGCGCACGAGCGAAGCCGCATTCTCATTGGCTACGATCAGGCGGTGTGTCTGAGATCGGATCGCGATCGATACCGAGCTGCCTCCAGCGCAGCCTTCGCCATCATCAGCTGTATAGAACTCTGGGCGAGATCTATAGATCTTGATGCATTTGTCGTTCTGGGGGCAGCGCTCGCTCGCTCGCTCGTGGGGGGGAAACTACTTTCACGCTAGACTAATTAAATATGCATTTATTATTGCTTCAATCCATTGACAGCTATACTAACGTCAATATAGGGACAGGTGCATTAATAGATAATATATAGAAATTCCATTGAAGCAA
The DNA here is from genome assembly GCA_017309665.1 of Coelopa frigida. NCBI lineage: Eukaryota > Metazoa > Arthropoda > Insecta > Diptera > Coelopidae > Coelopa > Coelopa frigida. Next base: position 6,336,712 of record CM029562.1, read on the forward strand.
TTATCTATCGGCCAGTGATCTTCACTTTGCTACTATGTACATATCTTTACATAATCAAATATTAATTTTCTTATTATTCATTCTTGAGTCGCGCGATTGGAGGCACGACTGAGATTCTAAGATAGAGATTTTAAGATAGAGATTCTACGATAGAGATTTTTGACAGATTCTGACAGAGACCGGGGAACCCATGATAAACTTTTTTATTTTGGTGTTGAAAATCCTTTTCATCTTTTATTGAAGATCCTTTTGATCTCCCCGAAAACATACCTGAGATCATCAGGCATCATGGGGGTTACCATTAGAATTCTCTACACAGATTTGTCTCAAAAATGTTGTTCAAAAAGTCATTAAATTAATGATAATAATACATTCAACTAAATAACTTTAGAATAAATATTAGTAACTCATTTTGCATATTTCTGAAAATAAATGTTTATACACGAAACAACACTAATTATTTTATATTTTCTGTGCCACGGGTCGATCGAACGTGAATTCCATTTGGGTAAAATCGTTTACACGTTGCGTTCTACGTGCCTGAAGCAAGGAAACTCAACTTGAAGCCTCGAGACGAAGGCGAATTTCGTCTGACGAGATTTCCCAAAGGCCAAATGGCACTTGAAGGAATTCATATGAAAGCTAGACTTGTGCTAGATTCTAGACTCCATGACGATCCTGGCTGTGACCTCAACCAAAGCTCGCTCCCGTTTCTTCCCAAACGAAGCGTTTTGCTCTCTCTCTCTCTTATATTGATATATACGGAATTTGATACGAAGTTGATCGCGATCTATAGGCGTTTGGTTTAATGATTAAAATCGACCTAATACAGTATTAATTGATTATCGCTTAGACACGATTAGAAGTTGGGAATCAAAATAAGTCAACCTATATCAGTGTGATGATGATGACGTTATGATAGTTAGTTAGAATATCCGTTCGTCCGTCCTCCATAGAAGCGATCATTCTATCGCTTTCGTTCTCATATCATTCGATCTATATAGAATAGAATTCTATCCAAAGCGACTGGGATCTGAGTCGGCGACGTCGAGTAGTCCATCGACCAGCCGAGACCAGCGGTGATTTTGACTTTTTACTTTGCAAATCCGGCGAAAATTCGTCAGTTGAACGCTTGACTTCGTTCGGGGAACAGCGCGGCTGAACTCGTGGCAATTGTCTGAGATTGCAATTAATAATAAACAATAGCAACAGTAATAACAACAACAATACTCTAAAGTACACATAGATAACAATTTTGAAAAATACATACAATAGAAAAATGAAAAATATATAGAAAAATATAATGAAAAATATATAGAAAAATGAAAAATATATATAGAAAAATAAGATGAAAAATATATAGAAAAATATCATGAAAAATATATATAAAAATATAAAGAAAAATATATAGAAAAATATAATGAAAAATACATATAAAAATATAATGAAAAATATAATGAAAAAATATTTCAGCAAATTAGAGAAACGAAATAAGAATCATTCTCATTCCCAATCTCGGTTTTTGTATATTGTGTTAAAAACATTGTAATAGAAACGTAATTAGACAGAAATTCCGCAAGTCGACGACGACGAAAACTTCGCGAGAGACAGAACAATAGAGTTTTCCGTGGAAACGCCTTCAGTGTTTTTCCCCTAATGGGTTTTTTTTTTGTTTGCTCTCCAGCCTATGGATCATAAATTATAAAAAGATATTTTTCAATTTCGCGAAGTCAATTCGGAATTTTTCAATTTCGCGAAGTCAATTCGGAATTTTTCAATTTCGCGAACTCAATTCGGTATTTTTCAATTTGTTTCTGTCGGTGTTGGGTTTTTTTGATGAGGTCGTCAGTTTCGGTTGACAACATTGATAACCCGGACAGATAGATGGATGGACAGACAGACAGACGGACAGATAGACCTTGAGTGGTTTTTGGTGAAATGCACCGTAAGAACACCGGCTGCAGCTGACAGCCAACAGCCAGTGTTGCTTCCGCTACCCAAGCGACCAAACGTCGATCGATTTTCGCGAAAAGTGTTTCAATTCAATTCAATTCAATTCCACGCCACTCATACGCCCCGTGATACCGCGTTATCGCGCTCGCACCCACACAACGAAGAAGTGTAATTAAAAAAAAAGAAGAAAAAATATACAATTATTTACAAAAAAAACAATTATTAATAAGAAAGAAATATAATGATTTATAAGAAATCAAAATGTTTCCAAAAAACACAATGATTTACAAAGAAAAAACAATTTTTTACAAAAAAACACAATGATTTAAAAAAAACACAATTATTTACAATTTATTTATTATCAGGATGAATATATGTCCATATATATGAATATATATGTGAATATATTTGCGAATATTTGCGATCGACATTCGAGAATGCTATTCGAATTGATTGATTGATTGAAAGATGACCAATCGTCCACTCATACAATCGTCATATTGATTTGCAACACTTATCGCATTGAACTTATCTGTCCAACGACACTTATCTGTCCAACGACACTTATCTGCGCAATGAGCGATTGCTTCGAGCATATTCACGTCTCCGGCACTCGGTTCGCCCTCAGGAGCTCTCCACTTGTCTATCTCACGTCTCTCACTCTAGTCATATTGAAATAGTTCGCAATTTGGGAATTTGAGGTGGGGACGTTTGGCTCAAAAAGCTGTCTGGAGTCGAGTATTTTTGAGTATTTATATTCTGATAAGAATATGTATTGAATACTTTGGCTGGGAGGAAATATCAAAGAATATCAAAATCAAGTGAAATATCAAAATCAATTCAAATATCAAAATCAACTCAAATATCAAATCAATTGCATTATACAAAATCAATTCAAATAACAATAAAAAATAAATAAATAAAAATTCGAATAAATCAATTCTAATATCAAAAATCAACTGCATTATCAAAATCAATTCAAATATAGCTTGAAATGAAATATCTAAAATACTTTTGAAATTGAAATATCGCTTGAAATATAATTTGAAATTGAAATATCGCTTGAAATATCATTTGAAATATCTCCTCAAATTGAAATACCTACGGAAATTATTGAAATATTTCGCGATTGACGAACCTGTTTGGCAACCACTTGTCTAACTTTTTATCAAATGTTTCCATTCCTCGCTCCAACTTCGTCACTCCAACTATTGTCTTCTCAGTTGTCGCCATCTCACTCTCTCTCTCTACAGAACCGAAACGAAAAATTTCCTCACCTTGAGCTTGTTTTAGGTTCGAGCTTAAGTTCAGAGAATAAAAACTTATTTTCCAGTTCAGTATCGTTGATAAGAAAAGAAGAGATCGTAAATCGTCCAATTCAATTGAGAGCGATAATGAAGTGATCTTCATCATCATCATCATGGTATGGTGGTGGTGTTTTTATCGGTGCAAAACTTTGCTCCGAGGGAAACCTGATTGCGAGCGGCAATAAATTCTGTCTCTCTATTACAAATCTTATCGTAGGTTGTTTTAGATTGTTTCCTTCTCTCTCTTGGTTGAATAATATCAAGAGAATCTGATTGATAATAGTCTACTCCACATATGTATAATATAAATATAAAATACTAACTCTAAATGAGATCAATTAGAAGTGATTAACTACGTTTGTGGCGGAGAAAAACTCGTATTAAGATCAGGAATAATCCATATATATTCTATTCTTGCCATTAATGATCTACTAACAAGGTGGAAGTTAGTTCTAACTAAAGAAAAGTTATAATTAAATAAAAGTTCTAACTAAATAGAAGTTCTGACTAATTAAGTAGAAGTTCTATGTGAAAGTTCCGACCGCTTTCAAGGTCGCGTGGGGGTCTCGTGTCTCGAGCAGGTGGGGGATTTCGAAAAAAAAAAATAACCAGAACCAGAAACAAAACAAACAAACTTCCCCCTCGTGTGATCGCAATTTCATTTCGAATGCGGAGAACGCGACATGTGTCCAATGGTTTCAGAATACGAAATCAACTCGTATGAATGTCAAGAACTGACTTCAATCAACACTTGTTCTGGGCCGTTTTTTGTGTCCATGGGAAGTAATCAATGTAATGTAAAATTGTTACTTCCGAAATAATGCTTCGTCAGAGACAGACAAATGGCTATCGTCACAAACAAAAGCCTATCGGGGCTGTTGTTCTCGAGAGACGGAAGCCATGGAGTACAATCGGGTATTCGAATCACGTGGCCTGGCGTAATTTATGATATCGTGCTACGTGTCGAGTTCATCATCCGACGTAAAGGCGACGACGACGACGACGGCTCGGGATCGGTGACATCTGTGGTTCTCATCATCATCATCATTGGTGAGAGAATGGAGAGCGAGAGAGAGAGAGCTTTTGCCCAATTATCGCGATCCTCAGTTCGGCGCCTAATTAAACTCCGATTATGGTCACGACCTGTTGGTCATTCGTTTTCGTTTCGAACAATTCCTGAGTTCGATTCAGACTGTGGCAAGTGCAACGAATAATTAATTGTCGAAGTGATTCGAGCACAACGTGAGGCGAGAACTCGATCGACATTTCAATACATATCTAGTACACAATGGATAGACATAGTTTATAATGGATAGACATCTAATACACAATGGATACAAATATAGTTTACAATGGATAAACATTGTTGTTGAAAGATTAGTAAATAATTGTTGATTATTTCCTGAATTGATTGATATATTCGACATTTGATTGCAACAAAAAAAAAAAAAACCTAATTCAATTACACTAATAAGTTGATGGGGAAAAAAAATGAATTATTTCAAAAATTCACATTACAAATGCATATTTTTATACTATTTGTTAGAAGTTCACGATTCCTTCCTCCGCTCACATACTCTGATCATGCAAGTTCTGTAATTAACTGGAATTTAATTGCAATTTTTTTATATTATCTCACTAGAGATCAGTTCATTGCGGGATATTTTGAAAATAATAATATTTTTTCACATCTTTACAATCGGAATGGAATCGAAAGCAGGGAGGGAGGGATTCGATTGTTCCTAGTGGAAGGGAAATCAGTCCAGTTCACGGTATGAAATTCAATGACCGTGCATTGACTGCATTATCTGTATGAGCGGGACTATCTGTCTGTCTATCAATCTATCTGTCTGTCTATCTGTATGTCTGAATGTCGATCTGTATGTCGATCTCTATCCATGTATATTCCTCTCAATTCCCTGAAATTCTTAAGGCTATTTTAAGATCACGTTTACAACCAATGTAGATCAAACTTTTGTGTAATGTTAAACTTCGTATTGAAGAATTGAATGAATGAATGAATGAATGAACGGACCAACGAACGAACGATCCAACGAACGAATGATTCAACGAACAAATACGAACGTATGCAATCAACTAAATTAACGACCACGATTACTTGGTGAACTGCGACATAAGTTTTTGCGTCGAACGAACAAACGAAGAGAAGACAAGACAAGAGCAAACAAAAACTGGGATTTTACTCAGGTCCTTGGATGTAAATCTGTCGTCCAATTTATAATCCAAACGTCGCACATGTGTGTAAATTCCAAAAAAAACAAAAAAATTCACACACGTGTCGACGACGATGATGAGTTCGGCAGTGAGAAAGTGCGATGGGAAGAAAGCTGTGAAGAGAATCTTCATATCATGTCTCTGAGCTATATTTAAGACACTGAGTTATATCAAAAACTCTGAGGTTTATCAAAACTCTGAGGTTTATCAAAACTCTGAGGTATATCAAGTCTATGAGTCATATCAAGTCTCTGAACTATATGAAGACTCTGAATTCTATCAAAACTCTGAGGTTTATCAAGTCTCTGAACTATGTATATCAAGCATAGGTATATAAAGACTCTGAGGTATATCAGGTCTCTTAGCTATATCCATTCTTTGAGCTATATAAAGGCTCTGAGTTATATCCAATCAAGTCCCTGATCTATCAAGACTCTGGGGTATATCAAGTCTATGAGTCATATGAGTTCATATGAAGTCTCTGAGCTATATTTAAGACACTGAGTTATATCAAAAACTCTGAGGTTTATCAAAACTCTGAGGTTTATCCAAACTCTGAGGTTTATCAAAACTCTGAGGTATATATCAGAGTCTATCAAGTCTTGAACTATATGAGACTTTGATTATATCAAACTGAGGTTATCAGTCTCTGAACCTATATCAGCATGTATAAGACCTGAGGTATACAGTTCTAGAGTATCCATCTGACTATAAAAGGCTCTGAGTAATCCAACAGCCTTTATCAAAACTCTGGGGTATATCAAGTCATAGTCATATGAGTCATATGAAGTCTTGAGCTATATTTAGACACTGATTATACAAAATGAGTTATCAAACTCTGAATTATCAAATCGAGTTTATCACTCTGAGTATACAGTTTGGTCAATCAGTCTCTGAACTTTGAGAATCTGAATTATATCAACAACTGAGGCTTGTCCAGTCTCTGAACTATGTATATCAAGCATAGGTATATAAAGACTCTGAGGTATATCAGGTCTCTTAGCTATATTCCATTCTTTGAGCTATATAAAGGCTCTGAGTTATATCCAATCAAGTCCCTGATCTATATCAAGACTCTGGGGTATATCAAGTCTTTTAGCTATATCAATACTCTGATCTATATCCATTCATTGAGCTATATAAAAACTCTAAGCTATATCCATTATTTCTGATATATAAAGGCTCTGAGTTATATCAAGTCTCTTAACTATATCAATTTCCTTATCTATATCAAGTCCCCATGAACTCCTTCTCGACTCTCTGCTGCTGGTATTCACAAACTACCCGACCTAGGGTACTTTGGGGCATTCCAACCCCAAGTGATGTATTGACTCCTCGGAGAAATTAGTTATCATTAGCCTTTCTGGGGATTGGCTGGCGGAATTTGTTTTCTCCCTCAACTTGTTTTTCCCGATTCTACTCGAGATGTCGATTGATAATTTTTTTTGTTTTATATTCTTGACTTGCGAACGTATGGCGTGTACGGCGTACTTATTTTGCATATATATAGTATATCCATATATATTATTTGTAAATACACAGTATTGGATTTTTATCGAATCTGGAAATTCCGAAAATTAAACTCAAACACAGTTTGACACACATGTCGAAACTAGAACAATGCTTAATATATTCCGAAACCAATGCGGGCTCATAGGAAAATTTTTATACGAATTCATTTGTTCTATAGGCAGATATTTTCCACAGAATTCGCTAGAGAAATTAGCAATAATTTTATCTAATAATTGGACCCTCTATTTTACCTACTTTTAGAAACACAGCCGAGGGTTCGCATTAGTAAGTATTAAGTATAATTTCACATATAATCGACCTTCAAGGGATCCTGACACCCACTTTCAATAGTTGAGGTCCTTTGTGAAAGGGTAAACCATCGTGGTAAAGGCTTCTCATATTGGTTGAAAGGCCTGATATTATCATTGGAGTGATTGCATTAATTACAATATCCTCATTATGCCTAAATATGCAAACATATTCCATTCTCCATTCGATATTATACAACGATAGGAAACAAACTTGAATATGTTTCTCCCGATACCATCGATAGTACATACAGGAGTACGAATAATTTCCTTCTCTTACTATTTGTAAGCCTGATTATACCCCAAGAGAATTAGACTGTCTATCGTAGGGTTTTTGGGCCAGCAATTGCTGTCACCATTCGATATGAGAAACTACAAACTTTTATTGCAGCAAATAAAGCGAAATATCTGTTTGTTTGTATGTGTTTGTATAGAGGAAGTACATACATAAATAATAAAAGCACAATCGCGCGACAAGTGAAACGACAGAGAGAGAGAGAGAGTGAGAGAAAAAGAGCAAGCGAGGGTCAGATAGACAGGAAGAGTGAGGGAGAGAGTGAGAGTTAGTGAGAGAGGACGTCGAGTGAGAGTGAGAGTGAGAGAGAGAGAGAGAGGCGTCGAGTAAGAGAGAGTGAGAAAGGCGTCGAGTAAGAGCGAGGGAATGAGAAATGCCGATCGTGCAAAATTCGCGCTGCATTCGAATTATAAAAGATCGCCAGCTAAAACAGTTAGAAGTATTCTTCGGATGGCACTCGCCATGTCAGCACGAAGATAAACACCATTATTAGCTTTATTTAGTATACATACATATATAAAAATTTTAGAGTAAAAAAAAAAAAAACAACTACAACAACAACGTTTCGCATTTCATCTTTTAGTTCGTACTTAAAAACAAGAAAAATAATTCAAATTCTAATAAAACTTAAGGACTTTAGTTGAATTGTTGAAGATAAAACTTTAGTTGAATAAAAAACTTTAGTTGAATACAAAACTTTAGTTGAAGATAAACTTTAGTGGAATAAAAACTATAGTTGAATATAAAACTTTAGTTAAATACAAAACTTTAGTTGAAGAAAAACTTTAGTTGAATAATAATAATAATAATAAAAAGTAGAATAAAAGGCTAAAGGATGATATCGCGAGCCCTATCCGTTGGGCTGCTGTTCGTCCTGAACTTCTACAGCAAACCCAGTTCGGCGAGAACCGTCTTCTCGATCAACTCCATACAGAAGACCACATACAGTGGGGAGCTGCCGTCGTGGTAAGTTTGGAGCCAAAAAAAAAAACAATACTCAATTTACAAAAGTTTAAAAAAAGTTCGACTACGGAGTCGTTTCATCGGAAATCAAAGTGAAAATTCAATAGCAATAGCTTATATTTGGGGTCCATTGAAGTTCAGTAAAATCCCTTGAAACTGTTGCAAACAAAACTTGATCATTTTGACCCATGAACCTTTTGACCCTCGTTCCTTTTGACCCACGATCCTTTTGATCCTCGATTCTTTTGACCCTTGATCCTTTTGACCCACGATCCTTTTGATCCTCGATCATTTTAACGCTCGATCATTTTGACCCTCGATCCTTTTGACCCACGATCTTTTTGATCCACGATCCTTTGAAACCACGATCTTTTTGACCCACGATCCTTTTGATCCACGATCCTTTTGACCCTCGATCCTTTTGACCCACGATCATTTAGATCCTCGATCATTTTGACCCTCGATCCTTTTGACTCTCAGCCCTTTAACCCTCGATCCTTTTGACCCTCGATTCTTTTCATTCTCGTTAACCCTCGTCCTCTTCGTCCATCACAGCCAAATCTACTGCTATGGCCCACTGCTGCACACGGTCCAGATGTCCCATCTGTTCGAGGACTCGAAGACATTCGTCGACATGAAGCTCAAATATCCCCCAGAGCAGACTTCGTCCGAATTCGCCGAATTCATGGTGGCAAAGAACAACGATCCGAGCCTGGAGGATGTTCGCACCTTCGTAAATGTAATTGTCGCCGTGATCACTGAGCTTCGATGGAGTTTAATTTTTCGTTTCCATCCCCTCCTCCCTCCCTCCCTCTATAGGAACACTTCGACGATCTGGGCAAGGAGTTCGTGCCATGGCAGCCCGACGATTGGAAAACCCATCCCTCCTTCCTCGATCTCATCTACGATCCCGATCTGAAGCAATGGGGCGAGGAGTTGAACGAAATCTGGAAAGAGCTCGGTCGCAAGATGATCGACGACGTCCACCAGAATCCCGAATACTACTCGATCATACCGGTACCGAATCCCGTGATCGTTCCCGGCGGCCGTTTCATCGAATTCTACTATTGGGACTCGTACTGGATCATTCGTGGCCTTCTCCACTCCGAGATGTTCGACACGGCACGCGGTATGCTCGAGAATTTCATGTCGATCGTTCAACGTTTCGGTTTCATCCCAAATGGTGGGCGTGTCTACTATTCGAAACGATCGCAGCCACCGCTTTTGGCCGCCATGATCAAGTCCTATGTTGAGTTCACCAAGGATGATAAGTTTGCGATTGGGGCGCTCGAAGTGCTCGAGCACGAGTTCGAATATTGGATGAACAATCACACGGTTCAGGCGAAGGGCTACAACATGGCCGCGTATGGTGATAGTTCGACGGGACCGCGACCGGAATCGTATCGTGAGGATTACGAGACATCGCAAACGTTCGCCACCGACGAAGCGAAGGAGGAGCATTTCTCCGAGTTGAAGGCGGCCGCCGAATCGGGCATGGATTTCAGCTCACGTTGGTTCATCAACGACGATGGCACCAATCAGGGTAACCTCACCAATCTGAAGACACGCTCCATCGTTCCGGTCGAGCTGAATGCGATCCTCTATTGGAACGCGAAGATCATCGCCGAGTTCCACATGTTGGCCGACAATGTGGTCAAGATGGCCGAGTATGAGACGAAGGCGGAGAAGATTCTCGAGGTAGGTCGCTCCTCATACTAGGGGCTCATAAATTTATTATAATCCTTTGTTTTTGCTCGTTTCCGCAGGCCATTCAAGCGGTCCATTGGAATGAGGAGGCCGGCGTTTGGCTGGACTATGATTTGATCAACAATAAATCGCGCGACTATTTCGTGCCCACCAATCTCGCCCCGCTGTGGATGAAGGCTTACAATATCAGCGATTCGGACAAGATCTCGGCTTCGGTGCTGAATTATATCGAGCAACAGAAACTCGATGCGTACCCGGGAGGCGTGCCGAATACGCTGTATCAGACGGGCGAACAATGGGACTATCCGAATGTCTGGCCGCCCATGCAGTACATCCTGATCGAGGGCCTGGAGAAGTTGGGCACGGCGGCGGCGAAGAATCTCTCGGCACGCTGGGGCCACCGTTGGGTGAAGTCGAACTTCGCGGCGTACAAAGATTCGCGAGCCATGTACGAAAAGGTGGGCTCAGAAATCTCTACATATAATTTTATTTCTATTTCATTTTAAATTTATTTCTATTTCATTTCGCTTCTGTCTCTCTCTCTCTCTCTCTCCCTTTAGTACAATGCTGAGAAGTTCGGTGGGCACGGGGGCGGCGGTGAATACGGCGTCCAGAAGGGATTCGGTTGGACGAACGGCGTGATCATCGAGTTCTTGGCCAAATATGGTCGTCAAATTACGCTCTCGGGCGAGAACCACCCAACAGGCAATGCTGCAGGTGAAGACGCGCACTAAACTAAGCCCCATCATCACACACACACACACACACACAGATCACATCACATCATATTCATCGTTGTCGAGTCTTATCAATTAAAGCAAAGCAAAAAGTCGCGTCATATAAATACAAAAAAATCGCGTCAAACAAATCAAAGCAAGAAATCGCGTGATATAAATAAAAGAAAAAGTCGCGTAATATAAATCAAAAGAAAAAAGTAGCGTCATATCAGTCAAAACAAAAATTCGCGTTTAAAGTCGCTTCACACCAAATATAGCAAAAAGTCGCGTCATATAAATCAAAAAAAAAAATCGCGTCACACCAATCAATGAAAAAAGTCGCGTCGAAAACCACTTCAAAATAATCTCAACCAAACAATGATATAGTAAAGAACATCTCACACAATTCTAAACGACTCGGCGACAAAAAATCAATGGTCGAACTCGAATATTTCCAACAAGTGATATGTAAAATTACATTTAGTGGCTGGCTCACAAAATACAACCAAGCGAATAAAAAAACGAATATCGGGCGATTCCTTCATCTCGTCTCAGAGCGTTGAACGTAGAAAAATATTTCAAATACAAAGGCACAAAAAAACAGAAACATGACATACAAAATATGATATAAAACAAAAAACAAAAATATGAAATACAAAAACATAAAAAACAAATGCACAATAATAAAATACAAAAACATAAAAATAAAGGACATAAAATATAAAAACATAAAAAACACAAAATATAAATAAATACAAAATAAAAACAAAATACAAAAATACTAGATGCAAAGACAGAAAACAAAAAGACACAAAATACAAAAACATAAAAAACACACAAAATACAAAAATACAAAAATACGAAAACAACAATATTAATAATACATATAACAAAAAATATTAAAATTCAAAAACATAAAAAACAAAATTATAAAATTTAAAAACATAAAATATAAAAACATGAAATACAAAAACACAACATTAAAAAATACAAAAACATAAAAGAATAAAAACCAAAAATAAAAAAACACAAAAAATTAACTAAAATTAACACAAACACAATCAAAGAAATAAAACCCAGAAGAACTTCGTTTTCGTTCATCGTTTCGATCCTCGTGTGCTCGTCGTCTCTTCTCTTGAGATCTTCGTCCTGAGTGATCCGATGTCTTTTGTCACATGTGTCCATGTCTATCAGCAAACACACACACACAAACAAACGAACAAACAAACATATGTATGTGCTTATCTATCATAACAATGATATGGCAATGAATGTCCAAAGAAATTCAATCAAGTAATTGGCAAAAGTAAGTGTTGAATTTTCCACTTGTTTTATGTTCTGTATAAAATTGCATGTTTTCGTTGTGAAATGTTCCTGTTATTCCTGTTATTAGAAAACCCTCAACCACAACCACAACCACAATCCAAAAACAAAAAACAATAAAACAAAAACCTTCTACCCTTTTACTTACTAAACATCGTACATAATTCCCCGTTGTAATTTATGTACCCCAACAATAAATACTAACGTGTGAAGAAAACAAAATTTAGTCAAATGTCAGCGTGTCTGCCATGGAATAAATTTTATCCAGAAACCGAGTGTTACTAATCCTAATTAAGATTTCTAGACATTCCGACTATAGTTCTAGACATATAGACTATAGTATCCTTCGTGCTATTTATCAGTTATTATTCCTCTAAACGATCTCTCAATCCAAACTCATAACACTTTCGTGTCTACTAATAAATATAATTGTAGTTCTCGTTTATCTGTTTCAATTAACATCTCTCCTCGTTAATAGATTATAGTTATTTTAACAAAACTTTTCAATATTTATAGGTACAAAAATGATAATGAGCTGTATGGGCGTTGTTGCTGTTACGCTGATGGCAGCCGTTGTCGGCCGGTTCATATGGTGAGGTAAGAAATCCGTCAACATTTCCAACTGTTTCCGTTTCCTGTATTAATATTATGAATTTGTTTTTTTTTCAGACTTTAATCGATGGCCTCAACATCTCGTTTGCTCGTGTCCAGAAATGAAATCCATGTCGTTTCGCATCCCGTGTTTTGTTGTGATTTACAGAAATGTTTTCTTGTGATTTACAGAAATGTTTTCTTGTGATTTACAGAAATGTTTTCTTGTAATTTATAGAAATATGTATTTTGTCTGAATTGTAGTTTAATAGTTGTATAGTTAGTTGATGATCCCCCAGTATGATGATGCATGTAATGTTGCAGATTATTCTGATCACAAGTAGTTAATATATATGTATATGATCTTAATTTAATCTTAGTTTACAGTATTAATGTGTATAATGATATATATGTATATGATTTATATGTATATTAGGACGATTTTCAACTTGTCTGACCTCGCACACTTTTGTGAAACAAAAAAACTAACGAAATACCTGTGTATTGTTGAATAGCTGATATTTCCTAGTGTGTTATCCTCTCACAGTTGTTGAAGTTTAAATAAAATATAATCGCTAGCATACCTAATTTGTACTATTTTTTTTTAATTCTTCCACAGGAAAAGTTTTAATCACTAGAAATTAGGAGGAGAAATTAAGGCGAGGAATTGAAATACATACTTCTAAATAAATATTTTTTGTATATTAAATAAAACAAATAGAAATGGATTTGATAATTTTTTTTTTTTTTTGTATTTAATTTTTAAAGGTTATCCTTTGATTGAATTTATAATTTTACCTATCCTAAAACAAAAACATTTTAAGCTAACGATAACATGTCAAACATGCACATTTATATATATATATATAGAAGATAGTTTTGATGGTCGTATTAAATTTAAAAAATCGAAGTAATTGTTTTTGTTTCTCACTAAAAATAACGTCACCTTCAGAGACACCGTTTTTGTTTTTTACAGAATAATAGAAAAAAATTGCGATTTCATTTAAAGCCAAGGGATATTGGGAATTCACACTACGCTACTATGCTTAGGATGACTGTAAGGACTTGTGACTGAAGTATGGAGCTGTATCTGGCGTGAGTAATGTATAGCAGACATTACATACTCGAGCCAATCGATTGCGTGGTCCAGATGGCACTGAGTGAGATAAACATTTATCGCAGTAAATATCGCCGCAATGGCGACAGTGAATTTTACGCACAGTCACAGTAAACTGCGCTCTACACGACGGACAATTGTCAACATCATCGTCATCTCGCCAACGTACTTCTTTCTCAGCGATTCGCAGTTTCTCAAGTGTCATCTATGTAAAGTATATTTACCTCATGTTAATAAATATTATTATAAAAAAGTTATTTCTTGTATCCTTACCTGTAGTTCTTGTGACAATTGCACAAAATCCTTTTGAACCAACTCACTTGTAGCTTGATCCTCCTGAAGATTTTTAATTTTTGCCTTGTATTCAGCATTGTTTTTGGTTAATTTTTCCTACAAAGAAATTGTATTTAATTGTTTAACTATATTAAATTTAGTTTTCAACATACATTGCTTTCCGTCAGTTCTATGATTTGAACGTGAAAATCTGAAATTTGTCGCCTTAGTTCAGCCTCTTTTCGTTCCAAAGCTATTTGTTGTTGTTCATAGTTCTTCACCGTGAGTAAATGTTCTTTGAGACGATCTCTGTAATTGATACATAAATTTCACTCAAAATATGAAAATTTCCTTTTTCATTAAAATGCTTACTCTAATGATTTTATATGCCGTTGAGCCTTTTTCTTGTCCATCTCTCGCTCATTATTACTGGCGTTTAATTGTTCGCGTAATATTTGTACTTCATCTTGATAGGTTACACATTTCTTCTTTTCAAATTCACTGCCGAGGCGAGCTTGAATTAGTTCGCTCTGCTGTCGTAGCATTAGTTCCTGTAGCTCCTCCACCTTGTTTGGTAAATTGATATATTGATTTTGGATTTCTTCAGCGGTAGCCAAATATTGTCCCGACAAATAATCATTGTCCGCTTGCAGAGTCTCGAGGTGCTTGTTAACTCGCTCACGTTCTTCAGTCAGAAGTTGTAATTGCTTAAATACCTCCTCTTTGGTCTCTAAAAGCTGTTGTTGTTGTTCTAAAAGTTTATTCTCATTCCGCTTGACTTCTTCGTGTAATAATTGCACCTCTTTTTTGTGCGCTTCACGCTTTTCTTGCCATTGATTCTCGAGGTCGGTTCTCAGAGCAGCTTCCTTGCTCAGAGCTTCATTGGCTTCTTCGAGACTTTTCTGAAGTTCTTCGATTTTCTCCTCATCCTCGGTTTGTTTCTTGAGCAAGGATTGCACTTTTGTTTCATAACTGTGGCAGGTTAAACAATCGACAGGTTCCATTGATGTCGATTTGTTAATCGAATCATTAATTTGATTTAGGTTGTTGGATTTTTGTTCAACTACTGTAGAACCAGCAGCTAAATTAACGTCATTGTTAGATTGAAGCTTGTCATCAGCTTCTCGTAATTTTTCTTTTAACGCTTTCATTTCCTCTTGAAGCTGTATTACAATTGATCTTAAGACTTCGGCTTCTTCGTGTGCCTAAAAACAATCAAGCATTTAATACATGATCAGTAATAATATAATAATATTGCTCACATATTTATTTCCGGATTTTTTAGTTATTTCATCAACACTATCCTGTCGCACGCTGTTGCTTGTAGAGGATGTAGAATCTCCACCCAATTTTCGTGCTAAAGTCTTTTTTACTTGACTAAGAACTTGCGGGCCTAAACTTGTCGACTCCTATAACAATTGATATAGATTAGTAAATACTTATATACTTCTGTAATTATCAGTCACACCTGGTGGTGATGCTGCTGCAGAGCATCCCGCAATTCTTTATTCTCCATTAACTGTCGATTGAATTCTTCTTTAACCCGTTCCAGTTCGATTTTACTCACATTGGACTCTTCAATGGTGTCTGTAATGTAGAAACAATTATAAATCTGACTATGATAAATATAGTTGAAGGTATTCACCTTGCACCATTTGTTGCAATGATGAAATCTCCTCCTGCATCTTCAAATCCGCCACAAAGAATTGACTCTTGAGCTCATTCAATTCATGGGTCAGCGATTGCTTCTCCGCCTGACACTTGGCGTACTCGGCTTCCTTTTGAATGAACAACTCTTTCAGCTTGGCACGCTGCATGTTGAATTCGGTTTGCATCTTGTGATTTTCCAATTCCAATTTGTGCAGCTTTCCCAGGACATCTTTAATCGCAAATTCGGTTGGAGGATTCCTTGTCATCACCATTATCGCAAAAAAAAACTCACCGCTGTCTCCGACTGCTTGAGATAAATCCGGTTTGGGCGAGGTCTCCTCATTGCCTTCTCCTTCCCTATTATTAGTTTCGTTCTCTTCCATATTTATATACAAAACATTAATAAATTCGTCCACTGCTTTAATGAAAAACGATTTTTAATAATACATTTTATTTTTGCACAAATTAAATTCCTAGTGACTGACAGAGAAATGCCAAAAATGTACCTTCTACAGAGTTGCCACCTTAGTGTAAAATTATAGAATTAAAAAATTTAGCAAAACTCATAACAATAATTTTATTTATAATATTTCAAATATAACAATAAAAATTAACATTTAAAAATTATATTTAAATTTTAATATCAAAAAATACTATAAATCAATTTTTAGAGTACATATGTAAACCCACCTGAATATACGATTTAATATAAACTGAGTTGCCACCCTTTGCTAATCTTAGTTTTCAAATGTGATTTGAAAATATTTCAGATTTTAATTATATATTTTGCACAGATCTTTTTTAAATATATGTTAAAGAACATAATTCAACAATAATTATTCATTATTTTTGTGTGGGAACACATTAGAAAATATTATATTTTTTGAATTTATGTAGATATCAAAATATCTGGCAACTCTGTGAAAAATAATTTTTGTTTTCTTTTTCACTCACCTTCTGCCAAACCCACATGTGTTATTGTTGATTCTTATTAAAGTTGAAAATATTTTATTCAAAATAACAATATGGTAGGTATTTATAGTGGAAAATACTAGTACAATGTATATTTATGTGTTTTTGCTTTCAGGGAAAGGGCAAGAAATCGTTTATCGACCGAAAGAAGGCCGTGACTTTCCACTTGGTTCATCGCAGTCAGCACGATCCCCTTGTGACAGATGAAACAGCACCTCAGCGTGTTTTGCTCGAAGCTCCAAGCAAGAATCAACAACCGAGTGCATCGTCGTCGTCAGCTTCTCTGGATCCGAATAAGAAGAGAGAGGAGCAGCGAAAATATGGTATCCTCTTCGATGACGACTACGATTACCTGCAACATTTGAAAAAACCAGAGCAGGAAGTAGCATGGGAATATGTTGAGAATCCAAATCATGTGAAGAAGCGAGTCGCCGAGGGTAATGTAACAACTGCTCCCAAACTCCAACTCCCCAGTTCAGTGTTCGCCACTGAATACGAGGAGGATGAGGGTATGTTGAACAAGGCTGCTCCACGGCCAGGACCTCGTCCCGATTGGGATCCCGATGTAGTCGCAGCTTTGGATGATGATTTCGATTTGGACGATGAAGACAATATTTTGGAGGATGACTTTGTGCTGAAAGCAATGGGTGAGGGAGGAGAAGATGATGACGAGGAATGGGGCGATGAAGAGGACGAGGATGAAGATGATGATCGCAGTGTTGGCTCGGATGATTTGATGAACAGTGACTATGATGAGGATGATGATGAACTGATGGACCGTTTAGCTCCACTGATGCGTGAAAGACGATTCGCCGATGAAGAAACCAAATCTCGCTTCACTGAGTACTCAATGTCGTCCAGTGTTATTCGACGTAATGAACAGTTGTCGCTATTGGACGATCGATTCGAAAAGTTCTACGCCACATATGATGATCCTGAACTTGGAGACTTGGGGATGGAGGAAATCGAAGGAACCTGGCATCAGAAGCATCCATATGTGTTGGGATGCTACAAAGAATTGAAAAAATCAAAAGAGATAGAAGATTATAACAAAGAATGGGACAAGGAACGTTTGGAAAAATACCGCAATGTAACAGAAGGCGATGCTGATCCGAATGAAGAACTAATTGAATATGAAGTCGAGGATCCAAAGGAAAAGAAATGGGATTGCGAGTCGATTCTTTCAACCTATTCAAATATCTATAATCACCCGAAACTCATCGATGAACCACGTCGCAAAAGCCGCAGTACCTCAACCTCAAGTGGACCGCACAAAATTGAAATCGACCCCAAGACCGGATTGCCCACAAACGTTCTTCGTGGTGGCGATAACAACCTACTTACAGCCAAGACTCTATCCAAATTGGAGGACAATTCTCCAGGAAATGCTGGACCTAAATCACTTTGCGCAAAATCTGTTCTCTCCACGTTGAGTGTACTCTCGATTCGACCCAAAGACGAAACGCCCGAAGAAAAGAAGGAACGCAAACGCCTATTGAAAGAATATCGCAATGAACGCCGGATAGAAAGAAAAGCAAACGCCGAAGCATTTAAAGAAGAAAAGAAACGGCAAACACACATCAAACTCAATCAACGCAACAACCTCCAAGGAAACAAAATATTGTGATTCGAATGCTATTCTGCTTCTTGTGTTTATATTATTATTCTTTATAACCTTAGTAACTGTATTTATGCGAATACATAAAAATATGTTAAATGAATTGAGTAATTTCGATATTGTATTGTGAACCAAGATATATGATATATTGGCAAAAAATATATACATTGGGCGAAGATCCATTTCAGGAAATTTTATATTTATATTTTCTGTACATAAAAACAAGTTATGTGATAATCGACAAACTACTACAACTAAATTCACATTTAAAATACGGTTGAAATTTTTTCCATTTCCAAAAAATCGCTCAATATTTCCTCAGTCTTGGTGCCAATCTTTTTGGCCACTTCAAACTTTTCTGTCATCGATAATAACATGAACGAATAAATTAGATCTCCATCCAGAATGCATCGACAGGGATTAACTGAAATCTTTTTTGCTGTCTTAATCGTTCGAAATTCTTTGGGATTCAATCCGCATAAATGCTCTTGATGTAGCAGCAAAACATTTTGTAACATCAAAAATCTTCTGTATACTTTCTCTGGCAACGGCAGACAATAGCCCATGGCCCCGCCCAAGGTGCCAAATATCATCAAATGTTTCTTCTCGAACATAAACGGTTGCCGGCCTTGATATTCGCCCCTCTGATGGCATTGCACCCGGAACATTGTATTCACAATTTGTCCCAAATGATAGTCTGCCTTTCGGATGAGTTTCTGTCCACCCAACGATTCTCGAGATTCCGGTTGGTACATGTAGACGATGATATTTTCATCAGCATCGGTAACAAGAAATCCTAAATTGGAATTATCCACCATAAACTCGATATCATATACTTCCAACGGATTGATGTCTCGTGAGACCAACGATAATGTTTTGTATTCCTCCTGGAAACGCAAAAGACTCACCGATTTATATACATCGGCTATCAGAATGAGAGATTTCACTGAAATAATCTGATGTATATAGATGTTGGTGTCGATGAAGGCCACGCCACTCAGGTCATTATCCTGCAGTTGCCACAAATAAATCTTCTGCCCCAGAGCGGTGACCAGAAAACCAAGTACATCGGATATAGCCGAGACAGGTCCTTTCTGTTCCTTTTTGAAGACTTCCTTGAGTTTGAATTTTGTCAGGGGTTTGCCCGGTTCAGGTACAACTTCGATTATATCGTAAATATAAATATTACCACGTGATGTGATATCTTCGCTGTAATTGAAATTAGTCCCTATGCAAAGATATTCCTTTAATCCCGAACGTGTTCCTTCATAGGCGAGTTTGACGATTTTAAACGCCGTCACATGTTCCCATTCCTCAAAATCGATCGATGCATCCGGAACGATTTCCCATGTTTCGGGACTGATCAGCACAATGCTGAATTTCGACCTATTCGGATATATGAAACGTTCTCCTTTATTTTCCTCGGTGAGCTCTTTGTCTTCACCATTGAATCGATAATATTTGTTGGTCATTTCTTCGGTTTGTGTAACGAGACAATAGACTCGATTCTCTCTATGGTAGACGATCTGTCGTGGTGTACAACGCAAAGGGACTTTTCTCACTGGCCAAGGAGCATCATATGTGAGATATGTGGGTAGAACAGAAATCTTGAGGTCAAAAGAAGCATCGAAATACAGGAAACCGTTCGGACAGTTAACATTGTTGAATGGTGCAAAACTGCGAATTCTGTTGTGTCCGAAAAATTTATGCACTCGCAATTCGCCCTTCGAGGTGAGGAATATGAAGCAAGGATTCACTCCGCACACCATTACACCATTCAATCCAGCAATGTTTCCGAAATAACGCAATTTCGAAATGTATTTATCTTGTAAATTATACACATCTTGACCGGATTCACTGCCTTCATCATCATCGATATCCATTTGTATTGGTTGCTGGTCTAACAAGTTGATGCTATCTAATTTTTTGAAACGTATTTTCAAGTGTCCTTTCGGATAGCGGAAGGTTTGATAGATCAGTAGCTCGAGTCTGGTGCGAATCAATAGAATCGGACGGTTACCTTGATTACCCAAGCCCAACATATTAATCTCTAGTGGCATTGGGGAGTTCGAGTGCTGTGGCATGCAATTTAAAAGTATTCCTGTCTTGCTATTTTCTTGCTGATTCACAGGAACCGGAACAAACTCCATTGAGTCCATCAGCACGGAGTTGGCATTGCCAACATCGTTCACGAGGTACACGAGTTTCAAATCAGGCATCGAATATATTTCCAACGTACCACTTTCGCGTGCAATTATCAGCCAGTACGATGGCTTCGATTGTGGTATCAAACGACGCCACCAGTCGGTGTGTTTTTGCTTCGATTGCTTGGCTAAATCGGCCAAGATGTTCATTTTAAATGTGCTTCCCGTCTCACCGTACAGCAGATCCTCTTCATCTTCGATTTTCATATTCGGTTCGGCCTTCATGTAGCCGAGACCGCCAGCATAGAAAGAACTGCCACCAGCTCCGTTCACATTGAGAGCTTCATCGCCCTTCGATGTAAATAGTCCGGAAAGATCCTTGTACGCCGATAGAGATGTAACAGCAGGAGTGCTGCTAATCGTATTTTTATTTATGGCCAATCTGGGAGTACCTTTAGTCTCTCTTAGTGCCAGCGTGATGACTTGTCCGTTCAGCACACGAATACAAACATATGGATCGGCGAGAGAAACTTGAACCACTGGCGATCCAACATCGATGGGGACGTTCTGTATGAGTCGAATGCCCTGAAGCAATCGAACATTTCGTGTAGTCACTTGAATAATGAAACGATTGTTTCCCAAATTTCCAACAAATATCGTTGGCTGGCTGCAACTGAATCCGGTGTTCTCAATTTCGTTTATTTCATCGCCCGTCTGTAGCACAAGCGAGGAGTTCCGCTGCGATAGAATCATAAAGTCGTGATGATCCAATCGCTGAATGTTTTCTTACTAACATCATCATAGACGGTCCATACATCCAAGCAGCCATCCAATTCAAAGCTGGTGATGATCTGTGGACTAACCGTGTTCACGAACACACACAGTGCACCATTCTTGCTGTGACCACTAGAGGCCACTATCTCCATTTTCAGATCTGGCAATGAGTCTACTTGTTGCTGCAGGGTTACACCATCTTCCTCGAATTCCACCCTCTCACCCACACACATATAGCTGATGGGTCCTACATTCAACAGGCTATCGCATACTTCAAACACATATTTGCGTAGCTGCACTGAAGTCTTTGCACCAGTTCCGTACACCTCGAGCTCCTCGTCTTCTATACGTTTTTTGGGGGCTTCTTTATCTGGTGCAATTTCAGAGTCATCTAGTGTAATCACGGTACTCTGGTCTTCTTCAGTGAAGTGCAAGAGAAGAGAGTTTCCCAGCCGAGAGCCAAGAAAGATATACTCTTCCTGACAAACACATATGCAACTAGTTAGCACACTGGCTGCAGCCTTGTTGAAGTGAAAATTTCGCACAGTACGCATGGAATCCACACAAAGATGTTAGAACATAAAGCTTCTCCGCCTTTCAGGGATATAACAAGTTTATCGGTATCTATGAAAGATAACTTAGCTCCAGTCAAGACTTATTTTCACACCATCTTGGGGTTTCAGAGGAAATGTTGTGCTGTGATCGGCTGTACTATTCAAACTCACGCCATATGGAGGAACACTTTGATTGAGATAATGATGGCATTCACGGACGTCACGAGACAGCCACCGATTGGTTTTTGTATGGGAAACACATGCAGGCAATCAAACGGCAGTCCAGTTACTGTCCAAATTACAGGATGCACACGTTGTTGGATATTCAGTGAAATGGCCACCATCACACATGTGTCTGAACGGACGGCAATACGGCCGGGAAAAGTTCGCACAGGTTCGTATAGAATAAGCAGGGTTGGTTCATAGTAACCATGAAGAAATTGCAAATCAATTACATTGTCGATTTTCTCATCCAAATCACGTAGTGTTATTAGATATGATGCCAGGATAGGTGTTTTCGAAATAAGTTGTGTCGGGGTCTTCTTGATGGGCTTCACATCGGCCAATTCGATTTCATCTAAACTGTTATCCTTACGAAATGGTAGAACGACCAATTTCTTGCCATAAACAAGCATCACCGCACAACGATTATCGGGATCCACACGCACCATCGGTATGTGATATCGCCCAATCCAGCCTCCTTTTATATCCTCCTCTTCGAAAAAGTGCAACGAGAGTGTTTTCAGTGCAAAGGTGTCCGGATCGTGTTGTACGACCGATAGCTTGGCGTCCTTGAAGCTGATGAGGAGAGCATCGCGCAACGAGCCCGACAACGAAACACTCTGGAGCGACATCACGTTGCCGAACAACGTATATGTGGCCAAACATTCCAATCGCATTTTGGGCCGACGGATCTCGTTCAGATTTTTGTTCTTATTGATTCCATCGAGGTTGGGAAAGATCCGATATACCTTGAGCACATTGGCTCCAGCAATCACCAGATTCTCCTCCATGTTACTGAAGAACCGACACGATATCGCGAACTCCACCGTAGTGGAGGGATGCATTTGTTTACACAAGGAGAACATCGTTGAATTATTATTTTCTTGCAAAACCTCTGGAAAATAAGTATATTAATTAATCACTAAAATAAACAGAAAACTTAACTTATTACTAATAATTCAAGTCGCCTTGTGTTGTGTTATTGTTCTCTCTCTCGATTTATAAAAACAAAAATTGAACACCGGCGAAATTACAGGTCGAACAGAATGAGTAGTAGTAGAAGTTGTAGTGCAAAGTCGCAGCGACATCAGCTGTTCGGCGTGTTGCTTACTACATCGACAAATTCGCCCACAATGAAGTAGCTTGCATTCAAAACATTCCGAGACCCTCAAATTATATATAATTGTAATTAATGTAAAAATATTTATATAATTTTTTTTTTACGAAACGATATTTTTGGAATTCTCATAAATTAAAAATGAAGGAGACACTTCGCTTGAAGTTCATTCCGCAACCCTGTTCGCTACTACAACAAGCAAGAACAAGCAGAAAAGAATGGAGAATCAGCGATGCCTACGATACACTGAAAATATATATTTTTGAAGAAGAAAAAAGACACTAATTTAATTTTTTATATAGATATGTAATATGTTCATGGGAATTTGAAAATTTTTTCTTTTTCATAAAAATTTCAACAATTTATAATTTTCATAGAAAATACAAAAATTTATAATTTTCATAAAAAATTTATAATTTTCATAAAAAATTCAAAAATTTATAGGTTTCATAAAAATTCAAATAATTATAATTTTCATAAAAATTTCAAAAATTTATAATTTTCATAAAATATTCAAAAATTTATAATGTTTATAGAAATTTTAAAAAATGTATAATTTTCATGGAAAATTCAAAAATTTATAATTTTCATAAAAAATTCGAAAATTTATCATTTTCATAGAAAATTCTAAAATTGATAATTTTCATAGAAAATTCTAAAATTGATAATATTCATAAAAAAATTCAAATATTGATATTTTTCATAAAAAAATTTATAGTGTAGTTGGTGTAGTTGGTAGTTGGAATTATCGCTGTGGATAATTCACTGCGACGATGAAAACATTTACTGAAGAAAGAGAAAATATATAAAAATCAGGAATCATGATTTCTTGACCTTCCCTGTTTTTCCCATTTTTATGTTTTATTCTCTTTTACCTTCCCTGTTGGTTTGTAATTCGGAGCATTGTATAGTCGAATATACTGCGACGGAGAGGAAATATTGTGAAAAAGAAGTGCAGTGCAAACTGAAGTGAACTAAAATAATTTTAAAAGGTTTAGAAATATTAAACCTTCAGTTTCGCGTTCTAATATTTCATAAAAATAATATAACTCGTATAATTTAATAAAAGATTTAGGCGAATAACAAATTGAAAAATTTCTCCATACACTTGCATTGACTTCTCTGCGAAGCATATAAAAAGAGACAACAAGTCAGTACGGAAATTCTTAAAACTAGAAGTACCAAGAAAGAAGGAGTTGGACCTATATTCGTGTAGAGGGTTGTCAAAAAAGAAAAAAAAAACAAAAGAAGTGTTTTTCTCTTCGCTTTTGTTTGTTCGATTGTGTTTGGATTTTTACCTATTTTCATTTCATCTATTTTATGGTAATTTTCCAATGAATTAATTAAGTGAAATAATAACTACTAAAAATGAAGCGAAATGAAAACGATGTATAATGTTTGAAGAATCTGGTGGAAAGAGAAAAAAATGACGGAAAAGTGAAAAAAGGAATAAAAGAAATAAAAAGGATTGCATGATGATGATAAAATAAGTAAAGAGAGAGAGGAGAAAAATTGTGTTGTAACAAAAAAAAATATATAGTGCAAAGCCAAAGTACAGAATAAAATGCAGAAAAGTAATAAAAGTAATAAAAAAAGTGGAAAGTCAACGAAATAAGGAAGACGGTCGAATATTTGACGGACGGTGGGTAAAAACTATCCCAACAGAGGACGGCCGAAGGCAGCCAGCAATCTGGTCCAGAAGTAACATTGGGTTTTCTTGCATTGGCTTCGACACCAACCACATCACCTAAAACATTAGAGAAATGAAATCTTGAATATAGTCGAAAAAGTCGGCTTAAGATTCTGTGAAAAAAGATTGGGTCCCATCTGACCCAATCTGGTTGGTTGAAAGAATATTTGCTAGTTCGAACCGAAATGGAAACTATTAAAAAGGTACTTTTCATCCAATTTTAGCATTACAATAAAAACAACTCTACGATTATTCTAATAAATTATCATATTATGGGTGTGTCCTTTTCTTATGTTATTTACGCCTATTTTTGTTAATTTCTATTTTGTATAATTATATTTCCATCTCGGGTATTAACATTCTCTTTCAAAACACTTAAAATGCAACTCCAAAAAATTGTTTTTGTCCTTTATCTTATTGCCATATTGTTTGTTTTAGTCAAAACACTACTTTGGTGGTAATGTATACAAAAAATGCATCACATATTTTTGATATATTCTTTAAGGATAATGAATAATTATAATTGAAATGTTTTATTTTTATAGCGTTCCAAAAAGTTATGCCCGATTAGTCATAACGATTAAACTGGCAATGGAATATGATGTTGCTCCCGAAGTCAGAGAGAGGGGTAAAATCTGTAGCAATCAAACTATGCATGCGGCAGCATATCAACTGGATAGAAGTTCTTTACAAAATATGAAAACACCAACAACATCTGAAACAACAACTGCATTCCGACCCATTCAATTCGCAACAAATTCAACATCAACATCCACAATAACTGTGACAAAAAAGCCGATGTCTGAAACAAAACTTAATTCGTCTGTTATTATGGAATCATCATCGTCATCATCACACATTAATCTAATCGAAGATGAAGAAGAAAAAGATCCACTTGCACTCGATTCTTCGATGGAACAAACACAACAACATCAGGATCATCACCATCCACACAAACCTGTTAAACACACTCATAGCTTACGGTAAGTTTTTGGCTTGAAAAACAATATAAACAGATTTAAAATTTATATATTTTTTTTATCTATTAGGCGCCATGTTCCGAGGATAATAGTTAAACCTATTCCACCTGAGAAGAAAAGCACAAACACTGCATCCGCCACACCTACGCCTACACCAACAAACACAGCATTCAGTCCATCCAGCCGAGGAAGTAGCAGTCGTCGTATTCAACAGCAACAACAAGCAAAAGCCGCTGCTGCCGTGGCTGCAGCAACGATGGAAACTGCAAACACATCATTGACAACATTATCCGCAACTGCTACTACTCAAGCATCGACAATGCGCGAAGTGCTCGCCTCCATACCGGGGTTCAGTCTTAAACCGCGTCGACGATCTTCTAAAAAAATATCAACTGCTGCACAAATAGAGCAGACAAAGGATGGGAAAATTGATCTAGAAACTCCAGATTCTATTCTGGCTTCGACAAATTTACGTGCATTATTGAATAAACAAACCTTTTCCATGCTCCCGCCACTTTATCAATATAATCTAATACAACTTATGCCCAGCGTGGATCGTGAGGCAATTGAAATTGAACGCAAAATTGCATCGACAACAGTGCCGACGGAATCCATACGACTCGGTTCTTCCAGCTTAAACAATGAGTTCTTTGCGCGAGCTTGTCTGGAATGGAGAGAACGATTAGCAGAAGGTGAATTTACTCCAGAAAATCAGGTGAAACTTAAGACGGAAGCCGAAAGAGAAAAGAACAAGCTGGATCCAGTGGAAACTAAAGCATTTCGAGCCTATCTGGGGTGAAAAAGGAGCTAATCGCGCCTGTAGCAGCAGTAGCAACTCAAGTATCAGCAGCAATAAAAGTATCGATAGCTCCAATATTAATAACACCAACAGCAGTGACAATTCCAAAAGTCATGTGGAAGAAAAGCGGGAGTTTAAATTGGAATCGAAAGAAACTATAGTGAAAGCGAATACTGCGCCTAGTATTAAGGATGCCAACTCAGATGAAGAGCCAAAATCAATAATTCAATTTCGACTAGATAACAAAAATATAAACGATATAGAAGTTCATAAGGCGGAAGTTTCGGAAAATGATTCGCCGAAAAGTGTTAACAATTCCAGCGGACATTTAGCGAATGACTCACACAAACTTCATCGGAAAAGAGATGGACTGAAATGTGATAAACAGACTGAATCGGTAAGTTTTTGTAACTTTCATTTTATAAAATGTCATATTATTAATACCTATTCTTTTTTGTTAATTTTTTAGTATGTAAATGCAGAAGTGAAACAAAGTTGTATCAAATTAGAAAATATTGATTCCAAAAGAGATCCACCATCAGTGTTTGATTTGCTTCGTATGCAAAGCAATGAGTTTGACAATGAGACGCAAAAACGTGGAACAAAACGTTCATCCGAAAGTTTATCCACAAAAGGATCTGACAATGAATCTGAAGCGAGGCAAGATTTCAGTCTAACTGGAAGTTATTTGGAAAGCAAACAGATTAAAATCGAAAGTACTCATGATAATGTTCCTAAAACAAGTAATAGTTTTATTTCATCCGCCGATGAGAGTTTTCAATCGTCATCCAATTCACATGACAAGGTAACGAACGTTGAAAAACCCTGTGATACAGTTGATGGACAACAGTCACAAGTAAATGCGGTGCCAGCTATTCAAGACACCTTTGTCCAAGATGTTGTGGATAGTTTTGAAATGGACAAACAGCTGCATTTGCAATTTCATCATAGGGAACAGAAACCAACCGAGGATAATATTCCTGAGTCGTCATCTTCGAAATCTTCGCATTATTTTTCAAACATACAAACAACTTCAAATCAAAACCTTAACATCAACAGTACCTGTGATAGTATTCCGGCATTATCAGGCTCTAGGGATACATTTAATGTAACTGATTTTACTTCAACGAAGCAAAAAAACTTACAGTTACAAGTCGAAGCAACTAATGAATCTCCGAGAGATGAGGATATTATAGAACAAAATTTTGCCGACGCTGAAAACATAATTTTGCAGTCCGGCGACATTAGTACTGATAGTGGGGGTAAATAGTAATCACTACTAAACAGTTGGACAATTTTCTAATAACATTTTTGCATTGCAGATATTGAAAACATACAGAGGGCAGCAATGGGTGAAGCTAACAAACATAATCTCAACGAAGGGGATTTTATATTCTCCAGTTCCCTTGATCATGGTAAGATTTTTTTCACAATTTGACAAATACTTCTTTAATGTAAAAAAATATGAAAACTTCTGCTTTTATTTTTAAATATACGTTTTAAACATTCAAAATTTTTGTCTATTCATTTTTTGGCCTCATTTCTTTTTTCTCACACCGTAGTTGTTATAATTTATTTAATTTATTTTCTTGATTATTTTGGATTTGTATATAATTATATTTTTAATATATATATAAAATTATTAAAATTAATTGAAAGTATATACTTTAAATTAAATGATTAATATTTTCATATAGTTATCGGCTCAGATGATTGTGATAACTTGTACGAGAACAAATCCTTATTACAAACAAGTATGTCATCGGCCACGACATCGTCATCTTCATCATCGTCCTCATCATCAACTTCCTCAGCGGTATCAACATCAGGATATGCAGGAGATTCTCTCAACTGCGAACTCGTTGTCGAGCACTTTGTTACACTTACAGCAAGCGGGACAAGAAGATCAACCACGGAATTTACACGGGAATGATGGGCATATAAATCATAATGAAATGTTCCAGCATGTCCAGCATGATTGGAATTTCGGTGGACTAAAACTGCGTCAAAATAATGCAAATAGTTTGAACTGACATTCAAAATAATTTGCAAGATGGACAACATCAACAACAGCTTAACCAAGCGGAGGAAGAGCAAATCGAGGAAGACATTAATGATGGTAATGATGGCTCTGGATCGGGTACCGAGAATGCCAATGATGAAGAACCGGATGAGGATGATGAGATGGACAATAGTGATGCAGTTCGAGATATAGTACATGAATTGCAACAACAACACCAGCAACTTCTACAAGAACAACAGCAACAGGAACAAATTCAGAATCTACAGCTAGACGATCATCAGCGACACGAGCAGTACTTAACAGATCAAGCGGAATATTCCAACGAGATATCTGAGGTATGTATATATCAATCAAATGCTTCCTTCCTTCCTTCCTTCCTTCCTTCGAATGTCATTTTATATCTTATCTTTGTATCACTTTTTGCAGTTGTCTTCTGATGTACTTTGTGATGTACCAATGTCCGCTGCTGAAATGGAAGTTACGAGCACTGTGGTCACAAATAGCAATTCCAACGATAGCAGTCAAGAGATGAACATGTGCAACAGCAGCCCCAGTCTTTCGAATGCAGTAATGGGTCATATTCAGCTACCTCATCAACCACCACAGCAACGGCAAATTTTGGTCGATTCAAATGGACAGATTATTAGGAATTTTTTGGTGCAACAGCAACAACAACATCTCCAACAGCAACAATTATTGCAACATGCTCAACAACTGGCTTTTCACACAAATCAACAACAACAACAACCGCCATCGTCGGTTCAACTACAACAGCAACAATCGCCACTGCATCAGCAACAACCGCAACAACACAAGACACCGCTTTCAATGCAAGTTATTCGACGACAATTTGATATTGGAACAAATGGGCAGCCGATTTTCCAAAATGCTGTTGCTACACAGCAGCAGCAGCAACAACATCAGATCGATCCGAATCAGCAATTGCAGCAGTTTGCTCTACAACAACAACAACAACAGCAGCAGCAGAGAAATTTTTTAAATACAACAGCGAATGCCTCTCAAACTTCCACAAGCAATAATATAATGCCTTCACAACAAATACAAATTCAAACACAGCAACACCAGCAAATGCCTAATTACCAAACTCAGCCTCAACCACAGCCACCAAAATTTATTTCCAAACAATTAAATATCATTTCAATGCAGCGTTCATCTGTGAGCATTACCTCGACAGCGGTAAATCCATCAATTGCCAGTAGTTTTCCTTATACAACATCGTCAGCAACAAGCGCCTCATTGCCTTCAGCATCAGCAGCAATCAACCCGCCCACAGCACAACAGCATGTAGCTTCCACAATCAATCAATCCATAAAGTCGCTCCCAACCACCACCGGTATTCCGACAACAATCGCCCAACAACGTCCCATAACTAAGATGCCTTCAGGAAAAGGTCGTAAGAGCACGACAAATAAATTGCCACCGGGAGCAGTGAATCTTGAACGAAGCTATCAAATATGTCAGGCAGTTATACAAAATAGTCCGAATCGGGAAACCTTGAAGGCTCAACTTCGGCCACCGTCGGCGATATTAGGACAACAACAACAGCAACAACAGTCTTCAGGAGATTCCTCCCCATCGTCTACTTCGATATCGAATTCATGCTCATCAGCATCTTCATCCCCCTCACCATCGGGAGCTATGATCAAAAACGAAGATGTAGTTACAACGACATTAGCGTCGGGTATTCCACCAAACGTCATGGGAGTTGGTAGACCTGGTGTATATAAAGTAAGTAAAAACTAAATAAAATATAAAAAAAAGTATTTATTGATGAAATTTGTTATAGGTGATAGGTCCACGTATGGGATTTCCACGGAAAAAATATGTTCAACGACAACCGTCACCGACAATGATACGCCATGTGTATGCAGCACCAGGTGCAGTTAGTCTACCAACATCTGCCCAGCAATTGAACGTTATACAGCATCAACATCATCATCACCAAACACCGTCACAACAAGACCTACACCAGAACGGCAGCGGACAATATGTGCTGGTACATCGTGCCAATGTTGGGGCAGCTGACAATCAAGCTCCGCGAGCTTCAAGCGCTCCACCCATGCCACAGAATCAGGTATTAGCACTAGTTCATCGATCATTATCATATACTAAATAGATTATTTTGCTTGTAGCAACAATTCCATGGGATGAATGGAATACCAATAACAGGACGCGGGCGTCCTGCTTCGGTAGACGTTGATACCTCAATATCCGTACATGAAGTTCAGCAACCAATACAGGGTGCAACCGCAGCCAACATTGTAAGACGCAATCTCAATACAGGTACATTTATATTGATGACGTATTTTATTGAAGATTATTCACCTGTTCCCATATCCCATGTCTCATGCGAAAACAATCTATTGAACAATCAATATAAATATCATTATACATTGTTTAAAAAACCCATCAAAGCAGAGTAAATAATATTTTAATATTTTTCTCATATTTAGGCAATATCGCATATATTGACAACAATTTCGCTACCACCTCAACACTCGTAGATGGTAACAATTATATTGTTACAACAGCTGGTCCGGTTGCAGCACAATCAGTGGACGCAAGCGGGGAGAACACACCGCCAACAACAACGGATGGCAGCAACAACTGCGCCTGTTCCCTGAACGCCATGGTCATTTGCCAACAATGTGGGGCATTCTGTCACGACGACTGCATCAGTGCATCAAGATTATGTGTATCGTGTGTGATCAGATGAGGTATTCAAATAGTAATTCGTTAAATCTAAACATAAAATAACTCACAATACTATACTATACTGTTCTATATACATATACATATATATATATTGAATATATAATATAATAACTATGCATTATAGCAGATAACAATTGAAGTACATTAATATACGTTTTGTTGATTTTCTCTGCCTTCTTAATGATAGAAAATCTTTATAAAAAATGAATGAATAAATCTATATATATATAACAAATATATATAAATATATATGAATACATACACAATGTTTATGTAATAGAAGAAGCAAAAACATATATAAGTTGAAACCTACGAGACGAGAGTTGTGAAAATTTAATTACATTAAGTTAATTACTTTAACTATTTATTAGAATGCTATTTACCAACCCAGTTAAGTAACATTTGTATACATTCACGATTGTCATCAAATTTCAAATCTACTATAAATACTACTATCTTAGAATCCCATAATATTTTGTTTAAATAAGTACACATTAATAGTGTAGAGTAGAGATTTAAATATAATTTTTAAGTTTTTGATAATTGCTGTAATTAATACAATATTATTATTTATATTATATTTAAATTACAAAGAAAAAAAAAGCGTAAGATGCAGCACGAGTTTTTCTACTCATGACTTCTCATAATGATGGCCCACCCAGCATATTTCATTTATCATATAATTTTATTTAGGGAGGAGGCTCTAAACCACTTCAGAGTTAATAGTTAATATTTAGTAGTGTAAAAGAAAAACGTGTAAAGATTTATGTATTTTCGTACTTTATAAAATCATTGTATAAATTTCAGATTTTCAAACCTTTAATACAAAACCTATTTATAATTATAATTAATGTATATATGATAAGATTTTAATTTCTTGATTGTAATACTAAAAAATTTGTATTTCGTTTGGTTAAGTGTATTATAAATTCTTTATGTTAATAATTTATGCAATTATTTGAATTTACGTACACATACACACACACACACATTTATCCAAAACTTATTAAGAAGTAAATTCACATACTGTTGGTAAAAAAAAAAAAATACAATTAAAATAAAAAAAAAGTAAAAAAACAAAACATTTTGCTCTAGATGCACTCACTACAAATGATTATTCAATAAATACAATTATGATAAAAAATATATATATTTTGACTATATTTTTACTTCAAATAGGAATTATTAGGACCAATTTCGTGAAACGTGAACACGAAATCTTTCTATGAAAACACATTTGTATTGGGTGTAAAATTTTATTCCAATATATATACAAACATATAATACATTTTCTAAACTATGTAGAAGAAGATTTAAGTAGCTACTGTTTACATTTAACAATAAGTTCATTAACTATTGTTTGCACCTCTGCCATTGCTCCTTTACCGGTATCACCACACATCAGGGTCTTCGAAATACATGGTATCTCATGATAGCCCCACGAAATTAATTTCTCAATTTGTTCTCGCGTTATCGGATGCTCGTACATCCTTGTATTCATGGCCGGGCAGAAGAGAAGCGGCTTTTCAAAGTCCCAGGCGCGCAAAGTGCACAAAAGAAGATTGTCGCAGATTCCCTAAAAACAAGAACAAGTTAATTTCGAATCCTTTAAATAAACTTATAAAATATAAAATCATACCGTTGATATTTTGGCAAGTGTATTTCGCGCTAAGTGGGGCAATCACTAGTAAATCCGCCCATTTACCCAAATCGATATGAACCACCGGATCACCGCGTTTATTCCAAGCACTCCACTCTTCACGATTGTCCAATATCGGAACGTTTCCATCAATATCGGTGGACTCGAAGAAGTGCTTTGCGCTCTCGGTGACAATAACTTTTATCTACAAAGGCACATTATGAGTAAAAATTGGGTTTCATCATCATTTAACTATGTAAGACTCACATTGAAATGAAAAGGTAATTCATCATTTTTCAATTCTCGTACTAATTGTGGCAACTTGATGGTAGCAACGCTGCCGGTGCAAGCAATAATAATATTTTTTTCAGGTTTCATAATTGTGTTTATTTGGTTTGCTAAGGAATCTGGCAAAGTTAATCTTTGTACCGAAAGTTTATTTATTGGTGCTTTGTTGTGGTAGTTTCTTCTTGTTTCGTTGTTTCTTGCTTTGTTGTTTCTTTATCCGTTTCGAAACCTAGTTTGGACCATTGAACCTTTTCCATTAGCTGGTTGTCCATGCGACAACCCAAATACTCTTTGGCTTCTTGACGGCACTTGGAATTGTTGTCGTGGTTTTTGGTCAAGCAACTCATGTAAAGCAGATAGTATTTTTTGCAGACGCTCTCATGATCCAGGGGGAAACTTCCCTTTTCTGGAGGAGTTGGCTGGAATTTCTTTTGGTTAAATGTGTGCGAGGCCATTAACTTGGAAATGGAAGAACCACAAAAAAAAAAACCCAAAGACAAGTGACTTTTCTTACATAAAACGTTTGTTCTTGTCAGCAGAGTTGCCGGCTTAGGTAATTTATTACCGAAGGTGGTAATTTTTTTTTTTTCTGATTCTAAAATTTTTTGGTGGTTTGTTAATTTTTTTTAGTTTCATGAAAAATTTTCAAATCTCGCTAATATCTGGTATATCATAAAATTCTCTCAAAAGTTTAACATTAACAAACACAAAATCAGTAGGATCTGTTATAAACGTTTTTTGTGAAATTTGCAGAAATTTGGTAACTTTTGGTAGCTTTTCATAATTATACAGGTCGCATATTATTTTTTCTCTAGCGGCAACCCTGCTTGTCAGCACTAAATAAAAAGAGACAGATTGATTCAAAATGTAGATGATGCCACCTCGGTGAATGGAATTTAACTTTATGGAGGTGAAGCAAAGAGTGGCAGCACTGAATTGTTTACATTTCTGTTGCTGCTGCTGATTTGGATACCCGGCGATTTTTTTTATCCATCGGCGAAATGAGGAAATTATTTCTAACAATTATTAATATAATATTCCTAATCTCGTTGGGTGATGCAATTGAACCAGATCCCAACGGATATTTAGCCTACTGTCCATGCATGGGTGAGTATTTCCTTGAGCTATGAACCAGGTTTCCACTCTCTTTCGAACAGGTTAATTAAATTAGCCCGGTTTGTCTTGTAGGTCGCTTTGGCAACCAAGCCGATCACTTTCTGGGCGCTCTGGCCTTCTCGAAAGCCCTCAATCGCACCCTTATACTACCGCCATGGGTTGAATATCACAAGGGGAAAACGAATTCCGTGCAGGTGCCATTCAATAAATACTTCATGGTGGAACCGTTGGAGAAGTATCATCGAGTGATTTTGATGAGTGATTTCATGGAACATTTGGCTCCCAGTTTATGGCCCATTTCAAAGAGAATATCATTTTGCTACCTGGAACGAAAGAGTCTCAACAAGGAAAATACGAAAAAAGATTGTCATGCCAAGGATGGAAATCCATTTGGTTCATTTTGGAATACTTATGAAATCGATTTCACAGGATCGGAGTTTTACGGACCCTTGCATTTCGATGTGCATCACAGTGAAATCGCTTTAAAGTGGCAATCCAAGTATCCGGCGGACGAGTGGCCTGTCCTCGCATTTACCGGAGCTCCTGCTAGTTTTCCCGTCCAGTTGGAAAATCGTCCCCTTCAGAAGTACTTAATTTGGTCGCAAAAATATCGCGATGATGCCAAAGCATTCATTCAAACTAAATTGCCCAAAGGAGCATTCATCGGAATTCATTTGAGGAATGGCATCGATTGGGTGCGCGCATGTGAACACATCAAAGGGAGCCAACAGTTGTTTGCCTCGCCGCAGTGTTTGGGCTACAAGAACGAACGCGGTGAATTGTATCAAGAACTTTGTATGCCTACGAAGGAATTAATTGTGAAGCAACTGAAGCGGCTGATTAAGAATGTCAAGCAAACCCACAAGAACAATGAAATTCGGTCGATATTCGTTGCATCTGATTCCAATCATATGATTCAGGAACTGAATAACGCCTTGGGACGCATGAATATAACGGCTCACAAATTACCAGTGGATAATCCACATTTGGATTTGGCCATTTTGGGACTATCTAATCACTTTATCGGCAATTGCATTTCATCATACAGTGCCTTTGTTAAACGGGAGCGAGATGAAAATGGCTTCCCCTCGTATTTTTGGGCTTATCCAAAGGAAAAGGACCGACTGCATGCCAAGGTGCACGAAGAATTGTAAAACATTTCGTTTCCAATATCCGAATGAGATTATAGTATTAAGTACAGCGACATCGACGCTTTATTGAAAAAAACGATGAATTATCTTTAGATCGCATTTATTGTATTGTATTCGTTTGAATATTTTGGAATATTTATTTCTTCCAAATACAAACATTAAATATAAGAAGAAAAAACATTTTCCCCTTTTTAATTATTTGTTAAAGTGCAAATGTCACCAGCATATGTATAAAAGTTTCTAAAGATTTTGCTTAATGCACTAACTTCTGACTGCGAGCCAAATCCAATTGAGCAGCGGAAACATTTGCCAACCCCTCACGCACCGCACTCAAGTTCTCCTTCCACGAGTAAAGAAGATCGCGCAACTGTTCCCACTGTGAGAATCCAAAAGTACGATGCATCGTAGATGAGATATGTACTTTACGATTGGCCTGGTCGAGACGTGCGCGAACTAATTTCGTTTTCAGGACTTCAATGACGAATGGTTCCACTTCTTCTTCAGTGATTTGCAGCTCTTTAGTCAACGTCTCAAACGACATTTCGGGATTGCTTTCAGCCAATTGCATGAAGGTGAGTAAACGCATTTTCTTCATATTTTGTTCATGGTTCAATCCTTGAGAATTGACAAACTCCTTATGGTCTTCGTAGAACTGAATGTAAGACGGCAGTTTGTCCGAGACGAAAATGGACAACAAATCGTGAATCAAATCGCCTTCCAAGAATCGCACTGGTTTCAACGAGAGCAACGGATCCAGCAAGAATGTGTTCGGATCAGCCAAAGCTGTGACTATGCATTTCATGGCATCTTCACGAGCTACACAAGCGTTTTCAGACGTATACGTGCCCAAGAGTTCAATCATTACTTTAGCCGAAAGCTCAAGATTTGTATCCTTGGTGACATCATGAAGGAGACGGTACAATTTCTGCATTTGTTCTCCCGATGGTGGACAATTCACAAATTGAGATTTCACTTGATCCACTCCCGAAAATACTTCTAAAACTTGATCGCATTGTTTGGCCACTTGCACAAGATGATAGTAAACATGATAACGCAGAGGCGAAGCTGTGTCCAAATTATTAAAAAGTCGCCACAAACTGAAATAATAAATGGATTGTAACTTATTGTTGTATTTAATTTAATATCAACAATATAATATACATACGATTGCAAGCACACTTTAGCCAAAGGTACATCGGGGGCTTTTGTCATTTTTTCGCAATACGCCAAAACGATGTTTTCTCCACGATCAAGAGGAATCTATATTGAACAAGTTTGTATAATTACTGTAGTTTATACTTTTTATCGGTAACATACGGTGATCATAATGGAAACAATGCTATTGAGAATCCCATCGATTTGTGCGGGTTCTCCGTCTTTGAAGCAAACATCGCATACTCCAATTATCTTGTGCAAATCATCTTCGACGCCCTTGTTAGATTTTTCTGATGAAATTTCAGCACCAAGTTTTTTGAAAAACTTTCGAAGTTCTTGAACCTAAAATGAATAAAACAAAAAATTAAATGAATTCGCAAGGATATTGTTTAGTCTGAATTATTTGCAATTCAACATAACCCTACTTTTATGTTGAAGAAACAAATAATAATAATGCCAAATAGTTATTTACTTTAAGGTTTAATTATACTAACTAATTAATTACCTGCTCATCCAAAGATAAATCAATAAATACTGGAGGGGAATTCATTTTTTTCACAAAGTTTTTAACAAATTTTATTTTCCTGAAATTTCAACAAGCACACGTCGCTTCGTTTGACAATTTAAAAGGATCGAGACAGACTATATGTCTCGGAATCGTTCTATTTCATTCAAATACAAAAAGGAGGTGTTCAGAAAAAATGTCTTGTTATAAGTATGTGGTGCCACATATATAACAAAAAATGTATACTTCTACATATGAACTGTTATAAAATTATAAAAGTTTTTTTCTGTTATATTTTTGATGTTAATGGGTATTCCGTTATATTTTGTACATTTAAATTGAAATTCAAAATAGTGAACAATTTTAAAATTTAGAAGCTGACTGTTAATATCTGAAAAACTTTTGTTTAAATTCAACTAACTGTACTAACAATACTGTAATTTTAAGACTTTTATAGAAACGATATTTTTTAAATTTTATAGTATTCAAAATTTTCTAAATAATAATGAACATAAAAATACGGGGCTGAGGCATTTTCAACCAATAAAACTCATGCCATGAATCTATTAAAAATTCGTTCACTGATTTATTCCATCAATTTTATGATTATCATCTCTGTTCGTTCTGCAAATTTTCATAAAAAAAAAATTTTAAACTACAAAATGAAACCAGTTATGTTTGTGTATTATTATTACCTTTATTATTTTATTTTCAAATATATTGAATTTCAATTGTTAAAACTAAAAATTAAATTTATATAAATACATATTGGGTGATTAAGAGGTGAAATCTAGGTAAGAAAACAGATCGATCGGTTATGTTGTATTCATTTTATTAAAATCAATAATATTTCTATGGATTTAAATGATTCATATATAAAAAAAATTATCACATTTGTACGTTATTTTTTTTTTCTTCATTTCATTAAGTTTGCTACGTGTCATCCCAAAAAATAATAAATGTAAATGTGGATTGAGAAGTTTTTCCTTCAGTAATAAGAAAATTTTCCGCCAATCGTGGTCAATCATGTTAATCATCACGATAAAAAGCAAACAAATTTTCAAGGTGGGACTTAAAAAATTAAATAAATATTAAATATGGAAACTGTTCCATTTTCATACGATATTTACAAATTTAAAACATTAAATTAATATAGTATATATATATATAATAATTATTTAAAAGTTAACTAAATTCATTGTTCAATGTTTACATGATCGAACACAGACCAGAAGTCTCAATTCCGCATTCAATTTTCTTTGTTTTCTTCAATGTGACCTTCTTCAACGAAGGTTTCAGTTCGTAATCAATCACTTCCTCGACTGCTGGCGGCGGAATCGCGCTGGGCTCCGCAACTTTAGCAGTTGTCGTTGTCGTAGGTGGAGCGACGCTGGTGGTGGAGGTAGAAGTAGTAGGCTGTTGCTGCGATTGGCCACGACTATTGTGATGATGATAACGCGACGCATTTCCACCATAGCTCCCAATTACCGATATACTACTTACATTCATATTGGACCCTATGACCGATATTGCACTTACATTACTACCGCTTCCGCCGACTTTCTCTGCATAGGATGAACTGTTGGAAGAGTTCTTGGCTGGGATGTTTGAGCTGCTATTGGTGGCAGTGGTAGCAGCACTTGTACCACCACCACATAATACAGGAATTGTTGAAATTTGTGTTGTTTTTGTTGTTGTTGCTATTGTATTATTATTGCTACTAACACTACTCAGTTCATTGGAATTAAGATTATTTGTTGTTGCGGTTGCTGTTGCAGTTGATGCACTATTTGTGGACATGATATTCTTAGTGATATTTATTTTAATCTTATTTACTAAGTTTCCAACTGGTGCTGGCCCGGCTGCAGATAAGTTGTGCTCGTCCTCTTGTTCCAGAATAGTTGTACTATCTAAAGATTTAGTGGCATCTGTTGTTTCCTCTGATTCGACGGTCGGCTCATTAAGTGATGCAACTGATGGTGGACGATCAGCAGCACTCGGTGAAGTGGCTGACGTCGATGATGCTATGGTATGGGTCTGTGTCCCTTCTATATATACACATATATTATTAGTTAAATAAAACTTACGAAATTTCATTTCGAACGTACCACTGCTTTGAATTGATATTTCCTCATCGGGTCCGATTAGAACTGTTCCTACGTCTTCGAAGCCATCATCCTCGTCATCATCGTCATCTTTCGGCTCCTCCTTGATTTTGACATTCAAGAATGACAATTGTGATGATTCATCGCCTTCGGGCAGTTCTTTCTCCACATAATTATCCAGATCGGTAAATGGTATATTGGGTTCCTGAATCTCAACATCAGATTCCGCTGTATCGTTTAGTTCTTTATCATGCGCTTCTGCTGAATCCTTTCCTTCCTCTTCAGTTGTACCCATTTCTTCTCGTGTAACATTAACCGGAATATATTCATCCTCATCGTCATCATCGATTTCGGTTACGGATGGTTCCTCATTAGGTAGAACTATGACATCATCGTCATCATCATCATAATCATTCGCATTGTTAACTGTTGAGGTTTTGGGTTCTGTTTTTAAGATTATTCAATATTGATGTTAACAAAACTATAATTATTTCAATAAAAATTACCTTCAGTAATATCGGATTCAATTTTAATAACAATATCCATGGCATTGTCATCATCAGCATTTATCTCCTCCTTCTCCTCTTTAGCAGGCTCCTCAATCTCCTTTGGTGGTAATAATGAGGCCTAAACATTTAATTTGTTCTTTCAAAATTTCTTTCAAAAGATAAAAACAATAGCTTACCTTATAATCCTCATAGCACAGAGGATGATATATCTTGTTTTCGACACGAACGGCCGAACGTAAATGC
The DNA here is from genome assembly GCA_017309665.1 of Coelopa frigida. Lineage (NCBI taxonomy): Eukaryota > Metazoa > Arthropoda > Insecta > Diptera > Coelopidae > Coelopa > Coelopa frigida. The sequence continues at coordinate 6,377,002 of CM029562.1, forward strand.
CATTCCTCCAATTCTTCGTTGTAAAATTGCTCGAATTTCTCCTGACACATATCACAAACTCGATCCACATCCTCCGGTCCCGCTGCACAGCTGGGTATCGGTGAATTGGTTGATCTCTGATTAGAGGTCTCATCGAAGGTTTCCACATCATTTTGTTGTGCCTCGAAGAAATTCTTTTCCCGTTCTTCCAAGTCTTCGATCTCTTCATATTGCACCCAATCCGCAAGTTCATAGTACCATTTGCGTGAATGTGCCTTACGTGTTGAGTCACGTTCTCGACGATTTTGTCGGAAGTGCCAATCCAAGTGTTGACTATACTTGATCGTTTGTTCGGGTGGGAAACGAACACCGCAACTGCTGCATTGCATTCCAGAGAAAAGCGTCGATACAATGGCAGATTGTCTGGTTTTAATTGTCTCCGGTTTAGAGAGGTTGATGGGATTTATAATTTCTTGACGAGGTTCTTCAATTGCTGCTTTTTTATCAGATGATGATGTTGTTGCTGCTGCTGTTTTCGTTTTACTGACACTGGAATTCGTTTCAATGGCTGGTGTTATTGCTGGTAGAGTGGACGTTGCACCTAGAATTCCAGATGATACTAGTTTCTGGAAGAGATCATCGATGTTAATGTTGCTCAACACTGAAGCGGGGATTGTTGTAGCTGACACCGTTGGTGGTTCATCTTTTTTATGTTCAATAGATTCTTTTGGATTTCGAAGATCAACATCCATATTTTCCGATTGAACAGGTGGCAAAGGCTCAATCGGTACAATTGGTGGTTCGGTTTTAATATATTTCATATCTTTAATTATAACTTTCCCTGGCACGATTCCTTGGGGTAATGCGCCAAAACGAATAAAGTATTTCGTCCCTCCAAGAGTCATGCTCTTGGGCAATCCACCATACTCGACCTGAGTAATCTCCCCATTGAGAAGAACCGTCAAGAGATTGTCAGCAAATTGAATAGTGTGCTCTTTGTCCGATAAGCGGAAACTCTGAACTTTCGCATCAAGAAACACTGGAATGATAATGTGTGCATCTACGATCATATTAATTTTACCCAAAACTAAATCACGTCTCAGTGCACCGATATTGACTTGAGGCGGTGGACCTTCCGCTTTAAGTGTATGGAATTTATTTTTCAGTGGAATCGTAACAGGTGGCCCACCAAAATATATTTCATACCAATGATCATCGATATAAAGTTCACGTGATGGGAAACCGAAACGAACCCGATGGACGTCACCATCGATGGTGATTTCTTTGAATTCATCGTTGAAATGTAGAGCAAATGGTTCCATATTATCAATGATAATCGAACGCTGGCCCGCCTGGAAACCAATCTCACGCGGTTGATCCAACTCCATAAAAACAATCGCTATTTGATCGTAAATGCGTATTTCTTTAGCACGGCCATCAATGGTGATTGTGCGAACCATATCAGCTTGTGGATTATCAATGGAATTGCATGGTTTCGGTATGGCAGGTGGTGCTGGAATTGCGGGTAAGCCAACAGCTGGCGGCTGCGGTGGTGGCGGTACAGTTGATCGAAGCATCGGGGGCCCTGGATTGGGGAAATGATTAACTCCTGCTCCAATTTGCCATGGAGATGGCATCGGCACTTGTGGCATTCGCATATTTGCTACGGGAGGCATGGGCGGATGTGGAACACGACCACCAGCGAATCCGCCTCTTTTATTAAACTGTGCTGGAGGTGCACCCTGAAGCCATGATTTGTGTTGGACCATACCATCTGTTGGAGTAGAAGAATTGGAGACCTGTTGTTGTTGTGTGTCTCGATCTCCCCATTTCGAGTGCTTGTTGCGCTTTTCTTTATTCGCCTTTGGTTTAAATACACTGTTCTCGTTTGTGTTCTTATCTTCATGGTTAGGAGAACCAGCAGCAGCAGTATTAATATCAACAGATGAATCAATGGATTTAATGTCGTTAGAAATAACTTGATCTCTTGTAAGTTTTGGAATTCTCTTTTTCAACACTGCATCACGAGCTGCATTTCTTTCAGCATCCAGCGCGGTGATTTCCGATGATTCATCTTGCATATCTTCAGCAGATTTGATTGAGACCAAGGATTCTCTTCTTTTAGCTTCTTTGAGTTTAGTTGTCTCATTAATGGACATAACAGTTTGCACTAAATTCTTATATTGTTCTTGATTAATCGATCTTGAGTCGAGCAATTCCTGAGCCTGACTTATTATGGTACGAATCTTATCATCATTTGCCTCTTGAGTTTCTTCGTTCATATTCAATTCGACTAAATTAAGTCGCTGAGAAAGTTCCTTGCCTGATTTATCTGAAATAATAAAATAATTTAATATATAAAAATGATATTTGAGATTATTATTTCTTACCGTGCTTTCCAATTTTATTATACTTTGCAGCTTTAGCTAATTTTGCACGTACATCATCAAGGTTGGACTTTTTAGAGAACGAGTGTAATTTAGTCGGTGACTCTGGTTTCTAAATAGTTCAATAATATTTATTAATAATGTTTAAGTATATGAAAATGTAATTTCCTTACCTTTTGATTACATATATTCTCTTCCATTTCAAGAGACTCCTTTGTCTGGTCATCGGAAATAACAGGTGGTGGGGGTGGTGTCATAATACCGGTGTTTGCTTGATTTTGCACAGCCATAATTTGAGCCGGAATCACTGTCCGCAAATCAACATCTTCTGTTCCAAACAGTCTACAAAAGAAAATTTAATTAAAATAATTTAAAATAAAAACAGTTATTGTTTGATTAAACTTACGAATCCAATTTAGCTTGTTTGCTTTTTTTGGGCATCAGTTGTTCCTCCTCTTCAATCAAAGTCAATGAGCGCTTCTTTGCATCGTCGTCGATTTTCGTCGTCAACTCTGTAGATGGATGATCAACTCGCAATGGTTTTGAACTGTTGTTGTTGACTTTATCGATAAAATCGCGTTTAAGAATTTTCGAATCTATTGGTAGGACGACGGCATCCCTTGATGTGACTGTTGATAAATTTTCTGTTGATTTTTCTAATTTATTAAACGGTTTCTGTATTTTAAATGACACTTTGGGTGATGATGTGGCTACATTTGCAGTTGTTATTGAAGATACTACAGCTTGGTTAATTGTTGTTAGGGCTGAGGGCGAAGTATATTGCCTCAAATCAACGTCCTTGCTAGAAAGCATCGGCATTGGCACAAGTACTTCTTCTACATCTACAATTGGTTTTTGTTTGTTTTTGGATTCTTTGAATTTGCATTTAAAATATTATAGTAATACAAAAAAAAAATTAACAAAAATAAGATAGTAAAAATAAAGGAGAAACTCATGTTGTGTAAGAAACCAAAAGAGAAAAGGTATGAATAAAAAAATCATCATCACCACTAGGGAAATTAAAAATACAAGGACACGCATACTTAAACTAAATATTTATAACACATAAATATAAATGAATGAATTGGTGAATTGAATGTTTATAAAAAATTTGATGTGTGGTAGTTCAAATTATTTAATAATAATGTTTTTGTATCTTTATTATTGCTTTGAAAATACACTTTTTACTCATTTTGATCACAGATATTTTTTTGTTTTTGTTTTAGTTTATACAGTGTTACATATTTGTACTTTTTTTTAACAGGTATTCAAATAAATCCCTAAAAGTGGATTTCATTTCAAGGGGTTATTGATAAAAAATTAGCAATTAATTAAAACAACAGCTAAAGTGTACAACATTTTAAAATTTTATTATTATTTTTTTTCTTCTTTTTCTTTTGAGAAATTTTTAGTTATTTTTTTATACCTTAATATATAATACTTCGTAGATACTTCCACAAGAAAGTACTTATCATACTATATGTTACCTTATACTTTAATTATAATCACAGTTAAGAGAAGGGATATCACAGCGGAATTATAACCATTGTTAGTACATCTAGAGATCCTTTATTATATAAGATTGATCAATGATGCTCATAATTATCTAAGGATAACGCCTCTATTTCTACCAAAGTTCTAAATCAAAAAGGAAAGTACCATTTTACACAGACGATGCACAGCAACCAACCATTTCACAGAGAATGCAGTTGAAGATAATACATCTGATACAGCCTGGTTTCACATACAAACCGATTCAGAAAATTATATTCGACCTTACCAAGAGCAAAAAATAAAGGAGAAATATTTACGACCTACACTAATGTCGTCCACTTTTAGGGATTTGTTTAAAATTTCAAGTGATGTATTCAAATAATTATTCTTACTAAAAATAGATTAAAGTTGATAATATGTTTCTTACTTTTCTCTAAATCTTTAGGGACTGCAACGGCCGCTTTACGTTCCTTTTCCACGTCTTTTTCACTGAGGGGAGATGCTGATGACAGTTTTATGCGTTTATCGGGAGAATTCTTCACACGTAAATCAATATCACTAGAAGTTATCTCGGGAGAAGGACTTCGAGAACGATTTTTACTTCGTAACGTATTTCGAGATTTTGGCGATCGCTTTGCTTCCTTGGATTTCGTAGGAGACGAGCATGGGGATGATGATTTCCGTTTAAATGTTGATGATAATGATGCAATTTCAAAGGCATCCTTATCATCACATTTAGACTTCTCATTGGAACTACTACTTGACCCCATCTTTCGTCGGTCAGATGAACCGGCTGATGATGTGTTTGAACTTCTCGAATCGTTACGTTTACGACCTCTGTCCTTGTCGCGATTTGAATTCTTACTTGAAGATCTTCCTCTACTAGATGACGACGAGTGTCGAGTAGGGGATTTTCTATCAAATCCAGCACCTGAAGAATTATTTCCTCCACTGCGGCTAGATGTGTGTGTTTTTCCATTTGATGAACTACTTTCTTTTCCGGTACTACTACTGTCCGGTCTCGAATCTTCGACACACTGTTGAGGATTTATTCCAGATTTTTGTATTTTTCGACTGGATGAATGCTGCATCTGTTGTTGTTGTTGTTGCTGTTGTTGCTGCTGACGAGCCAAACGTGGATCTCGTTGTCGCATTGAATTTAGCAACGACGGTGTTACGGGATGCACTTTAGCTTTCCCAGCATTATTCATAGGGAAATTCTAAAATACAATGCATAATGTTAAGATTATAGTTATGATGGCTGTATAGTATTATCTTACCTGTGGCACATTTATCATTGAAGTCGGTGTAACAGTTGGTTGTTGTTGTTGTTGTTGTGGTCTGGGGTTTCGATAATGCTGATACATTCCCGGACGAATGGCGCCCATACCAATCGATGGATGAGCTGGCATCATATTTGGTGCCATCACACCAGGAATAATTTGGGAAGGAATTGCTTGAGGTCTTATTCCCGGTAAGGTACCCACAAGCGCATCCACAGCGGGCGGAATTACACTTTCAGTAGCTTTAGACAATTGCTTCTCCTGCTCCTCCAAATGTTTTTTCGTTGCTTCCAGTTCTAACTCGAGTTTTCTTTTTTTAAGCTCAAGTAATTCTCGTGTTTTCGCATGCAAGATTTCTTCCATATCAGTAGGTATCGTCTGTGCCGCATTAACCTATTATTTTTTTGCAAATTTAAAAATTATAAAATACTAATATAAAAAAAATTTAAAACTCACCGTTTTCAAAAAATTTGGGTTAACGTGTATCGATGGTTGAGGTTGCTTTGCAGTAATGGGCCAGTTGACGTCCATCCGTTTGACTTTAACATCCAACGCGTATAATTTTGGTACTGAGAATACTTCATTCCATGTTTGACGCAAAGCGTACATCCGCTCGCGTATCTTCTCATTCACCTTTAGTATTATAACAATGAAACATGACACATATATCCAAACGACAAGTAATTGTTAAAACAAACCTTTTCAAATACCCCGCAGAAAATATTGACTATGCACTGACTGAATAGCTGGACGTACATACTTTTTACATTTTTCACAATTGAATCGATTAAATATAGAATTGGTAATTTAAACTCTGATGGAACCTGCATAATTGGGTTAAGAAAAAGAAAACGTAGAAGCTTGTAGAACGTCAAACACATACAAGGAGGATTCAATGAACCCAAAAAACATAAAGTATTGCTCACGATGGAAAACCAAAAGTAAATCCAATTTTCTATTTATTTCAAATAGATTTCTTCATTTCAGATACGTAGACTTTGGAATTTAAAAAACAAATAATTCTTTTTTTTTACATACTGAACCTTATGTGATAAATTATATATTAAATAAACAAGATATAATTATGAACATAACATAAGTAAGCATCACTCAGTTAATTGCGGAATGACAGATAGCAATTTTTTTGAGTGAAATAAAAGACAATACTACCATTGTAAAAATTATTTTTTATTATTTATTTGAGATAGTTTGAATGCTGAAAGTGTTAGCAAAATAGAATTTTTAGTTTAATTCTATATATATGTATAGTTCATCATAAACCGTTTCATAAGTTGTTTTAGGTTCACCCAATATGAAACTTCTCATGCGCAAATTTCTGGATTTTCCCATGGATACCAAATGTTAACACTCATTGATATATATCTCTTAAAACAATTCAACCAGAATCAAGGAAAGAGTTTTTTATCACTCGATTGTGCATCATTGACACAACACATAATTTAAACAAATTTGAATAATCAAATGACATATTTGCCATTAAATTTGGGTGAGTTTGTTGCTGAATTATTTTAACAACTGACAGACGATGTTCACTATACGAATAATTATTATAAAATATATAGATGATAACCTTAGCAATATGTTCTTCGACAACTTTCACAATAACAGGAGCGTATTCAATGTTTTCTTCCGCCAACATTGTAAGCATATTTATAAGTGGTTTGCTATTGCAATTTAAATCCGATAAACTGGATAAATACTCCTCCGCAACTCTTTGCTCATTTTCTTTCTGAGTTTTCTGAGCTATGTCCATCGTTAGAAGTTAATATTGATTGTAGTATGTAACTGATGTGATACAATAACGAAGCAATCTCCGAAACCAGTGTACTGTACTATAAGTAATATAGTTTCTGAAATAGAAAAAAAATAGTTTTGTTATTTTTAAGTTAAAACTTTTTTTACATAAATATTTTATGGTTAAATATAAATAGTTAAATGCTTTTTAAAATTAAATGCTTTTCAAATTCTCCATCTTTGTAATAAAAATAAATTTATATATACATAATATTTATATACTTTGGTCTTCAATGGAACAATAATCAAGCACGAACTCATATGTGTTATTGTTTATATAAACAGTTTTTTTTCTGTATTTGTCCTCTTATCTACAGATAAAAACGAATGGAAAACGAATAGATAATTACTGCAAAGCAAACACATGCTCGCTCTCTCTTTTAATAGCTCTCTTTCGTTAATTTGGTCGATAAGAAACACGTAGCGTAGTTTCCACTTGCTCACATAGTTTTTTTTATACTCCAATGACATTACACTTTGAAAAGCATTCAAATATTTTTTTTATTTCTTTTTTTTTTTGATTTTTAAAATATTTTTAAAAATTTTTTAATTTTTTAAATCTTTAAAAAAAATATATATATACTTATTGTATGCAACTTTTAATAAAATTATTGATTTTAAAAATTTTGAACTCAAGAATGATTGTGTATATAAAATTCAATTCAATAAAAAACCATGAACATGAACATTTTTTGGCACAGATTTTCAAAATTATTTACAAATTTTAAGAACAAAAGATTTTGGAATCGGATAAAAAAATATATCTAAATATGTAGTTGTACATACATATAGAAGATACGTATGCATATAAATATATGTATAGATATACATACCACATGTCTTTTATAAACAGGTTAAGGAAAAAAAATGTGTTTGCAAATTGAAGAACACAATTTATTTATTAATAAACTATAAATATCTTCAAATCCACAAATAAAGAATGGCCATGATTCAAAGAAATTCACAAATTTCACAAGATAGACATTTTTTCCGCCATTTCACATACAAAAAATTTAAGTGTGTGATGGATGGAAGTATTGTTTTAGCATATTTATAAGCTTACCTTCAAATTGTTCATTTATTTCTTTATAAATTTAGTTTTAATAATATTATTGTACACTTTTTCACGATAAATTATATTAAAAACAACTCAACTGCCCCGAAAACTTCACGTAACAATTGCGACGTTGCTTTTTTTTGATTAAACAAAAATTTTCTCTGCGAACACACAAGATGGCCGTCGGCCAGGGTTCGGACTATACTGCGATCGTAGTAGATCTGCTTCACTTTGGGATGCATTTTGAAATCTACTCCGCACTACGTTTGAATTCTAATCTACTACGATTATTCGAATGTAATTTTTAATGAAATTTCTTTATGTTATGGTCCTATTACATGTGACGTCATGTGAGTCCAAAATGTACATTTTCTTACAATATTTAATTTTTTTGCTCATGACATAGTTTTTTAAAATCCACTTCGGAAATAGGTGACTACTACGATTTTAGCCGCTCTTCAATACAATTTCAGTTTTTCTAGGTTTCAACCCTGCTGTCGGCTAGTGATTCCAAATCTATTCCACCAATCCTGCCAGATTAAGGTCACCCCAACAACACCGAGTTTGTTCAAATAGATAGTTTCTAATTATCCAATTTTTTTTTTTAATTTTACATTTGAAAAAAATATAAATATATCACAAATCATCAAATATCACATATATAAATTATTGAATATACATTTTGAGGAGGGAGTCTGCTGCGACAAATTAAGTGGTTTAAAAAAATGGAGTGATGGAGTGTTTTGATCAAAAGTGGAATAACTTCGGAACCCGATCTCTGTGGAGAATTGGAGAGAATGAAACTACTCGAAACACTTCGATCTCTGTGGAGAATTGGAGAGAATGAAACTACTCGAAACACTTCGATTGAAGTGACTCCTACTACAACCCTGACAAAATTGAGGTTATAATATAATAGACAGGAATCATTCGTAATTGTTGTCTAAAAACAATTCTTCTTTTAACTTTTAAACCTCAAAATAAATAAACAAAACAAAAATGACAACGGAAGTAACTGCTGACCAAGAGAAGGAAACATCAAACTGCACCGAAGAGAATGGAGTAATCGAAATAAATCAATCACAAACAAAAGAAGACTCCAGCTCCTGTCGATTAGCAACAGAAACTGAATCGAGCAATCCGGAATTTTATAACAAAGCACAGAAATATTGGTCAGAAGTTCCAGCCACAGTTAATGGCATGCTGGGTGGATTAGGATATATAAATGCAATCGACATCCAAGGCTCGAGCAATTTTCTCCGAGAGCTGAAAGCAATCGGAAATTCCTATGCTTTAGATTGCGGCGCTGGAATCGGACGTGTGACGAAGAATCTCCTGATGCCAAGGTTCGCAATGGTCGATATGGTTGAACAGGATGAGACTTTTAGCAATTCAGCAAGAGCTTATTGTACAACGGGCAGTGGAAACACCTTAACTTTTCCCAATCGCCTTGGCACAATCTATAATCTAGGCCTGCAGTTATTTTGCCCTGAAAATAAAAAATATGATTTGATCTGGAGTCAATGGGTTCTTGGCCATCTGACCGATGAAGATCTCTTGGCATTTTTTCAACGCTTGAAGAATGGTTTAAAAAATGGTGGATATTTTGTGATGAAAGAAAACGTTACATCTTCGAAGAAAAATGAAATGGACGATGTGGATTCTTCGATGACACGTCCTTTGAAAGCATATGAGAAAATTTTACGTGAAGCAGGATTTCGGATAGTGAAAACAACACGTCAACAGAATTTCCCCAAAGGCCTGTACCCGGTTTATATGATTGCCTGTCGTCCACTTGTTGAAGTAACGTAATTTCTTTCAATTATCGGAGGCTGCAAATCTGTGAAAATTTAGTATATTCAAATATGTATAGTATTTGTAGATAAAGAAAATTTTGACAACTTTATTTCTAAATATACATGGTCAATTTCTTCAAATTTCATAAATACGAAAAATGTATTTATTCGATAAAATTGTACTTGCAAATAAATACATATAAAATAAAGGACAAAAAATAAATAGAATATATGCGTATCTTTATTTATTTATTTACTTATGCTGTCTTGCGTATATAAATAATAATTATGTTAATAATCATATATGAGTACTGAGTATTTTTTCGTTTCATCCATCACCAGTTTAATAGTTCTGTAAAAGAAAAGCTGTTAAGTTGGCAACACTGTTTGAGAAATTCTAATCAGACATTTGACGCTTTTGACATTTCTTAAGAAATTTAAACGTGGACCGGAATTTCTTTCGTTTTGTTTTTCATAAAGTATTAATAATTAAGCTTATTTATTAACAACTATTGTGATTGTTAGAGCAATAGTAAAAAATGTCTAAACGTTCACAACCGAAATGGGAGGCACCGTTCCGAGTAGAACGGCCCAAACTGAAATTATTCAACAGCTTGACGCGTCAAAAGGAAGAATTCGTGCCACTGGATGGCAATAATGTGACCTGGTATAGCTGTGGTCCAACAGTCTACGATGCTTCACACATGGGGCATGCCAGGTTGGATGCCACATCAATATAAACACTCAAAAATTATAACTACACATATATTCTTATCATCATCATACAGATCTTATATCTCTTTCGATATTCTCCGTCGAGTTCTCGCCGACTACTTTGGATACAACATTCACTATGTTATGAACATCACCGATATCGATGATAAGATTATAAAGAGAGCTCGTCAGAACTATCTTTATGAAAAATATAGAAATCGAATTTCATCAGCTCCTCTGGAGCAACTATTGGATGACCAGAAGCAAGTGCTGGACGAATTCAATCTAACTTGTTCTAAAAACACGGATCCTGACAAGAAAGTAATGCTGGACCGTATTTTGGAGCGTATGAATGGAGCAATGGAGTCCCTGACAAAAGCTGTAGCTGGTGGAAATCAGGAACAGATCATTGCGGCCAGAGAAGAATATTTAAACGAAGCTAAGGACCCGATTTCGAATTGGATAGACAAACTGGAAGGGAACCAAGTTTCAGATAATAAAATTTTCGAAGCTCTTCCACGCTACTGGGAAGATCAATTCCACAACGATATGAAATCTCTAAATGTGAGTCATCATTTATTAATCGTATACAATTTTAAATACGTTTTTCTTTGTTTTAGATACTTCCACCAGACGTTCTGACACGAGTTTCCGAATATGTACCTCAAATTATTGCCTTTATTGAACGTATTATAGAAAATGGTCTTGCCTATGCTGCCAACGGTTCGGTATATTTCGATGTTAATGGATTTGATAAGCGTGATAAACATCACTATGCCAAATTAGTTCCCGAGGCCTATGGTGATACGAAATCTCTGCAGGAAGGTGAAGGCGATTTATCTGTTGCAGAGGATCGGTTGTCTGAAAAACGTTCTCCAAATGATTTTGCTCTCTGGAAAGCCAGTAAGGCTGGCGAGCCATGGTGGGATAGTCCATGGGGACGTGGTCGCCCTGGATGGCATATTGAATGTTCTGCCATGGCATCGGATATATTTGGACCAATGTTTGATATACACACGGGTGGAGTTGATCTAAAATTCCCACATCACGATAATGAATTGGCCCAATCCGAAGCTGCATTCGATGAGTCAGAGTGGGTGAAATACTTTTTGCATACTGGTCATTTAACTATTGCCGGATGTAAAATGTCGAAATCTCTTAAAAACTTTGTCACAATCCAGGAAGCTTTGAAAAAGTATACACCATGTCAATTGCGACTTGCATTTTTACTACATTCGTGGAAGGATACTCTTGATTATTCCGAGAATACAATGGAGATGGCTACTCAATATGAAAAGTTCTTGAATGTAAGTATATGAATAATTAGATCATAATATCTAATAATAATATCGAAGGAATTTTTCTTAAATGTTAAAGATTTGACTAGGCATGTTCTGACTGAACAGCCCCGAAGACTTTTTGATGCTTGGAGTGACGTGGAAGCAAAGTTGCAGAAGAAGTTGAACGGAGTGCAGGAGAAAGTTCACGAAGCCTTATGCGGTAAGAACAAATTGGTAAAGTTGTTTAAAATCTGATAACAAAAACATGTCATATTTCACCTATAGATAACATTGATACTCGTCCCGCTATGGATGCTATTCGCGATCTAGTTTCGATATCTAATATATATATTCGTGATAACAATGGAAAAATAAATAGTTTATTGCTACGTAAGATTGCAATGTACATAACGAATATGTTGCATATATTTGGAGCGATCGATGGTCCACGTGGCGGTATTGGTTTCCCCATTGGAGGCTCCATCGAAGGCGGAGCAGATGTTGAGAGTATCGCTATGCCTTATGTGCAGGCTATGGCCGAATTCAGAAATGAAGTTCGTGAACAGGCGAAGACTTTGAAAGCATTTGATATTCTCAAATTATGCGATGAGCTGCGTGATGATGTCCTGCCCAATCTGGGAGTACGACTTGAAGATAAAGATGGTGGAAAGTTTGCCATGAAATTGGTAGATCGTGAATCTCTTTTAAAAGAGCGCGAAGCTAAGAAAGCTGCCGAAGCAGAAAAAGCTGCTGAAAAGGAACGTAAAAAACAGGCCGCTGCTGCAGCAGCAGCTGCTAAAGAAGCACAGAAAAAGATTGATCCTAAAAAGATGTTCCTTCTGGAAACGGACAAATATTCAGCATTTGATGAAAATGTAAAATTTTGATCAAAAACTCAATGTGCTGTAAACTAATATTAATTTTTTATATTTTTTAGGGACTTCCCACACACGATAAAGAAGGAAAAGAAATTAGTAAAGGACAATTGAAGAAGTTGGTTAAATTACAAGAACAACAAAAGCAACGATATAAGGAATATCTCGAAACAGTTAATGCTGCATAGATAGTAGTTAACAGAAAACAATTAAAGTATCTTATTGGTTTTATATTTTGGAAAAAAGATATTAAAATTTAACATATAAAATTAACTTATACAAAAAATAATTCAATGACTTCTTTACTTAATTTGTACCCTCCAAAAACAAAGTTTGCGATCGTACGCAGCGCCCACATATGGTAAACGATGATGCCATGCCATACCACCATACAGCTTCAACGGGGCTTCGATTAGTGGAATTAACGACTTGGCAGTAAATATTTTAAGCGTTATCTCCGGTCTTCCAATACTGCTATACACCATTTCACTATTTGGTGAAAAACGGATTATTCGTCCACCATCCTCATGCACTTGTTTCACATCAACTGGGGAACTATAGGAGAAATTAAATCATTTCATACTTTAGTTAAATAATATTAAACACAATGCTTACCATGGTCTTCGTAAATCCCATGTGATGATATCACCTCCCGCTAGTGCAATTATGAAAAGTCGATTATTCATTGCCCAATCTGCTGACATAAGGGGACACTTTGGTGATTCCACCGACATAATCGCTTGTTGCGATCGAACATTGTACAGATGAATAACTCCCTTTTTCTCTGCCACCATAACTTTGAATGGCTCCTCCGGATGCCACTTCACCGACATCCCAGCAGATGAGAGGCAAAATGTGGTCACACTTTCGAAGTGGGATTCAGCACTCCATATTTTGCACGAGTGATCATCACTCACTGAAGCCAAGTAATCTCCGACATTGTCCCAAGCAACGTCGTTAATGTAATTGGTGTGGCCTGAAATATAATTGTTGATACAATGCTATATGCTGTTCATATATCAACTTCATTTAATTTAAACCTTTAAGAGTCTGCACAGTATCGGCATTCTGTAAATCGGTTCGGAATATTCGAAGCATGAAATCTGCTCCAGCTGCACAAAATGTGACGGCTTTTGGCACAACTACCAGCGATGTTTCCGGAGCAAACGAAAGACCATGACACCGACTTTCGTGATATATATCCTTGAGACGATCCCATTCGAATATATCACCTTCGGATTCCTCCTACAAATGACAATTTTATATGTAAAGGGATTTATATTTAATGCACAGGAATTCTCTTCTCACTGGGAATTTTATTAGTCCTAACGTTAACTTTTTATCCGATGCAATGCACACCAAATTGTACGCAAAATCATTTCCACAGATTTCAAAACAATATATTTGATCTGGAAATGAAAGCTGGTGTGTTGGAGCTGTTATGGAGCGCATTTTTCTTTATAAAAAAAAACAAATAAATTAAAAATATTTCGCAAAACCTTCTTCGATTTTTGTTTTGCCGCTTCTTCTGAATTAGGTTATGTATTTACTGTGATGCCACCTAATTGACCGGCGACTTCAAAATATTTTTACTTGAACCATTGTGAATTTGTTCGAATTAACAGAAATTATAAATAAATAAATAATTATAAAAATAAATTATAAAGTTTGTAAAAAAAAGTTTTCACTGCCTAATGTCAGAAAACGCGACCAAAGTGAAACTTTTACCAAAGTGAAGTTGGGATCAAAAGTTTTTCGATTGAAGTACATTCGGCAGCCCTGATTTCGAATGAAGTGATTTTGACAACCAGCAGCACGTGCGTTTTGCTTGTGTTTACCGTCGGAATTTTTTTACACCGTGCGCTTTTTAGTTTTAATAAATATTTGAATAAAACATGAAGTTTTCTTATAAAGTAAGACCAGTAAATGTCCAGCGATTGAACATAATATTAAACACATATTTTTCTTCTAGTTTTCCAACTTGCTAGGCACAATATATCGCAATGGAAATCTTCTGTTTACACCGGATGGAAATTCTATTGTCAGCCCAGTGGGAAATCGTTTGTCTATATATGACTTGAAGAAGTAAATATCAATCACAAAATTTCCATAAAAACTATGATTTTAATAAGACAATAACTAATTTTCAGCAATAAGGCACGCACTTTATCCTTTACCTCACGTTATAATTACAAAACCATGGCATTATCACATGATGGGAGCCTCCTTCTGGCGATCAACGAGACGGGTCAAGCAGAACTCATTAGCATGGTTTCCTGTACTGTAATACATCGTCATAAATTCCATGCTGGCGTGCATTGTGTCCAGTTCAGTCCCGATGGACGCTATTTTGCTGTTGGACAGAAAAATATGGTATTTGTTTTCAATACACCCGGTGAGATCACTGGCGAATACAGTCCGTTTGTGCTGAGGCGCCACTATTTGGGTGGCTACGATGATATCACATGGCTGGACTGGTCATCGGATTCAACATTTATCGCTGTCGGCTGTCGTGATAATACTACGAAAATTATTGGCTTACGTTATTTCAAAAACTTCCGCACCTATATATTGGCTGGACACACAGATTCCATTGTCGGGTGCTTCTTCGAACAGAACAGTCTCCATGTGAACACCCTCAGTCGCAATGGCCAGTTGTGCATTTGGGAATGTAGCCTTGGATTGTCGGATTTTACCAATACTGAGTATGTCCCGGAAAATCCGAAAAAGAAGAAAGTTTCAAATGATTCTGATGAATCAGAAGATGATGTCGAAAATACTGTAGAAAAAAAGGTAGCTGACACTGAAGTTGAGGAAAATGTGGCCGAGGATGAGAACGAAGTTAAGGATGAGGATGCTAAGAAAACACATCCTTTCTTTTATAAGAAACTCGCCCGTCATTATTTGGCCGATGAGCCGAGGAAAGAGAATCGTGATGCTTATCTAACGGCAGCTAACTATAATCAAAAGACAAAAATTCTAGTTGTTGCCTTTAGTACGGGATCTTTCTATTTGTACGAAATTCCCGATGTAAACATGATACACTCGCTGTGTATAACGGAATATTCGATTTCCTCGGTGGTATTCAACAACACTGGCGACTGGGTGGCTCTGGCTTCCAAAGAGTTGGGCCAACTCTTGGTCTGGGAATGGCAAAGTAAGATAAAAATATATAGCTAAGATTTAAGCAATCAATATAATCATCTGGTTCCCTTTATAGGCGAGCAGTATATAATGAAACAGCAAGGACATAGTAGTGAAATGACAGCGATTTCTTATTCACCCGATGGACAGTATATTGCGACTGGTGGCGAGGACTCGAAAGTGAAACTATGGAATGCGGATAGTGGTTTTTGTTTTGTTACATTCAACGAGCACATCAGTGGAGTAACTGGGGTGCAATTCAGTCGAAACAAGAAGTTCTTAGTCAGTAGTTCATTGGATGGCACAGTTAGAGCATTCGATATAACAAGGTAAGTTTTTCTCTTATACTTGCTTCCAAGGAATCATTTAATATGAGTTGAATTTTTGCAGATATCGAAACTTTCGTACATTCACTTCGCCGAGACCTGTTCAATTTTCTTGCGTAGCTATAGATTACTCTGGAGAGTTGGTTGCTGCCGGTGGACAAGATGTCTTTGATATTTACCTGTGGTCCATTAAGTTAGGCAAATTACTTGAAGTTATATCTGGTCATGAAGGTCCCGTATCGACAATTGCCTTCTCTCCACTACCAACTTCATCCACACTTATATCGGGCTCTTGGGATAAAACAATTAAAATCTGGAACTGCTTGGAGAGTAATAGTGAACATGAAACTATAGATTTACTATCGGATGTCACATGTCTTGCATTCAATCCCAATGGAGAGCAAGTAAGAGACATTTTATGCACTTTATTACCATTGATTAACACTTGATTGATTTATTACAGGTAGCCGTGTGTACTCTAAATGGTAATATCAGTATTTTTGAAGTGAAAACTGCTGCACAAGTTGGCTCCATTGAGGGCCGTAACGATTTGGGAAGTGGACGTTCAGAGATGGATCTGATAACAGCGAAAAAGAACTTACAGGGAAAGTAAGTATCAATTGGTGGAGTAAAACTCGTAATCTGAATATTTATGGTTTATATATTTTTGCCAGATGTTTTACTTCGATTGAATATTCTGCCGATGGTGAATGCGTTCTGGCTGGTGGAAAATCTCAAAATATATGCATCTATCATGTTCGTGAAGCGATTCTATTGAAGAAGTTCGAAATAACGCAAAATTACAGCTTTGATGGATTGAGGGTAAGTTCAAATAAAATTAGTTCTTATATAAAATAATATTTACTTGATATTTTGCAAAAAAATCATAGGAATATATCAATCGACGAAAGCTCACCGAGTTTGGCAATATGGCTTTGGTGGAGCAGCGAGAAGATCTAGAAGGTGGCAAAGTGGCGATACGTCTGCCTGGAGTACAAAAGGGCGATATGGCAACCAGAAACTATAAGCCTGAGGTAAAAGTATTTGCTGTGAAATTCTCACCCACAGGCCAAAGTTTTGCTACGGCTTGCACCGAAGGACTATGTATATATTCACTAGATAAAGGTATAAGGGATATAATTTATATATGAATTGATATCTTAAATAATATTTCTTTCCTATTAAAGGTGTCGGTTTTCGATCCCTTCGATTTGTCGCTTGAGGTGACGCCAAAAGCGATCAAGACCTCATTGAAAGGTGGTGATTTTGTGAAAGCTCTTACAATGTCTTTGAAATTGAATGAGACGAATTTGATTGCTTTGGTCCTGGAACAAATACCTTATAACGATAGTAAGTTTCTACTATATGAATTTATAAACTAAATTTTAAACAAATGAATATTTCAGTTGAACTAATTTGTTCGATGTTATCGTCGGAATTTGCACATCGCCTGTTGCAGAATATCGCGCGCATGCTGCAATCAACGCCACACATTGAATTCTATCTGCAATGGGCTTGCTGTCTGCTCGATAGTCATGGCAATAAGGACAACGTTTTCCAACATCAATCTCTACTCACATTGCACGAGAGCATTTCACGAAAATATGAAATGTTAAATAAAATGTAAGAATATTAAACACAAAAATTTCAAAGTAATATATCTGATTGATTCTTTAGATGTGATTTCAACAAATACACAATGCGTGTTTTGATTCGAGCGGCAAAGGATCGTGAAAGCTAATCCAGAGGAAAAGGAAGAGGAAAGCAGTACTGAATTGGCCAAATACGTTGATGACCCAGAATTACTTTTGATGAGTACAAGTCAAGGCCAAGATGAAATGGAAATGGAGAAAGAAGATTCAGAAGAAAGTGATGAGGATTAGGAGGACTGCGACAGATATTTATTTTTTTATTTCATATAGCATAAGGTTAATTTTTATGTAAATTTATAGATGGAATCAAACAAAATATATATGTAGACTTCATATATACTAAATAAATAAGAAAGAAAAAAATTAATATAGATTAAACGTGCATTTATTGTTTACTTGTTTTTTTTTTTATTATTGCATTCATAATACACATCATTACAATGTATCATAAATATTGTTCGCTTAATTTACAGTGGATTTGTACTAAAATGTATATTATTATTATTAGGCATGTAAAGTTTAGAATTCGGCGAGTGGCTAATTATTGTTAGATTTGATAAATAAATAAAAAATCAAAGAGCTCATGGAAAAATATTGAACAATCAAATATATTTTGTTTATTTTTAGTGTATTAGCCTTACAGATAGTGTAAAATCTGTGAGTTTTTGCCTACAAGTTTATAGAGCAGCAGTTCATATTATTAGGCTTAAACAAAAGTTAATAGTATAGTTTTTTTTGTTTATAAAATAATGTTTACATATTTCGATCGTATTCACTTTTCGAAGACATCATCATCACTTATTGTACATAAATTATTACACTAGGTATGGAACATTTTTTTTTCAGAAAATAAATATACACCTAATTTTGTTTTTACACGATTTTAATTTAACACTGTTTGAAAATTAAAAATTTTTCAATTTTTGTTCATCCTTTTATTCCATTTAGCATGATTCAAATCATTAATATAAATTTACACTGTTTTTTTCTGGAACCACCGAAAACCGTGTAAAAACAGAATTAGGTGTAAATCTAATCAATCATTAGTAAATTGTGCACTACCCTCTGGTAGATCATTATAACGTAAGCTTAAGGGTAGTAAGCTTAATAAGAATATGTTGCTTAAGCTGTAACAAGTGAAATATATTCGTTAAAATCACAAAAGCCACGAACTAATTTTGGTCTAAGTGTGATTATTATTTGTTGTTTCTTTTTAAAGCACCACTTGTTATTGTTTCTCTCTTGTATTAATTAATTATTCAGGATATAAAATTGTTTCTGTGCAAAAATTTGTTTCTCCTTCGACTATTCAATATTCAATATATACTACTATGCCTATGTAAATTTAATATATAATCTACATATTTATGTATGTATGTATATATATAAAAAATATGGCATTGTTCTTTCGCAAGGCATTTACCGGTTCATTTACCAAAAACCCAAGGGCTTCCATCGTAGCCAAAAAAAATAAATCCAAGTACCAAACTACCAAAGTCACAAAGTACTACTTCTACTTCTACTATCTCAGCATAAACAAAAGGAAATTTCTATTAACAAAAAATTTAATTAACAAAAAAATGTAATTAATGAAAAAAATGTAATTAAATTTTTTTTTTTTGCATAATAAAGTGTTTTTTTTTTCTTAGAGTTGAAATTGGAACTGATTGTCTCAGAATAAAAAAATTAACAGGCATTCGTATTAATTATTGAAAATTCTTAGTAATTATTCTATTATCATAATTTACAAATTCATCTTAAGAATTTACAAATTTCTCTTAAGAATTTACAAATTTCTCTTAAGAATCGTATATAATTTCTTCTTCCCCTCGATTTCTCGGCTAACAATATACATAGCTTTATTTTTTTTTTTATACAAGTACTGAAAATGATGATAAGGAAAAAACGAAAAATTAGGCATAAAATATATATATTATTGTAAATATATACTATATGTTGTATATACTATAATGTTCGTATCGAATATTTTTTTTTCGATTTTAATTATTTTAAGTTCGCAATTTTATTTTAACGGAGTCCAGATGAATGACCTCTGGAGCTCCCCAAGTCCTAGGAGGATTTCATCAGCAATATCGGCCAATACAAAAGGACGAAAACAAAGAAGAGTATAGGGAAAACGGCACGCGAAACTTTATCGATTTCACGCCACATGATCTTCTCGACACCGGTATCGGTGTCTGTCCAAGCCACGGACAGCAAACTCTGGCGACGACCCGCCTTCGGTGGACCTCCATTACCCTGCAGTGATGTCTAGAAAAAGTAAATGGGGGATATTAATATAGTATAGATAATTATTGATTTTAATACATAGATCATTAACATCAATAGAACAATAGATCAATAGAACAATAGATCAATAGAACAATAGATCAATAGAACAATAAATACTAGTGCAAATGAATGATAGATCAAAACGATAGAACGAACGAAAACAATGCAGTATAAGAAGAATCCCAAATATACCAATCTAATCTAATCCAAATCCCGAATCTACCAATCTACCAATTTATTCAATTATTTGCTAACTGCAGGAAGAAGAGTTTAATAACAGATATATTTATGTCAGATATCTAAGCTAATGTCCATGCTAATAGCTAATTGATATACTGAAATATATACAGCAAGTGAGGATTTCTTTGCAACTAGAACTTCTTCCTTGGTACTTTTTGTTAGACCCATTACCAACCCAAGGACCCGTCACCAACCCAAGGACCCATCACCAAAGACCCGTCACCAACCCATAGACCCCGTCTATACCAGAACCAACTCCTCTTCTGCTGAACTATAAGAATATCTGGGTTTTGGGGTTTCCCCCATTGGCGGATTAGACATATAACAACAACAATAGTAGTATATATAAATTTACTAAAGAAAGAATAGAAGGGAAGGATGCACAATGAAAGCAAAAACAAAATATTTACTTGTCCCGGCGTTGTCGGCGTTTGCGTGGCCTTACGCGAGCGAACAGCTCCACCCTCCCAACTGGCCACCGTTGCACATTGTCCTTTCTCCATATTACTAATGCGCTACACATGAGAAACGTACATTGTATAAAAATATATAGATATACATTTATTTTTAATTTAATGGGGTTTTAATTAAAAATTTTTTTTTTAATTTGAAATTTTTTTCAATTTAAAAATTTTTAAATTTTTTTCAATTTTTTTTTATAATTTTTGTTTTAATTTTTAGTTTTAAATTAAAAAATTTTTTTTTTAATTTTTTCTATATTTAACATATTTTTTTTTTAATTTTTTTTTTTATGAATTTCAAAAAATTTCGAGCACGCATCGGGGCGGTTGGTTTAATTTATATATATTTATATATGTGTACTGGGGTGCTTTGGAATATAGTATATTTGTCAATAATATTTGTGGTATTTGGTTGGTAATAGATAATGAATTAAAATACTTGCCATTGGCAACACTTTTGGTACTTTGTTTATTTGATATTGGTATTGGACATCGAGAACTTTGACCACAACGAACTCGGCCAAAGCAGCAAATACCGAGACCATACAGCCGGCCATCCACAGGTCAAGAGCCTTTTGGAAGGAAAATAATAAATTAATGATTGACCAACAAACCAAAGTAAACATAAGTGTAAACTGAAAGAAGTCCACGCCTTACCTTAACATAGGCCACCGGTGGTATATCGGCCCTTAACCCAGTGAACATGGTGACAAGGGTCAACATACATGTGACCAAAAGCGTGACGCGTCCTGGAATCGCATCGAGGCCAAGCCAAAAGCTAAACCATGAGAGCATCACAACCAACGAGGATGGGGCAAAGGTCTGTATGAGATGATGACCGATTTGTCGCTCGAAACGAAAGTAGACCGTTAGTCGCGAGAAGTTGCCAACTTTTTCGGGCATATAGCCATCGCTTTCCTCCAGCTCCAACGGTTGGCCGAGATTGTATTGCAACAATTTGAGCTCTGGATTCAATGTGACCCCCGAGTCGGACCAACGAAGTTTCACCTTGTGATTGTTGGAAGAGACTGCAAAGAGAAGAAGAGATTAGAGGACTATTTCATTAACGGGAGAATTAATCCCAGGTGATGGATACTGACAGCTCTCAATATAGATGGGGCAGACCTGGATGTCCATCGGATACAGTTGGAATTCCATCTGGCAAGCGATGATCGCATGCATTCGTGCTGCATACCTCACCGTCTTGTTCTTATACAGCGTCACCGAGGTGAATTTGTGCGTGAGGGTGGCGATTTCTGTAAGATCAAATAATATGGCTTTGTACCCATCTTACTGCAGCCCATCTCTCTCTCAAATATCTATCCTTAATCGTGTTCTTTCTTAAGTAATATATTTTTCTTTCATTTTTTTCAATCAATCTTTTTATCGATGCTGATTAAGTTTGGTTTGGAAACACGTGCGGGGTTTTTGGAAACTAGTGCGATTTTGAAAATAACTGTGGGTTCAAAATGTGGCTCAAAATACGGAAAACTTTGTGATTTGGAAACTTTGTCAATTTATGCCAAAATAACTCATGCATGGAACAAATGAAGTTGGTAAAGAAGCAAATATGCTGAAAAATAAATCGTATATGGAAGAAAAATAAATGGAATATGAAAGAAAAATAAATGGTATATGGAAGAAAAATAATGGTATATGGAAGAAAAATAATGGTATATGGAAGAAAAATAAATGGTATATGGAAGAAAAATAAATGGTATATGGAAGAAAAACAATGGTATATGGTAGAAAAATAAATGGTATATGGAAGAAGCGAGCTAAAGTTTTTATATATGAAACTCTCCCATAGGAAAGTCATCATCATCTCAGCCTAGGTAATAAATACATATGGTACTCTCATTGATTTATACGAGATATCTAGCCCTTGGCTTTCACATATCATGACTGTCTATCTGTATGTTTGTCTATCTGTCTGTCTGTCTGTCTATCAGCGTGAGAATGGAAACTTTGTCAAGGACACACGAGATTTAATCAGTTAAAAATCTATTTCCGTCACGTAATAATATGGTTGGAGTTGCCGATTTGTTTGGTTGGCGACATTGAAATCGGTGTTGGTCGGTCGGTTGTTCATTCGGTTGTTCGGACAACGTTCGGACAACAAAACACTATATTCGTCCTTGAATGCAACCCAACTCTCTTTTGCCCTTGTCGTGGTTTCGATGTCGATGTCGAGAGATTCCTCGTGGACATGGGAGAACTCTGACTCTGGGTCGAAGAAGTGCCAGAGACCGTGAAAATTTCTATCATTTTAATTGCTCGGAGTCACGTAATTTGAAATATTCGTGGATCGACTATTTATAAAAACCTGCTAATGGTTTATATATGGTGGTTATGATCAGGGATGCCGGTAATAAAACACTTTGTCATCCCACTTTTTTGGAAAATTACTTCTCTTTTCCCATTTTTTGAGTAAGAGTTCGAAACGTTTTTTACTTAAATAAATTTTCAATTTACTTTAAAAAATTTTCAATTTACTTTAATAAATTTTTATTTTCAGATTTTTAACTTCTTGCTTGAAACTATTTATTAGGCAGCCCTGGTTTCAATCCCTATAACTTTATATCCTTCAATCTTGATACTAGCAATGAATTCAAAACAAAATGGAAAATTATTTTTAAACTAATTTTGCTTGGAATTTGCTGTGCCGACAAGGATTTGAAAGCATTTGCGAATAGAACGAGAATTTTTCAGTGATTTTCATAGTGCACTGAACAGAACATAACAGAAGAAATAATAATAATAACAAAACCCAAAGGGGAGACAGAGTTTGGCGCCAATTTTGGCCAAGAATTTCGGAAATTTAACCATTTCACAAATCGATAAATTTCCGAAACCGACCATTGATTTATGTATTTAAGTCAAATATTTTTGTAGAAATGCAAAAAAACTACTTTTTTTTAGATTAGATTAGAATAATTATTTTGAAGCTCTCATATGAAATGCGTGTCTAATTTACGGTATGCAAAAAAAGTGGCAAAAAAACTATTATTGCATTCAATTATTTTGAATATAGTTGAGTTGAATATTCTATGTTTGGATTTTTGGTTTCCGCAAAACGTCTGCAAAAAATAGGTTTAAGTTACGAAATCATAGATAATAGTAATATTATACTAGGAAACAGAAAAAACTATGGGTTTATCTATCGTTAACAACAGGAGCAGCGCCTTTTTCTCTCTCTTACGTCTCCCCCAAATGTTTTAAATTTTTTGTATTTTTTACAATAATGAATTTGGTTTGGTCTGGTTTTTGTTATAAAATAACAAATTGACAACTGAGTGAAGTTTGCTTTTGATTTGCTTTGATTTGAGTTGATTTTTGCTTTGATTTAAGTTGATTTTTGCTTTGATTTGAATTGATTTTTGCTTTGATTTGCTTTGATTTTTGCCTTGATTTGCTTTGATTTTTGCTTTGATTTTTTTTGTATATTTTTTTTGTTTCATTTTTGAAAAATTTGAACTTAATAGTTTTCATAGTTTTTTTTTTTATACTTAAAGCCTTTTCAAGATGAAAGTTTTTCGTTTCTCTTTCATCTCTGCCACGTAGTCGAGAAGTCGTAGCAATAAATGGACTCCCGTATCCTAGTTGTTGTTGTTATCGTTGTCGTTATCGTTGTTGTCGTTGTTGTTGTAGTAACAATAAAAATTCAAAATACATACATAATTATTATTTAACAAAAAAACCAATACTGATACAATCAATACACAAAATACAACGAAAACCGAACGAACAAACGAACGAACGAGCGAGAAACCAAAAGAAAAAAATTACACTCAAAATAAATACAAATCATGAATCACACATGCATTTCAATGGAGTTTTGAGTTTGGAGTTTCTCAAGATCGAATCGAGATCGAGATCGAGTCGAGATCAAGTCGAGATCGAGTCGCGATCAAGTCGAGATCGAGTCGAGATCGAATTGAGTTGAGATCGAGTCGAGATCGAGATCAAGTCGAGATCGAGTCGAGATCGAGTCGAGATCGAATTGAGTCGAGATCGAATTGAGATCGAATCGAGATCGAGTCGAGATCGAGTCGAGATCAAGTCGAGATCGAGTCGAGATCGAATCGAAATCGAGATCGAATCGAGATCGAGTTGAGTTCAATCAGTTCGAGAGTAATTGAGGATTGAGTACTGAATTCACTACGATCGATCGTTATAGTAAATATATGTATAGGAGACGACTACAAAATGCTTCGAGATGAAAATGGGAGAAAACAACACTCATAATAACGAGATGTGATGGGCTGAGATATATGGACAATATGTGGATTTCTCTCACCTGCGATTTTCGAATTGAGAAAGTAGGGATCGGGCTGCCAAAGGTTATCGAAAAATTCTGGAAGCAACGTAACATAGTCATCTCCCTCCTCGAAGATGTCGTCGGATATCTCTAATCTGGATTCCATCCAACGCTGGTGTATAAACATATCTACTCTAAAATTTTTACATACATATTGGAATCAATAGAATATAATCATTTTATTATTCGAAATTATTGTGGGATATATTGGGATATATTGGAATATATTGGAATATATTGGTATATATTGGAATATATTGGTATATATTGGAATATATTGGAATATATTGGAATATATTGGTATATATTGGAATATATTGGTATATATTGGTATATATTGGTATATATTGGTATATATTCATTGTTCTCACCTAAAGTCCATGTCCTCTACATTAATTGAGTTAATATCTACAACAAATATACTAAAATCTACTATCACCGGTGAACCTTTTTTCGAAGGTGGTCGAATTTCTGCAAAGGACACAAAAAAAAAAAAAAAACATACCAAATTATCAAAAATTTATATATGTAGTATATGGTATATGTAGTATGGTATGGGGTATGGTATGGGGTATGGTATGGGGTATGGTATGGAGTATGGTGTATTGTATGGGATATGAAAATCGGTATCGGTTCTTAATAAACGATTCAATTAGAATCCGACAATAGAATACAATAAAAATTCTCTCAATCAATCATTTCAATACACATTCATTCATTCATTCTCACTATGGGAGCGTTTGCCAAATAAATCTAGATCAAATGACGAAATAATGACGGTTTATTGACAATAAATATGAGGATTGAAGGAGGCAGTCACATTACAAGTTTCGGAAGTCCATGGACTCAGTGGGAGTCGTTTTTATTTTATTACAATGTGGTTGATGGGGGTGGCGGGAGGAAGGGGGCGTGGCTGATGCGTAAGGACTGTCCTAATTGAGACTCGTGGGACGCGATGGCCGAATAACACAACATTATAGAGAGAAACACAACAATATACATCAATATACATGCATACACACTAATACACAACAATACACATCAATACACACCTATACTTATCAATTCATACCCATCGTGGTATTGATTTTATTAATTATTGAATGAGATTTTAATCCAGATCCACATGCAGTGAAGAGGAACCAACGAATGAAAACTTAAAGGACCAGAAAATTTAGCCATTATTTGATCAAATGATGGCCATGACCAAATGATCCAATGACCACATGGTCATTGCATGCATGTGTTAGGCTATTGGTGTGAGGTTATCGGTGTGAGGTTTATCGTTGTAGTGGTGTGTTTGATGATGTTGGTTTACGATCAAGGATCTCTCAAGGCGTTTTACGGAAATGGCACCGGAAACGGAAATGCATGGTTTTTCGTTTATAGTCGCAATAAATACACATGTACATGGGAACGTAGTTTGTAAGCCTGCAATTTGCCCCAAGGAAGTCGAAGGTTTATTAGTGTGTGTCTGTCTGTCTGTGTGTGTGTTTGTGTGGGTGACGAAAAGTCTGCCCGTTTTGCGAAACACACGCATGCACACATGCACAGATGAGGGTGACGATGTCCTTGCAGGTGTTCGGCCGCGAATTTCGTGCTCGTGTTCATTATCGGGTCGCGAAGACTTTCGGCGTCTGCGAATTTGAAATTCGTTGGGTGTTGATGGTGAAGTTGTTGTTGTCGATGTTGTTGAAGTTTCCGATGTTGTTGTCGTTGCTTTTTTGTTGGAGTTGTTGTCGTTGTTTTTTGTTGGAGTTGTTGCATTTGGCGCCATTCGAAAATCAAGTTCAAGGTCGCCAAGACCGAGACCCATTGCGTTTCAACGGACATTCCGGCTTTAAATAGACCATGTGAATGTGTGTGTGTGTGTGTGATTCTGTTTGGTTTTTCGCCTTCGACGACGCCTTCGAAATGTTGGATTCTAATAAATCGATACAATTTTTCAAACCACATACCACACACACACATATCAGGGTCATATAAATTTTTCGCTATGCTTTGTTTTCGCCGAATTCAATTCATTTGGCAAACTCATGGCACTCATTCTCGCGTAGGAGCCAAATTGAGTGGATACAATTATTTACACACATACATAACTGAGGCGTAGGATTTGTGACAATATATATTATATATATTGATATATATATATATCTTGAAACAATTCCTTTTCCGTACCATTCAAAGAAGTTTGGAGCCAAAAGTGAAATGAACTCATTTTCATAAACGCGAATTTGGCGAAGGAGGCGCTCGGAAGAAGAGAGTACGGAAAAAATTATGGCAAAAGTTCGTCAACTCCTTTGGCATTTGGGCCAACCAGCCAGCCAGTTAGTTGGCAGGGATTCGAGCCAAGTCACGCAATGGCTGAAACAATACATGAGCTAATTTCTCATCCTCCCGAGGAGGAGAAGTCAACGGACAATAGGAAATACCATTTTAACTACTCATTCTTATGGAAATCGGAGGCCGAAATACTAAATACTATATATAGTATTCTACCATACCCATCATATACCCATCACCTCCATTACTACCAAACTTCAATCTTCCTTGTATACCATATCCTGGTATCCTGGTATGAATATGGTAATCATACTAATCATAATACAATCATTGGTGTCATTTGCTTTCGAGGCCGCACAGTTGATGGATCTGCAGAAGGGGAGGGAGGCGGAGGTCCCTTCAAAGGGGGGTGAATATGAAATTTTGTACTTTGATATGAATATTCTACTTGTATATGAAATATTGTACTTGGATATGAAATATTCAAATTTTGTTCATGGATATAAAATTTTCTACTTGGATATGAAATATTCTACTTGGATATGAAATTTTCTACTTGGTTATGAAATATTCTACTTGGATATGAAACTTTGTACTTGGATATGAAATGTTCTACTTGGATATGAAATGTTTCTAGTTGGATATGAAATGTTTCTAGTTGGATATGAAATGTTTTACTTGGGTATTTGGATATGATAATTTGTTCTTGGATATGAAATTTTCTACTTGGATATGAAATATTCTACTTAGATATGAAATTTTGTACTTGGATATGAAATGTTTCTACTTGCCCTTGACATAATTTGGTGGAAGAACTACTCGAGACTTCGTTGTGTAGTTCATTTGGGCTTCAGCGGAATTGGTCAGCCTGAAAGTAAAGTAAACAAGAGAGAATTTTAATCGATTGTCCTGTAATTTGGGGACTAAACAAAAAGAGGAAATTGAAAATAATGAAACCATATTTGGTATCAAATGAAAAATCAAAAATTATGAAAACAAAAGTGGCAAACAAAAAAAAGTAAATGAAATGAAAAAACAAAAATACAAAATCAAGAAGTAACGGAAACATAAATGCGATATTACTAAAAAATTAAAAGAAAAAAATAATAATCGAAAATAATAAAAACAAAAATATAAAACAAAAGTAAGACAAAAACACAAATGCAAATGAAATAGTAATGAAAACAAAAATAGAAAATCAAAAAGTAATGAAAAACAAAAATGAAAAAGTAATAACAACAAAAATCAAATGCAAATCAAAACGTGAGGAAACCAAAAAATGAAGTTCAAAATGGAAACAAAAACAACAAATGCAAATCAAAATGTAATGAAAACAAAACTGAAAACAAAAATAATGAAAACAAAACAAAAAAAGGAGCAGCAAATCAAAAAAACAGAACACGAGCTGTAGCTCTCGATTTATGAGCCATAAGCTGTGTCCTTCGGCTTTAAAGTTTCGTGCTAAGGTGTCATTTGCGGAGTTCTGATTGGTCGACCTTGAACGTGTTTCTGTTACTCCTTCTCCTGCCCCCTTTGCCTGTGTCGCCAAATGCTGTAATTTATATTCAACAAACACACACACACACACACATGAGTGTGTATATGTATGTATGAATGTAGTTGTTACACAGTCAATGAGTTCATTTTTCTCCCTTTGCTGAACTCGATGTCATCGTCTTCGTTCACGTCCTCAAAGGGCTTGTGGGACTCCTCCATGGGTTTCCTCCTTCTATCCGTCCATCCCTCTGTCTGTCGGCATGTCCTTCCTTCTGTTTGTCCCTCTCTCTGTCCGTCCCTCCGTCTTTCGGTCTGTCCTGTTACCATCTCCTTGGAGAGGCAATTAGTCTCTGAATATATCGGAATCAAGTCATCGGTGTCGACCGCTCTTCTTTCTCCCTCCCAACTTCCCACCATCATCAACCATCCACCATCGAAAGACACATCAGAGTTCTGACTAAAGTAGTAATAGTAGCTTCCATTCGTGAACATGTTACGGCCCAGAGTCGTGAACTTGGTCGCCGCGTTTCGATTGGATGGGTTGTGAAATAAAGTTGTGAGTTCTTTTCGAAATTAGCTGGCAATTGAGATTGAGGAGGAGGAAGCGAACGATGTGATTCGCTAATTGTGGGTTGGTTCGCGAGTTTGTTTCGGGCAACTCATTAACCATGAAGGGAGGGAGGGACGGAAGGACGAACAAAAGGAGGGACAGACGGAGGAACAAAAGGAAGAACAAAAGGACAGACAGAAGGACGGACGAAAGGACGGACAGAAGGAAGAACAAAAGGACGGACGAAAAGTCTGACAGAGAGAAGATTGACAGACAGACAGCAGATGGACGGACAGATGTGATCGACTATTTTTCCGTTCTCGTTGCGTGGCTGAAGGACATTTGCTAATGTTCAATTTCTGACTCTTGTCGTCAACTCGAAACAAAGGACTATTTATGGTATTTTTTTGGGTAGATTTTTTGGATAGATTTTTTGGATAGATTTTTTGGTAGATTTTTTGGATAGATTTTTTGGATAGATTTTTTGGTAGATTTTTTGGGTAGATTTTTTGGATAGATTTTTTGGATAGATTTTTTGGGTAGATTTTTTGGGTAGATTTTTTGGATAGATTTTTTGGGTAGATTTTTGTAGGGAGAATTTTTTTGAACTTACCACATTAGTATAAATCCCAATCCAAATGATATGAATAGATTCAAATAGTTATCCAGCATTATGTTGAACGATGAACCAAAAAAAATATATATATAAATAAATAAAATCTCAACTCATCTCTCTTTCGGCGGATGCGGGAATGTCATAATTGAGAGAGAAGGACACTTGCAGTAATTTCTTTTTTTTCTTCTTCTCACTCTCTTTTTTTGTATCTCTTCCTCACTTTATCTCTCTCTCTCTTTTTTTCTATCTCCCTCTCTTTCTTTCTTTTAATCACTTCCTCTCTTTTCACTTTTCACACAAATCCACACAAATGTCGACGATTTGTTAACAATTACACTATGGTCGTTATAATTACACAATATTCTCGGGCATTAGTTTTTAGAGAATATCACGGCTCTAATGGAAGGATAATTGTACTGGAAAAGGACGAGAGAGGGGGGCGGGGGGGAGGAACGTCTGACTGCGGATGTTAAACGACCGTTAAAAATATGTAATTGAAGAAGACGATGACGATGATGATGATGATGACGACAACGACGATAAGAACAAGGACGATGACGACGATAAGGACAAGGCCGAGGAAGAAGTCGAAGTAATGGCTGTGAAGTGCATTTGAAGTAGGTTTTTATTATCGTTTAATATTATTAATTATCGTCCTTGATATTATAATTATTATTCTTCATTATTAATGATCGTCCTTAATTATTCATTATAGTTTTTTATTATTAATTATCGTCCTTAATTATAATTTATCGTCCTTAATTATAAATTATCGTCCTTAGTTATTCATTATCGTCCACTGTCGATGACTTCACAATCGGAATCGACGTGATCC
Organism: Coelopa frigida; assembly: GCA_017309665.1. Taxonomy (NCBI): domain Eukaryota; kingdom Metazoa; phylum Arthropoda; class Insecta; order Diptera; family Coelopidae; genus Coelopa; species Coelopa frigida. The sequence goes on from CM029562.1 coordinate 6,407,899, forward strand.
TTAAAGGATCTCTCGATGTTTCTTTCTTCACTTCGATTCACAAGGGATCCGATCACGATCGATCACTGATCTCACTTTTATAGGGAGAAAATTTTGCAGAACTCAACTCAAGAAACCGATGCGATCGCGATAAATGTTTTCTACCGAGGAGGAGGATGAGGAGGAGGAAGTCGTTGGATCGAGAATTCAATCGAGCTGCCGGTTGAGAAAATCTACGAACGATGAGCGATTTTCTCGAGACCGCACAGGGCGAACACTTGGAGTGAAATCGTCTCCGACGATTGATGATAACTAGAGTAGATGGAAGAAGAACCAGCTCGGATTGTGGTCAATTGTGAAATGAATATCTTTCGCTCATCAACGAGAGATTCCGACACTAACGTGTGTGGATCATTTTGTCTGATCGTCGTTTGTCTTTCCGTGAGGTCTGTCCGTCCGTCCATCCGTGAGTCTGTCCGTCCATCCATTTGTCTCTCTGTCCAGTGATCTTGGGGCTGCCGACGACGACGATGATGATGATGATGATGATTCCCCACACCATGAGTATGGAGTGTGCTGCGGTATGATGATGATGATGATGTGGTCTTAGTTTGTCTAGTTTGTGTTTCCTTAGTTGTGGCTTAGAATGTCATTACCCGGTTACACGATGAAATACATACATATATATCACATACTACTATATACATATAATACATACTACTATATACATATAACACATACTACTATATACATATATCATATACTACTATGCATATATATCTATATATTTAACTATGAATATATGTATATGGAAAATCGTGTATTTCTAAAGTCCATTTGCTCATGTGTTGATGGCGAATTTTCATATTTTTTATATCATGGTTTTACTCTCGGTGTTTGTTGTTTGTTTGTTATTCATTGTTGTTGTTATCATTGTTGATATTACTCTTATTGTTATTTTGCATCTGTCTCACTCTCAGTAAAACATTACAATTGAATCGCGTGCCCGCCTCACTTAAAACGAAATCGTTTACTTTCTTTCTATCTTTCAATTCGTTCGCTAATTTCCCTCCATCACTTTTTTCCCCCTCCTACCGCCATCGGTTTTAGACAGATTGATCGTCGTTTCTCTCTCTACCTCTCGGCGATTGTTCCGGTTCCATCCAGGGGTCCATAGCGAGAACTTCGAGAATTCAACTCAAGAGACGAGACAGGTTTTATTTTTAAAAAAAAATAGCATTCTAATTTCAAGACCAAGACCTTTTAATTCAAAAGCAATTGCTCGATTTCTCTATTTCTATTTCTCTTCCGTTCTGTTTCGTTCTTCCGCTAGCGCCCTCGTTCCCTCTGTTATCGATCTGAGGGATCATTTGCATTTGGTGCGATCACCAGGCGAAGGTGGGTCAAAGGGAGGGAGGATTGTGACGAGGGGAGATCGGATGGCGACAAGGGGAGGGCGATTGGGATGTTGAGACGATGGAGGAGGTGAGCACAAGGGAATCTCATGACGATCGTAGTAGGCCTTCCTGTCCTTGATCATGATCTTGCATCTTGCCGGTTGAGGTCTGATCACTGCGTCGAGATCTTAAGCAGGCGAACGTTCGCTCGCTTGCGATCTCCACCATGCGATCGTTCGCTTGCGATCTCCAACAGGCGACGAACGCTCGCTTGCAATCTCTTATCGCCAACGCCGACGAGTTCCGCCCGAGCATTCGTCATTCGTCGTCGTTTCCCCCCAGTTGCGTTTGTTTCTTTATTATCAATTAAGAACATTCCGCTTGCGGTGATCGTGTGTCCGATCGTGTGTTCAATCGTGTGTTCAATCGTGTGTACGATCGTGTGTCCGATCGTGTGTACGATCGTGTGTCCGCTCGTGCTCGTTTCGGCACACGGTTCCATCGTAAATCGTTAGATCGAGATCATGAAGAACGACGTTAGATCGATAAACGATAATCGATGGTTGGTCAATTGACTGAAGAATGAAACGTTTGACTGAAGGATGGGCCAATTGACTGAAGAATGAAACGATTGACTGAAGGATGGCGACGAAGGCGAAAAAACGCCAGACTTCGAAAGTCAGATCGATTTACAAAAGACCAATCGACCAATTGATATCGTCTAATTATCGAACTTCCGTTTTGTCTTCAAGGGTTTTTTTTTTTTCGTTCCAGGAACAAGCGAATGTTTCTATGATTATCTTTATGATTCTCTTTATGATATGAAGACTCTTTATGATAGGAACACTCTATATGATATGGATATGTAGAGGAAGAAGGATGTGATAACAACACACAAGGGGGATCGACGCAATCAAATTACGCCCCAACCCCTCCTTCCTGCCACCATTCACAGGAGAAATCATCCACCCGTTGGGGAGGAGAAAGAAAAAGAAAAAGTAGAAGCTCTGAGCCATGGCTTTGAATTTCAAGCACTTTCAAGCACGAAGAAGAAAATCCCTCCGCGAAGAAGAAAATCCCTCCGCGGAAAATCGGACACTGGCGGATGCTGGCGTCAGAATTATTGCCAACAGGAGTCACATGTTCACACAAACACACACACATAAATATATAGTATATATAGATGTATGCGTGTGCCATGATGTTCGCCTGCAATTACACTTCCTTGTTGTAATTGCCATCTCGCACACTTCCCATCAAGACGTATGAACTGAGCACTCATTCTAGCTTCGGATTTAGATTCAGAGTCGTAGTCGTATTCGGATGAATGAATGAATGAATGAATGAGTGAGTGGGATTTACAATGGGTATGGAACGAAACGGTGGACATCATCGATTCGAAGAAATTTCCCTCCCAAGTGAAATAGATTTCACAATCAAGAAGGTGAAGACTTTTAAAATTACAAAAAATAATAGTTAAAGTCTTTTTGTTTGATAAGAAAATTTCACTGTCGCCTGTAGGGTATGGAAACCACATGCCTTCTGTAGGGTATCCGAACCACATCCGGTTGTGGAGCGCGCGTTTCGAAAAATATTCTGTGAATCTGAAACCTTCGCGGTCTTCAAATCGAAATCAAAGCCTAAGCCGCCGCCGCGCATCTGTTTTCAAGTTCGCATTTAGTAACGTGAAATGTTTTAATTTCCATATGAATACCATTAGTTTGTTTTTTATCATTTATCACTTTCATCATCTATCGCTTTCATCTCGATCGCTTTCATCTCTATCGCCTTCATCGCTTTCATTTTTATATCACTTTCATCATTTATTGCTTTCATCTCTATATCACTTTCATCTCTATCGCTTTCATCTCTCTATCGCTTTCAGCATCTATCGCTTTCAACTCTATCGTTTTCAACTCTATCGCTTTCATCATTTATCTTTTTCTTCTCGATCGCTTTCATCATCTATCGCTTTCATCATCTATCACATTCATCTCTATCGCTTTCATCTCTATCACTTTCATCTCTATCGCTTTCATTTTCTATCGTTTTCTTCTAAATCACTTTCATCATTTATTGCTTTCATCTCCATCGCTTTCATCATCTATCGCTTTCATCATTTATCGCTTTCATCATCTATCGCTTTCATCATCTATCACTTTCATCTCTATCGCTTTCATCATTTATCGCTTTCATCTTCATCATCTATCGCTTTCATCATTTATCGCTTTCATCATCTATCACTTTCATCTCTATCGCTTTCATCTCTATCACTTTCATCTCTATCGCTTTCATCATCTATCTTTTTCTTCTCGATCGCTTTCATCATTTATTGCTTTCATCTCCATCGCTTTCATCTCCATCGCTTTCATCATCTGTCGCTTTCATTGCTATCACTTTCATTTTGATCGCTTTCATCATCTATCGCTTTCAACCTCTATCGCTTTCATCATCAATTGCCATCATCTTCGTAATCATCATTATCGTCATCTTCTTCGTAAACATCATCATTATCGTCTTTCATCGTTCACGTGCACGCGAATTAGTCTCAATTAACGGAGAGCAGGAAAATCAAACACGAACTTAAGACAATGGAAATTGTGACGAAGCCGTGACCGTTGCCGGTTGCGTGGGTTCAAATACGAATTTTATAATTTCAAAAATTGAAAACTCCGCTATAAATTATAATTCAAGGTTTTCTCGTTGGTCTTTTTCTTCTTCTTCTTCTTCTTCTTGTTTTTATTCTCTCGTTTCTAACAGTATGTTATTAATATTCATTTGTCAGCCACTAATTTGCAGATTCAATTACTTAATTAGTTTTCTCACTCAGCACCGCTTTCTTGTCGTAGTATTTTGAGATTTCAAAGTTTTATCACTTTCAATTCCTACTTTTGGACTTTGTATTTTTAAGATTTTTTATTTTTTTGTTATTCGATTTTCTTATTTTTCTTCCTATTTCGAAATTTTTAGTTATTAGTTTTTTTTTAATTTTTAAATTTTATTTATTATTAGTTTTTTTTTAATTTCAAAATTTTTTTATTAGTTTTTTACATATTTTATTTTTTTATTGTTAGTTATTTATTTTAATTTTTAAATTTTGTTGATATTAGTTTTTTACAATTTTGAATTTATTTTTGTTATTAATTCCTTATTATTTTTATTATATTTAACATTTTTTAACTTTTTTGTCATTAGTTTCTTATGATTTCAAATTTTGAAAATTTTTTTACTTAAATATTTTTCAACCAATTTTTTTGTATTTGTTCCTTATAATTAAAATTTTTGTTAAATTTGTTTGCTCAAGTATTTTTTAATCACTTCTTTTAATAGAGAAATTTTTTAACTTTTTTGTCAATAGTTCGTTATAAATTAATATAAATTCAAATTTTGTACTTAATTATTTTTTAACCACTTTAATTAATTCCTTATAATTTAAAGTTTATTTAATATTTTTTACTAAAGTAATTTTTTAATCACTTTTTGTTGAACAGCGAATTTTCAATCACAGTCAACACTTCTTCGCTGTTCGGCAGCGATAACAATGTTTATTATGCAACAACAAACAAAAGTCCGATGTTTTCAAATCAAATCACAAACGTTCGCGATACACGATGAATCGTTTGACTTCGTCGATGATGATGACGTTGCCATCGATGCAGTCGCGACTCCACTTGACCGCCAGACCCAGTGACTCAATGTTGTCCTCTGCGTTTCGTTTTTTTTTTTGGGGCTTCTTTGCGCACAAGCAATACTGGTGTTTTAGTCACATGTCTGATTTGTCCTTTTCATCGGACATATGTTTGGTTGTTTCGTAATAACTCCTCTCTTTATTTGTTATTTATTTAGATTTTATTTATTTTTATTATTTATTTATGTTTTTTTTATTTATTTATTTTTTTTTTTATTTTTTTTATTATTTATTTATGTTTTATTTATTTATTTATTTATTTTTATTTATTTTTTTTATTTATTTTTTATTTATTTATTTATTTATTTTTTTATTTATTTATTTATTTATTTATTTTTTATTTATTTATTTATTTTTATATTTATTTATTTTACATACAATTCCAAATTATTCGTTATTCGAATTATTCTTTTTCTTCGAAGTTCCAATTATTTTCTTTCTTCGAAGTTAAATTATTGTCACATGGATGGATTGTTGAATGGTTTGATGGGCGGATGTTCGGATATGCGAATGTGTGAAGCCACCGATTGACCGTTCGCGCGTCTGTGTCAAATAATAACGGTTGTCTGCCCCCAACTGAATAACCGTAATTTGATGGAAACAACAACGAAGTCTTTCGCACTCCTGTCCTGATCCGTCCGTCCGTCCGTCCGGATGGCGGAAGAAGGAACTCAAATTACATGGCGCGCACGTATCGCTTTGTCTCTGCGTATGTGTGTGTGTGTCTTTCTGTGGGTGTGTTAGTGCGCCCTTGTGTTTGTTTGTGGGTGGGCGTGTGTCTTTGTGTTTGTGGGAGGGCGTGTGTGTGGATCTATGTGTGTGTGTGGGTGAATCTGTGTCTGTGTATGTCTGTGTGTATGATTTCTATACCGTTGGGCTTTTTTGTCAATTTGAATTTGAATTGGCGAATTTGCCGCGAAATAGAGACAGAGAGCGAGCGAGCGAATCCTTTCGCGTTGGAATCCTTTCGCCGTCGATAAAGAACTGAACGAATGCATGTCTTTGAAGCTCTGACGAACTTAAAAAAGCTCGATAGAGTCAGAACAATAACAAGAGTAAAAACAATAACAAGAGCAAAAACAATAACAAAAACTAAATAATAATAAAGGACACAACAAGAACAACAAGAAGAACAATAATAAAGGAAACAACAACAAGGAGAACAAAAAGGAGAATAACAAAAACAAAAAGGAGAATAACAAAAAGAAAAAAAATTCGAACAACACATATAAATAAACACATAACGTCAAAGTGAGTTGCGACTGTTTTTAGCTGTTTGGCTTTGATGGAGCGTGCAAGAAGGACTTCGTCGGTTCGGTTCGGGTCGAGTCGGTACGGATCGGGTCGGATCGGTTTGGTTCGTGTACCCGAGGGGGTACTTGGGGGCCTCTTTGGAGCCTCCTTGGGGTCTCTTCCTCCTCCTCTCCTCCTCCTTTCCTCCATCTCTCCTCCTCCTCTCCTCCTCCTTTCCTCCATCTCTCCTCTTCCTCCATCCGGAGACCTTCTGGGCTTATTTTTATTCTGTTTTGAAATATGGTATTCCTCTTTCGTGATTTACTTTCGCTTAAACTATTAGCTAGTATCGCTTTCTCTCTCACTCTTTCATTCACTGCTCTCTCTCTCTCTCTCTCTCTCTTTCACTCACTCTGTGTGATTATGTGTGTGTCATTATGTAGGTTCTGGTGATGGTGTGTGTGTGTGATTATGATTTCCTTCAATTAAACAACACAATGAGAGTGAAAGAGAGAGAGAGAAGGAGAGAAAGCGAGCTCCTGTTGCAAACGAATCGTCCGTCCCGAAGCTGGCTTCGGTTCTCGACTTCGGCTCTCGACTTCGGCTCACGACTTCGGCTCTCGACTTCACTTCTCGACTCCTTCTTGTGCAAAATTATGGTTAGATTGAAATAATGATTCGAGTTTCGATTCACCTCCTTCAGTTTATCGTTTCGCCAATATCTCAATCTCTTCCGCCAGTCGTCGACGACGACGACTTCAAACTGAGCGAATCCTTTTTTTCAACTTTTTAATTGCACCAAAGTGTGCATGCAATTTGACTCTCTGTCTCATTCACTCCAATCTAGACATATCGAGGGACTTGAATTCTACACATCTACTACATGCATACATACAGTACAAGCACTCAACATATATGTACATTGTTTGTTTGTGTGTATGGAAAACAACATCAAAACAGCGGCAACAAATTTCTAGCACGATATAAATTTACTTAAGGTTGTCGCTCAGTTTCTGTTTGCATACAAAAACAGTGCATACTAGAGAGAGAGAGAGGGAGTCTCTCTCCTGTAGAGAATGAAAGGGGGAGAGCGAGAGAGAGACGGAGTCTAGAAGCTAGTGGCTAGAGGCCAGACCACGCTATGCCATGACGTTAGCGTTAGCTTGGCATGGTATGCCCTGGGTCTGAGGCTCACTTGGCAAGGAAGGAAAAAATTAAAATTAGTCTGTCGAGCGAGCGACGTTGGCCTCGCTTTCTGCCGCGACTTCATCAACCCCTCCCTCTTCTCCGCGACTCCATCTCCTCCCTCCTCCCCACGACTCCATCTCCTCCCTCTTCTCCGCTTCTCCATTCCCTCCCCCTCATTCTCCTCTTCCTTATCCAGCTCCAACTCCGCGTTATCCTTCGCTTCAGCCTATAATTTGCCTCCACACAGTTGTTGAATTGTTGCCGCAATCGTTTCTTTTTTCTTTCTTCCAGCACTTCAACTTCGTGCTTCGGATTCGGATTCGCTTTCAACGTTCTCGTCTCTCGTTGTTGTTGTTGGGTTTTTTTTTTGTTGCCCTTTATGAACGTCACCGTTGGCGCCACGGTTGAGGGAAACCCCAAAAACAAAATGGTTGACGGCGGTTTGATGCCGCCGCCGTCAGCCATTGATTGGCCAAAACGTTCGATTGACGATTGTCGCATGCGATCGTTGTCAGTGGGCGAAATGAGGAGGAGGAGGATGGGGGACACGTGTTTCAAACCCACACTTCAAGACAACTATTGGTGTCTTCAGTCTGCTCCATGCGTAACTCCGCCGAGGAAGAAGTGAGGAGTTTAATAGGTGTCATATGGATGTTTATATTTGTATATGTGTGTGTGTCTCTGTGTGTGTGTGTTTTGGTAAGGTCGTCAGTTAACTGCAGGCAAAAATACAGGGATCTGTTTCACTTTGTCTTTTGTAGTAATTCAATAAATTCTCTCCTTATTTGCATGATTTATATCATCATGGAAATACCCGGTATCTACGATGACAATGACGTCACAAAATTTCCTCTCCACCCTATCCTACCGACCTGTTGTCCTCTACAATAGTCCGCATTACATTCATTTCCGCGACTTTTCATGGACACATGGGGAGTTTATTTTTGTTTTTTACTCCGAAACAACTTTGTTAATTGTTTTGAAATTAACATATATGTTTCTCTGCAATCTATAATTTACATAATTTTCATGCATTATTCTTGTGGTTCTTCATTGATATATTTAACTCTATTTGGATTAATATGATAATTTCATTTTTTCTTTGATATAGAGCCAACCCAAATAATATTTGAAATAAAATATTCAAAATAAACAATAAAACATTAAAATAATCAAAACAATTTTTAAAATAAAAAAAGTAAATTTAAAAACAATTTTTATTTTAAATAAAATTATCAAATAAAATTTAAAAACTCAATATAATATTTTATTTAAATAAAATTATCGAATAAATTAAAAAAAATCAAAATAATTTGTATTTTTAATGAAATTATCAAATAATAAATATCAATAAATATCGTATGAAACATTATATTATTATATTGTTTATTTATGTTGCCATTTTTATTGGAAACAATTTTAATTTTTGGGAAAATTTGAAATTTTGTATTTCCGGTTTATAAAAAGAGAAGGGAATTTGAGAATTTTTTTGGGAATTTTGTTGGGAAATTTGTAAAATTCCTAAGAAAAAGTCCCACGGATTTTTTCACTGCTGGTAACAATGTTGCAAAGCGTTGTTTGCCGCGTTTTTTCCCCGCTAAAAGAATATTTTTCAGGGTTGCTAATCCTTCAACAGAACATGAACTCAAAATTTGGCATATATAATTTATATAAATTTTTAAGTTTTTTTTTGGTTTTCCATATACATTTTAATTTTTGATGTAAAAATTAAGAGGTTTTACAAGGGAAAATTCCTAAAATACACTAAATATTAGTTGTTTTATTTAGAAGTCATTGTTTCATTTCTGAAATTTGCTTCATTCTTGTCGAAATGCAACTCTGTTGATTCTTTATTTCTTCCCATTGTGTGTGCATGTCGCGAGAGAGTGTGAGCGTAAAATCGAGAAGCATTTTTTAAAACAAAATTTTACCTGTTAAAAATCTACAAACTATTTACAAAACAATCGAAAAATTATAAGTTATACACGTTAAAATGTCTAAGGAAGAAGAAAAGACCGAAGCTCTGGAAGGAAATGAAGAAAATTCGGTAAGAAAATAACTTCAATTGAGTGGCGAAAAAGAAAAAAGCCGCAGACAGCGAAGCACCCCCGACTTTTTTTTCGCGAAGCGTCGAATGGCGCAGCTGTTCCCACTCCGACGGACACACTCCATGTGAAAACAAACCATTTATTTTTGTTTATTTTTATTATTATTATTATTGCATTAATTATGTTACACATGTTACTAATGTTTTTGTTTGTATAGAATGAAACCACTTCCGAGGAGACAAATTCTTCGGCGGAGAAAGAGGTGGAGTTCGACAATAAAATCGAAACGGATCGCGGCAAGCGGTTTGACTTCTTGCTGAAGCAGACTGAAATTTTCACACATTTCATGACGAACAGCACAAAGAGTCCGACCAAACCGAAGGCAGGACGTCCTAAGAAGATCAAAGAGAAGAAAGATGACAAAGACAATGCAGAGTAAGTTTGTGCTTGGCTATATTATTATGACTTGTACTTAATATAATTTTACCCTGCAGCCACCGCCACCGGAAAACCGAACAGGAAGAGGATGAGGAATTGTTGGCTGAGGACACACAGTCGAAAGAACTCTTTCGTTTCGAGAGCTCACCCAGTTATATTAAAAATGGAGAAATGCGTGACTATCAGGTCCGCGGCTTGAACTGGATGATTTCTTTGTACGAGAATGGCATAAACGGTATCTTGGCCGATGAAATGGGTCTGGGAAAAACACTGCAGACCATTTCTTTGCTAGGTTATCTGAAAAATTTCAAGTAAGCTCAAACGCTAGTAACTTGGAACAATTTTGTTAATTGTTTTTATATTAAAGGAATCAAGCAGGACCTCATATTGTTGTTGTACCCAAGTCAACACTTCAGAACTGGGTGAACGAATTCGAAAAATGGTGTCCATCGTTACGTGCGGTTTGTTTGATTGGTGACCAAGAGGCTCGTAATGCGTATATTCGCGACGTACTCTTACCCGGAGAGTGGGATGTTTGCGTCACCTCTTATGAAATGTGTATACGTGAGAAATCAGTATTTAAAAAGTTCAACTGGCGTTATATGGTCATTGATGAAGCACATCGTATTAAGAATGAGAAGTCAAAGTTATCGGAGATTTTGCGAGAGTTCAAAACAGCCAACCGCCTGTTGATTACCGGAACCCCATTACAGAATAACCTGCATGAACTTTGGGCTCTGTTGAATTTCCTGCTTCCCGATGTTTTCAACTCTTCAGAGGATTTCGATCAATGGTTCAATACCAACACTTGTCTGGGTGATGATGCCTTGATTCAACGTCTTCATGCTGTACTTAAACCTTTCCTGTTGCGTCGTTTGAAGTCGGAGGTGGAGAAAAGGCTCAAACCGAAAAAGGAAATCAAAATCTTCGTTGGTCTTTCGAAGATGCAGCGCGAATGGTATACGAAAGTACTCATGAAGGATATTGACGTTGTGAATGGTGCAGGAAAAGTCGAAAAGATGCGTTTACAAAACATTTTGATGCAGCTTCGTAAGTGCACCAATCACCCATACCTCTTTGATGGTGCCGAACCGGGTCCACCCTACACCACGGACACTCATCTTGTGTATAATGCGGGAAAAATGGTTATTTTGGACAAATTACTGCCGAAGTTGCAGGCTCAGGGCTCACGTGTTTTGATATTCTCGCAAATGACACGTATGTTGGATATTCTGGAGGATTACTGCCTGTGGCGCAATTATCAGTATTGTCGTTTGGATGGTCAGACACCGCACGAGGATCGTAATCGGCAAATTCAGGAGTACAACATGGAGAACAGCACAAAGTTTATCTTTATGTTGTCCACACGTGCCGGAGGTCTGGGTATTAACTTGGCCACGGCAGATGTTGTCATTATCTATGACTCAGATTGGAATCCTCAAATGGATTTGCAAGTAAGTAGCTAAACAACAATATATTTGCATTTAGTCTTCATAGTCTTCTCGTGATTTTTAGGCTATGGATCGTGCACATCGTATTGGTCAGAAGAAGCAGGTGCGAGTTTTCCGTTTCATCACAGAGAATACTGTTGAAGAGAAAATCGTTGAACGAGCTGAAGTTAAATTACGGCTGGACAAACTCGTCATCCAACAAGGTCGATTGGTTGATAATCGCTCTACTCAATTGAATAAGGATGAAATGTTGAATATTATTCGATTTGGTGCAAATCATGTATTTGCCTCCAAGGACTCGGAACTGACTGATGAGGACATTGATACGATTTTGGAGCGTGGTGAAGCTAAAACTATAGAAGAAAAGGCCAAGTTAGATCAACTGGGAGAGGGTTCTTTGCGTACGTTCACTGTGGACACAAATGGCGAAGGAGCACCAACGTCAGTATATCAATTCGAGGGTGAAGATTATCGTGAGAAGCAGAAATTAAATGCTCTCGGTTCATGGATTGAACCACCAAAGCGTGAGCGTAAAGCAAATTATGCTGTCGATGCCTATTTCCGTGAAGCTTTACGTGTGTCGGAACCGAAAGCACCAAAGGCTCCACGTCCACCTAAACAACCGATTGTACAAGACTTTCAATTCTTTCCGCCACGCTTGTTCGAGCTCTTAGATCAGGAAATTTACTATTTCCGCAAGACAGTTGGCTACAAAGTTCCGAAAAATCCAGAACTTGGTTCCGAAGCAACGAAAGTACAACGTGAAGAACAGCGTAAAATCGATGAAGCTGAGCCACTTTCTGAGGAAGAGATCGTCGAAAAGGAATCACTCCTAACACAAGGTTTTACAATGTGGACCAAACGTGATTTTAATCAGTTCATAAAAGCAAATGAGAAATACGGACGAGATGACATTGAGAATATCGCTAAAGATGTAGAAGGTAAAACTCCAGAGGAAGTGATCGAGTACAATGCGGTATTTTGGGAGCGATGCCACGAGCTTCAGGATATCGAGCGTATTATGGGACAAATAGAACGTGGAGAGGCCAAGATACAACGAAGATTGTCCATTAAGAAGGCCTTAGATCAAAAAGTAAGTTAAAATAAATGTTAAATAAATAAAATGCATTATATTGAACACCTCTTTTGTTTCAGATGTCCCGCTATCGTGCACCATTCCATCAACTGCGATTGCAATACGGCAATAACAAGGGTAAAAACTATACTGAAATCGAAGATCGTTTCCTCGTGTGTATGCTGCACAAATTGGGATTTGACAAAGAGAACGTATACGAAGAATTGCGGGCTGCCATACGGTGGGTTTCGAAGAAATGAATAAAAAAAATTTTTTTAATCCTGGTGTTTGTTTCTTCTTTTCAGTGCATCTCCGCAATTCCGTTTGGATTGGTTCATTAAATCGCGTACGGCGCTTGAATTACAACGACGTTGCAATACACTCATCACGCTGATCGAACGAGAAAACCTCGAATTGGAGGAAAAAGAACGGCAGGAGAAGAAGAAGAAGGCTTCCAAGAACACGGGCACTCCAGCAAATACGCCGCAGTCGAAAGCAAATCAAAAACGTAAAGCAGAGATTATGTCAACGGAGAAAAATTCGAAAAAGAAGAAGAAATAAATTTGTTGACGACATTTATGAAAAAAAAAGAAATACCTTCATATTCGATGAGCTTTTGGGACAAATTTAGGATATTATTCTTTCACTTAAATGCATTCAGTTTTGAGACAACTAATCCACTGAATATTATCTGGCAAATTTGTAGCAGCTGTTTGGATTAGTATTTATTTTTTTACATGCGTACTTTTTAAAACATATATTTAAGTTATATAGTTCTTTAAAGTTTACACATTTGTCTACATATCTGTTCCTTTGATTCACATGAGATTGTATTGTATTGTCGACTTTGATAATTTGATTTATTTCAATCATTGCATTACATTTTACGGTAAAATATAAATAAATTATCTTAATATTATAAAAACTGCATATGAATACTTGTTTATTAAAAAATATTTTTTTTTTTTCGTTTAGACTTAAAAACATTCAATACAAAAAGACACTAATTTCATAATATAAAATCTAATTTAAACTTTAGTAACACTATGGAATGCACAACACATTACTTGGCTATAAAACTTAAATTAGGTATTATCACTAATTAATATGGTATAGTTGATAAAATTAATCTTATAATATCTCTTCAATGCTTTAAATTCTTAGAATGCATCGTATATGTATATAACAAGTGGCAAGTCTCTTAAACTTCCTGTGAGTCAGTTGTGATAAGGCACACCAATCGATACTACCTAGTGCTTGTACAAGCCTATGATATCCTCTATACTGACGGTGGCGCCTGCAACAAGGGCAAATATCGCCAAAATACCCAAAATGATATTTTTAATCAACTTCCACTTGCACCAGCCCAGATTATTTGGCCACAGGTAGACGGTTTCAATAAAACTGGGTACGAAAATACCTACAGGAATCGGGAAAAGAAGTGTTAGACATGGTATTTGTGAGTGCCAAAGAGATTTGAACTTACCGAGCAGTGAAAAGAAGACGGCTCCCACTAAGCTAATGAATGGCTCCAAGTCTGGGATGGCAGCGGCAACTCCACCACTAATCAAAATGATTCCAGTTCTCAGCAGAATCTGTGACTTGTTGTGATTCTTCTCGTCGAACTTGTGACTGATCTTCCGCCAGAGAATATCATTGGGAACATAGAACTGAAGACCATAGGTGAAGAGAATCGCAATAGCCATGAGGATTTTCGCTGTATCAGCCAAACTAGAGAATGACAAAGAATTGGATGATTAGAAACTAAGGGAAACAAAGAAAGAGATTCACTTACGCTGATCCAGGTTGAAGATTCAACGTGATGCTGCCAAGAACATCGCTGCCATAGCGAACATAACCGAAGAAACCGATGATCGCATAGAGGCCAACAACGGTGATCATGGCCGTGTTGAGGACACCGGGGCAGCCGAGGAAATGTTGTGGACTCTTCATCGAATTCTCGACGGGCATCACGGCACCGATTCCCTCCATGGCGAAGATGACGGTGGCAAAGAAGAGCGGCAACTGAGCCGTCTTCGCAATCAGTGGCTTATCCGAGAAGGTCAGCGGGACGTTGAACATATAGTACAGGGTGATGGCGAATACGACGACAATGAAAACGTTGGCCATTGCCGAGAATGGTACGAGCACCTTGAGACTTCTGATCTGGCCGATGAATAGACAAGGAACGACAGTCATCGCGATATAGATGCGAATATCCCAATTGATATTCAGATCATAGTTGATCACATTCTGGAACGAGGTGGCGATGAAGACGATGTAAACGCAGGCGGCGGCGTAATACGTGGCCATCAGGGCGCCATCGACAAATTGCCTACGGTGAAAAATATTTCAATTATTTGAAATTATTTGAGATCGAAGTTCTTGTGGAACCTACTTGGCGAAATTGGACCAAGGTCGCAAGGGTTTCGGCCCATACTCGAAGACCTTCTCGGCTGTCTCGGCAAAGCCCAGAGCTGGAACACGAGCATCCCGGCAGATCTCATGCGATGTCTTGACCTGAAGTAGTGGAAAGACTGACCGAGATTAGATTGTGGTAAAACCTTTCACACTCCAACAAACTACGTCACAGCCCTTATCAAGTGCCAACGTCGTCAGAGGGAACAAACAATGACGACGGCCTTGCACTAAAAACCCACTATCAAAATTTCAATTCCCTCCCCTCTCTCTTGATAATCAGTTTTTTTTTTCCATATCATACTCCAAAGGGTTGTACTATGGGAGGTGAGCTACCGATTCTTATCGTCGCGAATAAACTTATAAATTACAATGGAATCGGAGTTTAATGTTTGCTCCCTGAGAAGACCAAAAGATAATACCAATCATATCGTTTTTGGAATTTTGTAAGTAAGAGTATACCATATCTTATCGACTTGTTATTGTGTGGTTCTTGTGACGAGGCAAAATTTAAAGGGCTGGTTCTTGTGATATATATTCAATTGATTTGTTGTTGATATATATTCAATTGATTTGTTTTTGATATATGTTCAATTGATTTGTTATTGATTGATATATATGTTTTCAATTGATTTGCACTCACCAAGATGTGGACACAATGAGTGCAGAGGACGCCAACGATCAGAGTGCCGACCATACCGAAAACCAGGCCAGCATTGGAGAAAGCCATCGGCATGGCCAGGATCCCGGTGCCGAGAGAACTCTTGAGCATATGGGCCAAAGCGCCACCGGTTGAGCTGCCCTTCTCCTGGTCGCGATTGCTAAACGGATCATATTCATCGGACAATTGGCCCTTCTCTGTCAAGTTCGACCTGCAAACGAAACGGAGGCGTATGGTGGATATCGACTATATCGTATGATGAATATCGATTATATCGTATAATGGATATCGATAATATCGATGAGTGAAGTCAAATCATTACCTGGAATTATAGTCGTCCAGTGTGAAGACTGAGGTGGATTTCTCCTTTGAGCTAGACATCTGAAAGAATTTGTATATTTGAAAGAATTTTTATATATGAAAGAATTTTTATATTTCAAAGAATTTTCATATTTGAAAGAATTTTTATATTTGAAAGAATTTTTATATTTGAAAGAATTTTTATATTTGAAAAAACTTTTATATTTCACAGAATTTTTAAATTTGAAAGAATTTTTATATTTGAAAGAATTTTTCTATTTGAAAGAATTTTTATATTTGAAAGAAATTTTATATTTGAAAGAATTTTTATACTTGAAAGAATTTTTATATTTGAAAGAATTTTTATATTTGAAAGAATTTTTATGTTTGAAAGAATTTTTATATTTGAAAGAATTTTTATGTTTGAAAGAATTTTTATGTTTGAAAGAATTTTTATATTTGAAAGAATTTTTATGTTTGAAAGAATTTTTATATATGAAAGAATTTTTATATTTGAATGAGTTTTTATATTTGAAAGAATTTTTATATTTGAAAAAATTTTTATATTTGAAAGAATTTTTCTATTTGAAAGAATTTTTATATTTGAAAGAATTTTTATATTTGAAAGAATTTTTATGTTTGAAAGAATTTTTATATTTGAAAGAATTTTTCTATTTGAAAGAAATTTTATTTTTGAAAGAATTTTTATATTTGAAAAAACTTTTATATTTGACAGAATTTTTAAATTTGAAAGAATTTTAAAATTTGAAAAAATTTTTATATTTGAAAGAATTTTTCTATTTGAAAGAATTTTTATATTTGAAAGAATTTTTATATTTAAAAGAATTTTTATATTTCAAAGAATTTTTATATTTCAAAGAATTTTTATATTTCAAAGAATTTTTATATATGAAAGAATTTTTATATTTCAATGAATTTTTATATTTTTTATCATTATAATAATATAAATCATTATTGTGGTTAATCGCACAATCCCAGACTTCAATCATAACTACTCGCACAATCTGTCCTTGATATTGTAGCAATTGCTGTTTAATTATTACCCCGGGAATTCCCAACATCCCAACTACTTGTTATAATAATCATAATCATGGCAGCCCTTATCGTCATCATCATCGTCATTGGACCGATTGTGCTACGGTCTGTGAAGAATTTACGAACATATAATTGGCGAAAAATTGCGATTATAAACTCTCTTGAAAATAAATCATTCGAATCGAAATCGAAACAACCTGTCATTTAAGTATTCGATATCGATTTAAAAATCATTGACCACAATAATCATAAGTGGTCGATCGGTCGAGCGGTCGGTCGTTGGTGGAAGCGATAACGATAGTGAAAGAAATTCATCGAGAAGCAATAAATATTCACGTGATTGTTATCGCCATCGTTCATTACCGTTAAATTCTGTCGTATTGCCGATTATATCGATGATGCCGAATATACTCCATTCAGACATTCATACGATAGATATTAAAGTCTAATCGGCATTTCAATTGTGGCCGGCACGAGACGGATTTATGGCAACTCTTCGGAGTTATCTATACCAATGTATGTCCGTGTGATATTTTGTCAGTCACTCAGAAATCCCGCGATAGCGAGCTTCATCAGGCGTTGAAGGCGTTTCCATGAAATGCCGAAATTGATTTGTTGGCTCATGATATGTCGGAATTGATTTGTTGGCCAATTGGATGTCAATGCAACGATGTCCGTTATCGAAAAGTTGCCCCAAAATCGAACCAACGAAATATTGCTGTCACTCCTCACTCATTATCTCGTGGTGGTCGTAAATTTTTATGAACACCTAATGAGGATCCACAAAAATATGGTGGAGAAGTTACGATGGCGTCAATATCGCAATAATATTTATGAAGACAATTCACTCGATTTCGACATCAATCGATTCGCGTTCTTCGGTGAAGGATCCAAACACTTGATCAAACAAATGCTAATTTTTTGGTTTCTTAATTTTGGGTCTCTTTCATTCGATTTGTCTACAATAATATTTGTATTTTATTCTATTTGTATTTTTTTCCTATTTGTATTTTATTTGTATTTATTCTATTTGTATTTTATTCTATTTTTTATTTTATTTTTATTTTTGTGTTTTATTCGATTTGAATTTTATTCTATTTTTTATTTTATTCGATTTTTATTTTATTCTACTTTTTAATTTATTCTATTTGTATTTTATTTTTTATTTTATTGTATTTTATTTGTATTTATTCTATTTGTATTTTATTCAATTTTTTATTTTATTTTACTTTATATTTTATTCTATTTGAATTTTATTCAATTTGGTTTTTATTCTATTTGTTATTTTATTTTTTTTTTGTATTTTATTCGATTTGAATTTTATTCTATTTTTTATTTTATTCGATTTTTATTTTATTCTACTTTTTATTTTATTCTATTTGTATTTTATTCAATTTGGTTTTTATTCTATTTGTATTTTATTCTATTTTTTTATTTTATTTTACTTTATATTTTATTCTATTTGAATTTTATTCTATTTGTATTTTTTTTTTCTATTTTTTATTTTATTTGTTTTTTATTCAATTTGTCTTTTCATCTGATTTCTATTTGCGTCTGCGATTTTCCGTCAAATTGCACCTTGAAATTCTCGAAATCGATGCAAATGTACTACGATAAATAAAGATAACTCTCGATCAATGAAAATAACTCTCGATAAATGAAGATAACTCTCGATAGATGAAGATAACTCTCGATAACTTTCACTCCCAGGACATTCGAAACGAACTTTGAACATATTTCTCTGATATCCATATGCACATATGTATGTTGTTTTTGCGTTGTTGTTTTAGACACAAAAAAACACTGACTGATATCAGAGAAGGCTTAACTTGGATATCAATTAGTTCGATAAGTTCGGGGGGTTCCATTTGATACCAACAAAATTCTTTCTGTACACAACATCATTTTAAGTAATTTGATTTTTAGCGATGACATAGAAAAAATTGTACAAAAAAAAAAAAAAACCTTTGGTAAATGATATGATATTGAAATGTCGATTTAATGAAGAAGAAAACAAAAAACGAATTGAATTTAAAAATTTTCCATAACAGCATAATTAAATTGTCACTCTTGATCATGTCATGAGTGCTTTTTGTGTCATGAGTGATTTCTTCTCATTCTCAATGTCCAAAACTAGTATTAACTGATATGAGAATTAAAAGGGATTTCTCAAAAAAAAAATACTCTTTTTGTACTCCGAGTTCCTGGAACTGAATCTTGATCCTTTACCTTCCTGATTGCTGGGTTTGGGGTTCTCGATTTGATTTTCAATAATAATAATAATATGAATAATAAAAAAAGCACGACCACTCGCTGCCAGAGCCGTCCGTCAACTGAACTGGCTCAAACGATACGGGCCATGTTCAGGCCGTTGCGGCGTCGCCGGCGGTTGCGATTAAGACCAATTGTTTAAGTGATTTCATTTAAGTTAATTTAATTGTCGTTCCTTGGAAGCGATAAGCGATGTGGTGGTGGTGCTGCAAAAACGGATCCGCGCCGATCGTGGGTCTTATCTTATGGCTGCAAGATTGATTGGAACGATTGGGAGGAGACGGCCTGAAGTGGGGGTCAAGAGAAGGAGGCCCAGAGGAGGAGGTGGCCAAGAGAAGGCGACCAAGAGAGAAGGCGGCCAGAAGAATCGATCAGGGGAAGAGGACAGAAGAGTTGGCCAAAGGAGAAAACGGTCAGAAGAGTCGGCCAGAGGAGAAAATGGTCAAAAGAGTCGGCCAGAGGAGAAAACGTTCAGAAGAGTCGGCCGGAGGAGAAAATGGCCAGAAGAGCGAGGAGTTGAGTTGAGGCAAAAGAACCAACCACCACGATCACCTTCGCTTTTTCTTCACTTTCCCATTCGGGCCCAAGTTAAACAAACAAACATAGATGCACTCGATGGTGATGTGAACGTGACTGAAGATTGGAGTCGTTCGGGAGTTTGGGGGCGATTGGAACTCGGATGCCAACGCCCTTATCGTTTTTCTATGGCCGCCACTCTAGGGTTATCGTCCCAGGGATTTCCCCACTTTGTCTTCAAGGAGCTGGCAACCCACATAATAAGTTATATAGCAATATATTATATAGGTAATAACACATATATATAGGTAATAACACATATATATATAAGTAATAACACACATATATATCTATAGGTAATAACAATATCGTGGCGATTATTTGATTTATTGGGATCAATTTGATAAGTGAACCACAAATGGGGGCTTTTGAATGAATCGAAGACTCTGTTGTTGTGTTACTTTTTTTTTACAATCGACGATCGTCATAAATGCACGCGACACTTACTTCAGAAGTGCTGGAGGCTTTGTTACACCACAATATTCTTGCGACCCCCATCCATCCATCCATCCATCCATCGACCAATAGAGATTAGATAAACCGACGACAACGACACTGACGCCTTCTCATCTAAGTATTGATCGTTGTTGTAAACATGGACATGGGGTGAGAGATTAGGATGGCGTCTCATGGTGAAGCCCGTGTCGACGCATTCCACAATCGGACTTCGATCGATCGATTGTGGCACAGACAGGTGTCTGTTGTAAAACCTTTTTTTTTTTGTCTTCTCTTACCATGTCGTCGCCCCGATATTTGACACGATCACGGACGATGATCCATGATGATACAAGCGATCAAAACAAATACCATTCGAGGCATTTGTGACCCACGGTGAGGAGGAGGAGTCAGCGAAATTTCAAAAATCGCCATCAGGAAATATCTGGGTTTCGACTTTCAGACACATTCAGCAAATTTCGGCTGGAGTCGTAGAAGGAACGACACGTGACCGAGGGCAAAAAAAAAATAAAAATTACACTGGAAATAAATTCGCATTGGATTGGGCTTTGTGTTGATAGAGATAGAGAAATAATCGAAGTCATTTGTTCGACGATCCTTGTACAACAAAAAGAAATAACAAAAAAAAAAAAAATAGAAAAAAACCACAAAAAAACCCAACAACAATAACAACACCACCTGCGACCACAATTGAATGAACAAACTATTATCGAACAAAGGAAGCAAAAAAAATTGTGCATCAATTATAATGGCGAGTTTTACGCGATCTGGCGAGGAAAACTCGATTGGGCCGCATTTTTCAATTCAATTTTTCTGTCGGTTTTTTTTTTCATTTTTTTGTTTTAGTTATTTTTCTGTTTTTGTTTTGTTTTTTCTCTGCGGTTTTTTTTTTGGCTTTTTTTGGTTTTTGTTTCGTTTTTTTCTCAGTTTTTCGTTCGGTTTTTTTTTTCTGCATTTTTGTTTTGTTTTTTTTTTTCTGCTTATGTTTTTGTTTGAGTTTTTTTTTTTTGAATCATTGTCGATCAAGCCATCAAGTCAAACATCGATCATAATTTTCCAAGTATTTTTGGTATGTTGTTGGGTTTGTTGGTTTGTAATTTCAATTTTGTCGTTTGAATGGGAGGGAGAGTGAAAAAAAGTGCAGCCAAATCACATTGGGCCAGTTAGAAAAACGTCAACAGAGTCCGATCATTTTAAATGATTAGGCCCAAACTAACACAAATACAAGCACAAGCACACATGCATATGATACTTTTTATATGGAGTTTACGAACACAAGAAGAACAACGCGACAACAAAAACAATGACAACAACAAAAACAACGATAACAACAACGAACAAATGAACCAACGAATGAACGATGCAAGTGATTATTTCAAGTCTATGATGGGCCTCCTCACCACGAGTATCGTTCATCGTCGTCGTCGTCGTCATCGTCGTCTCGTGCTCTAGTTTTCTCGGACTTGAATGTTATTCGAATTGTTGTTGGAATTCCTTTTTCGACCCTCACCCGATCGATCGAACGGTCGGTTGGTCGATCGGTCAGTGGACGAATGGACAAGATTTTCCGAAGACGACGACGATCATTCTGATGATGATTGCAACGATCAAATCAAAGCGATTGTTTTAGTCAGAGTTTTTTTTTTGTAGACGATTGATTAGAAATTGAATTTGCCGCCCGTTTGAACAAACAGCCGTTCTGGCGTCACCTGGTCTCGTCTGGCTTCGCCTCGCCTCGTCGTCTCGACTTGAGTCGTCCCAACCTGAGTCGTCTCGACTAGAGTCGTCTTCTCTTTGTTGTTGTCGTCTCCGTTTGTTGTCGACGTCTCCGTTTGTTGTTGTCGTCTCCGTTTGTTGTCGTCTTCTCTTTGTTGTTGTCGTCTCCGTTTGTTGTCGACGTCTCCGTTTGTCTGTCTGCCTTTTTTTTGGCCGATCCCGATGTTGGTCGATCGATGTTGTCAGCTTCGCGATCGTTTAGTGACTGATATTAAAACCGTGTAATTTTGCAGAAATATCAGCGACAATAGTGTGGTTGTTCAACGAAGCCGAGTTGGAGCCGGAGTCAGATCGGAACGGAACGGAGTTGAGCGCAGACTTAATTGTCAACAGGTCTGTTGTTAGCACGTTGTGACTGGAGCGCGATGATGGCTCGTGTGGCGAGGGGGGGATGGTGGGCCGAGGGGGGTGGTGAGACAAGGGGGATGAGGGACGATGCGGGGTGGAGTGGAGTGGTGGAAGCTCGGTTTTGGCTTTGTCAACAATGCAACTTCTGGCCGGCGTTGATTGAATGACGAAGTGACTGACGTCGTTGGTTGGAAAAGCGCCGATCGCACGCGTCTCGACAAGATCGTCCAACACGTTTCTCACCATACTCACACATATACAAGCATACAGAAACACATACCTATACACTGACACAGCCACAGCCACACAAATACATAGACATCAAGAGGTGCCCATAAGCGTGGACAGGGCGACATCTGATCACGGGACCATCATCGCATCATCGATCGCCGCTTGCAGATGCCCAGATCCAACGAGTTATTTAGGTTTCTGTCCAAAAATCAAACACTCCGAACGAGACCCAAGGGAGAAGGAGTTCGAGTTCGGAAAGAGAGGGACGATGATGCGTTGACGCTGGGTGATTGGCATCGGGGGACATCATGTTGTTGTTGTTGTTGTTGTTTTTTTGTGCCACCAGTAAAATGCAATGGAAAATTTTTCAACTGAAATTACATTTCTCACAAAATTTAATTTTTCACCTGAAATTAAATTTTACATTTGAATTTAAATTTTTCAACAGAAATTACATTTTTCATCTAAAATTAAATTTTTTACCTTAAATTATATGTTTTATCTGAAATTATATTTTTCACCCTAAATTGTTTTTACCCTAAATTGTTTTTACCCTAAATTACATTTTTTACCAAAAATTTACCCAAAAATTATTATTTTGTAATTACATATTTTACAATAAATTTTATTTTCTACCCAAAATTCTATTTTTAACCTGAAATTAAATATTTCACTTTCTACTCAAAATTAAATTTTTTACCTGAAATTATATTTTTCTTCCTAAATTAAATTTTTTACCTAAAATTAAATTTTTCAACTGAAATTAATTTTTTCAGTCTAAATTACATTTTCTAACCAAAATTCTATTTTTCAACATGAATTGAATTTTTGACCACAAATTAAATTTTCTACCAAATATTAAATTTTTCAAAAATTTTAAATTAATTTCTTCACCTGAATTAAATGTTTCACCCTAATACAATTTTTCAATTTTTTTTAAATTATATTTTTATCTTAAATTAAATTTTCCACCATAAATTAAATTTTCTACCCAAAACTACTTTTTTCCCCTTTAATTACACGTTTCACCTGACATTTTCTAAGCACTCGATCGGAGATTTTTCCCCAATGCTTTTGAGCTCTTCACAGCAAGGCTAAAATCAAAGGTTGAATGTTCTTGAATCGGCTCTCGCATTCTCTTTCACAAAAAAATTAATCGCGATATTTGTATGCATTGGGAGCAGCTGTGTACACGACCACACCGCAGTTTAGAAATAATAAAATACACTAAAATTAAACTAATTAAAGTTAAATTGATCGAAAATGGCAAAATCTGTGTTTGGATAATTTGTCCCTGTCGCAACCAGCCGAGCCGACAATTTCAACCAGTTTTGCGCAGTAGCGCTCGATCACTCGATCGGCGATAGTCTTGAAATTGAGATCAATATGAATGAACCTAACGAGACAGCGAACAAACGATAGTTAGATCAAATGATGAGATAATGAATGAATGAAAAAATGAATGAATGAGATAATGAATGAATGAGATAATGAATGAATAAAATTGTGAATGAATGAAATAATGAATGAAGGAAATAGTGAATGAATGAAATAATGAATGAATGAGATAATGAATGAATGAATTAGTGAGTGAATGAGATAATGAATGAATGAATGAAATAATGAATGAATGAGATAATGAATGAATGAGATAATACATGAATTAAATAGTGAGTGAATGAAATAATGAATGAATGAAATTGTGAATGAATGAATGACTTTTCAGTGATCCAATCTCATTATCATCGGATCAAATCAATCTCTTTTCTATGGAGAACAATTCGTTATTCACATCGATCTCTTTTCTATCGAGAACAATTCAATTTTCACATTCTCTTTCCACACGATCGTCTAATTGCATCCCGTTGATCTTCCGCATTCGTTGAATGATGCGCCAAAACCTTTGTGGGTGTTCATTGTCCGTTTTCTCGCAGTGTAATCAATACGTTTCAGCAAGGTGTAGTTACAGTTGGCGATTAACGACGACCTTCGGCTTGCATCGTGAATATGCTGCCTCCCTGGGAGTGGCGACGACGCCAACAACAACAACAACGACTCGTCTCCTCCTCCCCCTGATCATAGGTGATTAATATTCAGAAACCTCGTCTCGTGATCTTCATAAATTTCGCGCATGATCATCATTGATCATTCGTTCGATCGATGCTTCGACACAAAATCCCACCAGCCACCAGTAGGTGTTTCTCGGCTCCTCCAAGGCAGGCGTCGATATTCGCATAAATATTTCCATATAGCACGATTTTTATGCGATCGCAAGTATGAAATAACCGTTGATCGTTGATCGTACTTCCTCCATCATCATCATGGATCAGCAACATGCATCAATTGACAAGGTATGAATTCTAATGAGAACTTCTTGGAAGTACTTTTAATCGACCTCATGGTATATTCATTTGATTGTCTTACTCGACAATATTAATTTGTTTGTCTTGCTCGATCTTATGGTATATTAATTGGATTTTCTTGCTAGAACGATAGGTCACTTGATCTTGTGGTATATTAATGGTAATGATTTCTCTCATAAAATGATTTCCGATAAAATTATGATTCACACTAAAAACTTCTAGAATGTGTCGGAATCTTTTACTCGATCTTGTGGTATATTGATCTGAACTTGTGGTATATTGATGTGAAGATTTTCTTTGATCTTGTGGTATAACAATGGGTTACTCCAGCTCATGGTATATTAATGTGTAAGCTTTTACTTGATTTTATGATACATAAATGGATCTTGTGGATTTTTAATGTATGGGGATTTCTTTTATTTTTAATGAAAAGAGTTTTCCAAAAAATTATGAATATTGAATGAAATATGATATTATGAATTATGAATATGAATTATGAATATCAATTGGACATCAGCGTGGATCCTCTCTCTGATTCGTGCCCATTCACTTCTAGGATATGTGGAATCTTTTACATGATCTCGTGGTATATTAATGTGTAGTTTTTACTCTTACTTTTATTTCGTGGTACTTTTTACTCTCGTGGTTTAATAATGGTATATCAATGGATGATGATGATGAATGGGTAACTCCAACTTGTGGTATATTAATGTGAATGGATTTCTTCCCTCAGCTCTTCGCAAAAATTATGCAAAAATAATCATGCGTCCACCCCCGCTCTCTCAATGATTCATTCACACATCGACCTTCACAACGGTCGAGTTCTCTTTGCTCTTGTGTGTTGATTACGATCGTGTTGTTGTTATTTCTCTTGCTTTTGTTGTTGTTTCTCTTGCTTTTGTTGTTGTTTCTCTTGCTGTCGTTGTGTCTCATGCTGTTTTTGTTGTTTGTTTCGTTTGCTGTTATTGTTGTTTGTCTCATTTGCTATGTTTTGTTTTATGGCGGATGAGCGGAAGTTAAAACCTAGCACCCGGAACTGAAACTCAAAACGAGTCTTCTCCACTGATTTCCAAATAAGATTCATTGTAGTTCAACGCCTTTGACAGTGAAATAAAACACGTATTTCTCATCGTCTAATATGCCAACTGCATATTAATTTGTTTTTGGTTAATCATCATCATTAATCGTATTAAGAATTTTATTCAAGGTTTTTGAAATGAAATCTCGTGCTTATATGACGTATAGGTAATCTATCCGATACGAGTAATGATATTTGTTTACTGCAAAAAAAGTCAGTCAGGTCTTTTAATCTCATGATCGATCGATCGATCCATATAAATTATTATATATGCCGATCACGATTTGTTGGCTGTATTTTGAACTTCGCAAATTGCACTCGACATTGTTCTGAATGAATTACGTATTTTTTTTGAACATTTTTCACATTTACGTGATGATCTTCCCAAATGTTGTTATTGTTTTTGTTGTCGTTGTTGTAGCCGGCTGCAGTGAACTTACTGATAATGATGGGCTGAGTTTTATAACTTATTGCATGCTGCTTTTTTTTACAAAGGAATGAGAACGAGGTATTTTATATATTTCATAAGACTATAAATTCATCCGTCTCTTAATACATAATATACTCATAAATATTTGCTAATGGCTAATAGCATTCAAATCAATACAGGAGCACGTTTTTCGAGCCACGCGTCTAAACAAAAAATACTTTGCTTGTTGTTGCAATTGTGTTCCTTTTATTAGCTGAATTTACAATAACTCATAGTATAATAACTCATAGTATATGACAAAAGAAACAAAAGCAAAAAAAAACCCTCATATTTACAAATATAAATGCACTTTAGAATTCGTCGGAACCTGATGTTCAAGCTCACATTCAGTATAGATCCAATATTCAATCTAGATTTACTCGCCCTTGTAGACGGGCTTTCGCTTCTCGGCAAACGCTTGCAATCCCTCCAAGCGATCCTTAGTCGGAATGACCTGTTGATAGCAAACCTCCTCGATCGAATATCCTGTATTCAGATCGACCTGCATGCCTTTGTCTATCGCCAGTTTGGCCATGCGAACCCCGACGGGACCATTGGGCAAGATTTCCTCGGCCAGCTCCAGAGCCTTCTGGTAGGCTGCATCTTTGGTTTCATTCTGTGGCACAACGTGGTTGACAATTCCCATTTCTTTGGCCTCCTCGCCATTGAATACACGCGAAGTGAAGATGAGTTCTTTGGCCAGGGCCGGGCTTAGAATGCGGGGAAGACGTTGAGTGCCACCAGCTCCAGGGATGATCGCCAGTCGTGTCTCCACCAGACCCATTTTCGTCGTGTTCGCTGCCGTTCGCATATCACAAGCCAGAGCCATCTCCAGGCCACCGCCCATTGCGGCACCGTCCAGAGCTGCGATGACCGGCATCGGCAGCTGTTCGATGCTCATGAGCAGACCACGCAACTCGGTGACGAACGCGGTGGCTTCCTCGGGGGTCATCGTCTTGCGTTCCTTGAGATCGGCACCGGCACAGAAGATTCCTGGCGTCAAACTACGCAAAATGACCACTCGCGAAGCGTTGTCACGTTTGAGATCGGCGATGATTCTGGAGAATGTCGACACCAGGCCACGGCCGAATGCATTCTTTGCTTCTGGCCTATTGAGTCCCAACACTGTGATTCCCTTCTGGTCACCTTCGAGGCGGTCCACGAGAACCTCGTTTCCCATTGCGCTGGACATGCGACATTTTTGCAGCACAATCGTTGATGTGGGCGACGAGGTGGATGCAAATATCCTCGTCAACTGGGGAATACGTTGTGCGAGCAGTGACATCTCTGTGACCGGAGGAAAAACGATTATATATTATGAAAAACCGGCGGAAAATGTGAAGAAATGCTTCAATGTCAAATCAAACCTCTGGCAATCAGCTGTTTTGGGTTAAGTAATCACTTCAGCGAGAAAAAAATATAGCTTGCATATTTGTAGGGTGCATACACAGGGAAGGTGAAATAAAAGGTAAACAAACCGAAAACTTTGCGTTTTTTCGTGCGCAATTGTTGTTGTTTCTCTCCTTCTGCTCTTGTTTTGTAAAAATAAAAATAAAAAAATAAAAGCTTGCATATTTATAGGGTGTTTATTAAATATATACACATAATAATTATATAAAAATCCAATAAGAAAAACATCACTGGCATGTTGATCATTGTGAATGTGACCATGTTCCATTCATAAAAACAAATATTCGAATATCGTGAATAGCACAGAAACAGCCGATTGTCAAAGTTCGCCGATTTTGTTTTCTGCCAAATCTGTGAGAAATTTTTTAAATTCTTTGTAAAAAAAATTAAAATAAATATTAACGCATCGGCATTTTCCTGTAGACTAAACGTTTTCACAATCAATAATTTATACGAAAAAGTTTGGTAACAATATTAACACAGGTGGATGACGTATTCAATGCTTTAGAAGAAACTTCGTCAGGATTTTAGAAATAGAGTTACTTTGTAATAAAAATATGATATTGTGATGGTCGGCAATTAAACAGTTGTTAATGCTATTGTTTAGGATTAGTTTGTTCTGGAGTTGTGAAACTTCTCTACTTTCTCAAAACAAAGGTAAGTTTTTGGAGATAAGATTTATCATTGTTCTTTTATGTACTGAACAAATGCTTTTATTTTTAGCCAACAAACAATACAAATACAAAGCTACTCATCTCCAAAAGTCATCTGCTAACAACTGCTAACATTAGAGTCAACTTTAATATATTTATCCCTAGGTCAAAAGATGCTACCCCGAAGTGTAGATATCGTGCTACGAATGCGGCATCGAATCTGTTTTTATGTAAGTTCCATTGAAATTACATTAAAATAATCCATGAAGGTAGTTAATACCGATTCTTTTTTATAATCAGATTCCTAGTAGATTGAAGTCCAATATACAACAAGGTCGACACTTAATTCACCGAAGAATTTCCATACAGATGCATAATGATAGTCTACGAAGTGGTGTCTTCAATAGTTTTCCCAAGTTCTTTTCCACTAAAGAAATAAATGTGTGTATACAAGATTGTTATTCATCAAACATTAAAGCTATATTTAATTAATTTTAGAGTATTTTGGTTTCACCAACAGATAAATCGAAGAACGCCCCAACTGAAGCTAAGAATACCACAACAACTACTTCTGCACAAACGAAACAAATCAAAATTACCACACCCAAAGGAGTTCTATCGGTTACAACGACAATTGAGGACTCAAAGATCAATGATGTCGTATTTGAAAAATCGAAACCAGTAGATAAAAAATCGGATACAGAGACAAGTACAAAAGTCGAACCAACAGTTGCAGCGAAATCTCCCAGTAAGTCTTCGAAAGCAAAAGAAAAGGAAGCTTCAAAATTACCCGAAGAGAGTGGGAATGATGGAACTCAAAGCCCTCCACCACCTGAAAATAAACCAAAGCCAGTTAGTATTGATTACCGGTTAGCGTGAATCTCACTTATATTTCTTGTATTTATAGAAACGCATTAAAGTCGACTTCAATCGCTCGTCGTTAGAACGAAATTTTATTACACCGACACGAGCAATGTCCGATTTCCTTTTGAAGGCATCTGATTTGGAGAGTTTGTCGAAGATAAAGCGGCGATCACCATATGAACAGGAACCTCCAATTACGGTATATTGGCGAAAAGACGTGGAAGCGAAGGCAATTGAAGTTTGGGGATCTCGTGAAAATCTTATAAGAGAAACACTGAAACGAGAAATCGAACGCAAGAAACATCAACAGAGTTAGTAAAGCTGATGAAATTGGAAAGAACGAATACAAATTTTATAATTACAGATATTTTCACTGTAAAACGCCGATTGCGGGACTATCGGAGGGAAATCGGAAGTCGAGCGGTGGTGTACGACGATGAACCCGGCTTGAGAGGAAAGTCTGGCAAAGTAGTTCTTATAGCAATAGGAATGTAAGCATAGAGTTAGTCGGTGATTTCTCTCTCTATTTTAACATAATTTCTATTCTTTAGAAATGCAATGAACTTCTTATTTAAAGTGTGTGGTTGGCTTTATACTGGATCGCACAGCATGTTTGCTGAAGCCATACACTCACTGGCCGATACAATTAATCAGTTAATTTTGGCCTATGGCATTCATAAATCCACACAGGTTGGTCTATACTTAAACAATCGAAAGTAAATAATAACAACAAAATAACATTCTCATTATTGGCAGATGGCTGACTCGGATCATCCCTATGGCTATACAAATATGAAATATGTCTCCTCACTTATTTCAGGTGTTGGCATTTTTTGTGTCGGTACTGGTCTATCGATGTATCATGGCATTACAGGCTTGATGCATCCCGAGCCCTTGCAGGATTTCTTTTGGGCTTTCTTTATACTCGGCGGATCATTGGTGTCCGAGGGTGCTACTTTACTTGTTGCCATGAATGAGGTTCGTCGGTCAGCCAAACTGCATGGTGTCTCCTTCAAAGACTATGGTGATACTGACTATATTTTCAAGATGTTTATAAATGCCCTGACCAAGAATATATATTCTTGCAGTTCTGGATGGCAAAGACCCCTGTGTAAATGTTGTTCTCACTGAGGACGCTGCCGCTGTTACGAGTGTGGCTCTTGCTGCAGGCTGCATGGGTTTGTCATCGCTAACAGGATCCCCAGCATTTGATGCTGTCGGCTCCTTATTAGTCGGATGTATGCTGGGTGGTGTGGCCTCATTTATAATATACACAAATGTTGCTGCGCTAGTTGGAAAGTAAGATCACTTCACGATTGGGATGATCAATGAATGATTAATTAAAGTATATAATATATTTCTAGATCTATATCTGCAGAGCATTTAAATAAGATTAATTCCGAACTCGAAAGTGATGTGATGATAAGAGCGATTCATGATGTGAAAGGCATCGACATGGGAAACTCGTTAGTGAGATATAAGGTAGGCAAAACTATTTACGAAAAATGATCAAAGTATGTTGATTAATTGTTTCAATTTGTCCGAAGGCCGAAATGGATTTCGATGGACGTGAATTAACGCGTTCATATTTGGATAAACAGGATTTGAATGAACTTTTGAAGGTATTTATTTGGGAATAACGAGTGTTTTTTCTCTATAAATAATTTATTTCCGAAATAGGCGATCAAAACATTCGAAACGGTTGAGGAATTGGAACAGTTTCTCTTGAGTCATGGTGAAAATATTGTCGACTTGATGGGTGGTGAAATCGATAGGATTGAGATGAAGCTTAGGGTAAGACATAAAATACATAAAATATATTATAATTTTGATGACTTGATTTAATTTCTTGCAGAAAAAGTTTCCCGAGATTCGACATTGTGATCTAGAAATTCTATAAACGAGAGTTTACTATAAGAGTAGAGTGCAACTCCAAATGCGTTTTCCTGTTGACATTAATTTATGTTTAACTTAATAAATTATTTATATTAAATTAGAAAAGAAAATATTTTACTGTGCTTTACGCTATTTTAAATAAATTGAATATTTTGATTAAAATAAATTGAATATTTTGATTAAATTAAATTGAATATTTTGATTAAAATAAATTTAATATTTTGATTAAAATAAATTGAATATTTTGATTAAAATATACCTTTAAAAAATTATTTCTCCTACATGAATTGCAAATAATTAACCAATCAATTTGGCTGGAAAAAAATGAAAGTGATTTATGGAAATTAGATTGAAGCATTTTCACTTGATCGATGCAATTGTGTTTTAATTAAAAATTCATACTGAATTTAACAGCGAACGCACAGACATAGACCAACCTTGAAGCTTGTTGGTTGTACTTGTTGAGCAGAGCTTGGACTTTGTGGAAGAAGGAGGGAGGAAGGCAAGTGTAAAAAGCAACTAACGCATGCGTTAAAAGGGAGAGTTTTCTTCTGGCATGCGTTACTGACTGGCGAAGCCAATGGAGAATTTGCATATTTGGAATGCATTATAGTGAGAAACGTGATCGCCATACAGATTCGATATTCGAAACAACAGCGAACTTTTTGATCACGCAACATAGATTTGATGCATTCAGAATAATCTATGATACCATAGGTATATATATATTAATTCAGATTTGCAATATAGCGAATTTCGAATGACTGATAATGATAACCATGAGATCCATTGAGAAAGAGACGCTTCTTGTGAAACAACATATTTCGGATTCTCCTCAACTGATAACATAACATAATGTTAGCGCGTCAATGCGTCAAACGCTGTAAAGATACGGAGGGATAGGCTCCCGTGTGAATTGGCCTGGCCTGGCCTGGGCCGAGCTGTAGGCTTGACCGTCGCTCAGTTTTCGATTGACTCTGGTTGGCGCCAATTGTGTGTGTCGTTTGGTTTCGTTTTGGATTCTCGTAACAAAGTTGGATTGATTTTGGTTTCTCATAACAAAGTTGGATTGATTTTGGTTTCTCATAACAAAGTTGCATTTGCGATTCCAGTGCATCGACGATCTTATTTGAAACAGGTAGAGAGCGCGATTTTAATGTAAGAAAAGAGGCGGCAAATAAAATCCATTTGGTTTTAATGAATGTAATTAACTCCATTTGGTTTTATTGAATCTAAATAATTGAATATAAATAACTCCATCGAATTCTATTGAATGTAAATAACTTCATCATCGGTTTTTGTAAACAAAAAACAAACAATTGAAATGCAGGAAAAGTGCAAACAAAGCTATCTTCAAACAAAAAAACTACAGTGATATTAATATGGAGAGAAGAATATGAAAAGAATCCATCACATTGTGATCGAGTGAGAATTTTAAAACAAATAAGAGGCGTTAATTTCGTTTGGACGAAGCACAAAATTTTGAAGTGATGATTTCTATCGTGAGAAGAAAAAATAGTGACAAATATTTTAACTTTGAAAAATTTATTAGTATAGAATTATTTGGTTTATAAATTGATATATTGAATGATATTAAATTTTTGTGTAAAAAATTGGATATTAAAGAAAATTCTCCAGTGTAGAATTATTTGGATTAAAAATTTATATTTGTATTATATTATATATGGAATTTTTGTGTATAAAAAATTTGAATTGAAAATAATTCCATAGTTTATAATTATTTCGATTAAAAATTTAAAAATTTATAAATTTGACGATATGCAATTTTTGTGTAAAAAATTTGGAATTGAAAAAAAAAAAAATCCATAGTTTATAATTATTTTGATTAAAAATTGATATAATATATGATGATGATATGCAATTTTTGTGCAAAAATTGGAAATTCAAGAAAATTTCCCAGTGTAAAATTAAATATTTAAATTAATATTTTAATATATTTTTATATATTATTAAATTAATATTAATATAAAAATTAATATTTGCCGATATGCAAAAAAAAATTGTGAAAAAAATTTGATTTAAAAAAAAATTCCTAGTGTAGAATTATTTATATTTTGAACGCCATGCAATTTTGAGTAATAATTACAATAAATAAATGCCACGAATAACAAATAATGTTGTTTGCATATCTATTATGGTAATATATTGTTGTTGTTGTTTTAGATAGATTGTGCTGAATGTTCTAATTTATTTCCATTAATTAATTTGTCCCCTTGATTGTCTGCCATTCGCATATATAGATAGACCAATAGAATGCGTCGATCGTTACACGAGAGGTGATCATTGAAATTTGCATAAATACATAAATAAATAAATATTCCGGGGAAAACAGATGCTTGTCTATCACATAAATATGGTATAAAATTTGGTATAAAAATGGTTTTTTATAGAACACTATCAAATTTCGAATGATATTTAATTACTTTGTTATTTCGTTCTTGGATTATGTTTTTATTTTGTTCTTGGATTATGTTTTTATTTTTTTCTAGGATTATGTTTTTATTTTGTTCCTGGATTATGTTTTTATTTTGTTATTGGATTAAGTTTTTATTTCGTTCTTGGATTATGTTTTTATTTTGTTCTTAAAATAAGTTTTTTTTTCGTTCTTGAATTATGTTTTTATTTTTTTCTAGGATTATGTTTTTATTTTGTTCTTGGATTATGTTTTTATTTTTATTTTGTTCTAGTATTACGTTTTTGTTTTGTTCTTGGATCATGTTTTTATAATGTTCTTGGATAATGTTTTTCTTTTGTTCTTTGTTCCTACATTGAAATGTAAAAATACAATGGAAAATAAATTATAATAACATAACAGGTAGTTGCAGTTTTATATATGGAAATTCTAGTAGATGCAGTTGTATATAAAAATTCTAGTAAATGCAGTTGTATATAGAAATTCTAGTAGATGCAGTTGTATATAGAAATTCTAGTTTATATAGAAAAGTCTACTCTCAATCGTCAGTGAATTCTTAATTGATCCGCTTTTGCTATTTCGCTCTCACACGGAAGTAATTAGCGTAACAACAACAATGGTTTCAAACCCAAACGCCCCCAATGGGGGAGGAGGGGAGGGTCGTCGTAATTATGTACAGCGCCCTCTGTATTCAATTAAAAATAAAAACTCCCCCCAAACCTTCACTTCACTTCACTTTACTATAGAACATTTTCATTTCATTTGCATCTCGTTTACAGATCATCATGGGCTGCTCTCTTCTCGTTCTCCTCCTTCTCCTGTTGACCCAAGTGATTCACATCGAAATGAAGGAGTCCCAATTGCCTCACATCATCTTCATTCTGGCCGATGATCTGGTAAGTTAAGATCATCATCATTATTTTATCTTTCATCATTATTTTGTCTTTCATCATTATTTTGTCTTTCATCATTATTTTGTCTTTCATCATTATTTTGTCGTTCATCATTATTTTATCTTTCATTATTATTTTGTCTCTCATCTTTATTTTGTCTTTCATCATTATTTTGACTTTCATCATTATTTTGTCTTTCATCATTATTTTGTTTTTCATCATTATTTTGTCCTTCATCATTATTTTGTCTTTCATCATTATTTTGTCTTTCATCATTATTTTGTCTTTCATCATTATTTTGTCTTTCATCATTATTTTGTCTTTCATCATTATTTTGTCTTTCATCATTATTTTGTCTTTCATCATTATTTTGTCTTTCATCATTATTTTGTGTTTGGATTAAGATTAACTCTGGAACTCTCTCTTTATAGGGCTTTAACGATGTTGGCTTTCATGGATCGGCCCAGATTCCAACACCCAACATCGATGCCTTGGCCTTCTCGGGTGTCATCCTCAATCGTTACTATGTGAACCCGATTTGCACGCCATCCAGATCGGCTCTGATGACCGGCAAATATCCCATACATACAGGTGAGTTCTTTTAATCGAATTTACTTTGATCTTGGGTTAGTGATCATTTGATCTTGTCATTGTTATTCATTATCTTATCATGTCTTTGGCAGGAATGCAGCATACCGTTCTCTATGGAGCCGAGCCGCGAGGATTGCCTTTGACGGAGAAACTGATGCCGCAATACTTCAATGAACTGGGGTACGATCATAAGAATCTATGGAAGACCAATTGAATAATGATTTTATTACCATGAATTCCTATTTTATCCCTTGAATTTCAATTTTATTCCTTGAATTTTGATTTTATACCAATGAATTCCATTTTCATCCAAATGAAAACCTATTTTATCCCATTGAATATCGATTTCATCTAATGAATTCTGATTTCATTCCAATGAATTCTAATTTCATCCCAATGAATTTCGATATCATCCCAATGAATACCGATTTCATACCAATGAATACCAATTTCATTCCATGAATTCCGATTTCATACCATGAATTTCATCCAATGAAAACCGCTTTCATCCCATTGAATATCGATTTCATTCCAATGAATAACGATTCCATCCCATGAATTCCAATTTCATTCCAATGAATATCGATTTCATCCCAATGAATTTCGATATCATTCCAATGAATATCGATTTCATTCCAATGAATATCGATTTCATCCAATTAATTCCGATCTCATCCCAATAAATACCGATTTCATTCCAATGAATACCAATTTCATTCCATGAATTCCGATTTCATACCATGAATTCCAATTTCATTCCAATGAATATCGATCTCATCCCAATAAATACCGATTTCATTCCAATGAATACCAATTTCATTCCATGAATTCCGATTTCATACCATGAATTTCATCCAATGAAAACCGATTTCATCCCAATGAAAACCGCTTTCATCCCAATGAATACCGATTTCATTCCATTAATTCATATGATTCTTCCAGCTACTCCTCGCACATTGCCGGCAAATGGCATCTGGGCCACTTCAAGCGCGAATACACGCCCCTGTATCGCGGCTTCAAGTCGCACGTCGGCTTCTGGACCGGCCATCACGACTACTTCGATCATACGGCCGTCGAGAGTCCCTCCTGGGGTCTCGACATTCGCAACGGACTCGATGTGGCCTACGATTTGCATGGCAAATACACCACAGATTTGGTTGCAGACGAATCCGTTCGCGTTATCAGCTCGCACAACTCGTCGCAGCCGTTGTTTCTCTATGTGGCCCATGCTGCCGTCCACTCTGGCAATCCTTACAATCCGTTGCCAGCGCCCGATGATGCCGTGGCCAAAATGAGCCATATCGAGAATTACAATCGAAGGAAGTATGCAGGTGAGTTGGAGTCGATCAAGGCAAAAGATCATCGGTGATTCCTTTGATTCCTTTGATCGCTTTGATCGCTTTGATTTCTTTGATTCCTATGATTCCTTCGATTCCTTCGATTCCTTTGATCCCTTTGATTCCTTTGATCGCTTTGATCGCTTTGATTCCTTTGATTCCTTTCATTCCTTCGATTCCTTTGATTCCTGTGATTCCTTTGATTCCAGCCATTGTCTCGAAGCTGGACGATTCCGTCGGTCGCATTGTGCAACAGCTGCAGCGTCAGAACATGCTCCAAAACTCGATCATCATCTTCAGCACGGACAACGGTGGCCCGGCGGAGGGTTTCAACCTGAACCACGCCTCCAATTGGCCTCTGAGGGGTGTGAAGAACACCCTGTGGGAGGGTGGAGTGCGTGGGGCGGGTCTCATTTGGTCACCGCACATCGAGAAGCGACGACGTGTGGCCGATCTCACGATGCACATCGCCGACTGGTTGCCCACGTTGTTGGAGGCGGCGGGCGGAGAAAACGCTTTGGCGTAAGAAGGAAACTTCTTCCTCGATCAAGGATCCTGATTTGATTCGAAATTTGTATCTTGCAGCAACATCACGGCCAAGTTGGACGGGGTCAGCGTTTGGCAAGCGATCGCCAAGGATGAAAGTTCGCCACGCAAATCTATCCTTCATAATATCGACGACATTTGGGGCAGCTCCGCTCTCACCGTCGGCGATTGGAAAGTGGTCAAGGGCACCAACTATCAGGGCTCGTGGGATGGATGGTATGGACCGGCGGGTCTGCGCAACCCACGCCAGTATAATGTGAATCAGATGTTCAAGAGTCTGGCCGGCCGTGCGTTGGCCACGCTAAAGATGATGCCGAGTGCGGCGGACATCACGAGTCTTCGGCATGCGGCCAGCGTGGATTGTTCGGTGAAGACGCCCTATCTGAAGCAGGGCACCGACTGTCGGCCACTGGTCGCTCCGTGTCTCTTCAACGTCCAGGATGATCCCTGTGAGAGGCACAATCTGGCCGAGAAGTGAGTCTTGATATCCTTGTCCTTCTTTTTTTCATTGAATAATCATGACTTTATATCATTGATTATTTATTACTTTATTTCATTGACTTATCATAATTTCATTTCATCGACTAATCCTTACTTTATTTCACTGACTGATCATGAATTTCTTTCATTGACTTATCATGATCTTCTATCATCAACTAATTGTGATTTATTTCATTTATTTCATCGACTAATCATGAATTTATTTCATCGACTAATCATGACTTTATTTCTTTGACTAATTTTGACTTTCTTTCACCGACTGATCATGATATTCTTTCATTGACTTATCATGACTTTATTTCATTGACTGATCCTGACTTTATTTCATCGACTAATCATAATTTTTTTTTCATTGACTAATCATGACTTTATTTCATTGACTAATCATGAATTTCTTTCACCTAGATATCCCAATATTTTGAACTCAATTCTGGAGCAATTGGATCAGTTCAACGCGTCCGCGGTGCCGCCGTCCAACCTTCCGAGGGACCCACGAGCGGATCCCCGACTCTGGGACAACACGTGGACCGATTTCGGAGACTTCGAGGCTGAAACCGTTGTTGGTTCCCTTGGCTTCTAGACTGAGATCTTCTTCTGTTAATACCACAGATTAGAAAGACAGAGATATATGTATATTTCATTATCGAACAATTTTATTTAGGTCTATGTCGTAACTTTAAGGTTGTCCTCTGGCATCGATTTTTCGTTTTTTAAACTTAAGCTTAGTTACATATTTATGTGATTATTTTTCTTTTTTTGTGTCTCTTTTTTTTTAAGGCATTTTTATAAGAATTCATAAGTATTTAATGTAAATGTAAACAAGAGAATGGGAGGGGGCGATGGTAAGAAGAGATATGAGGAGAGAGAGAGGGAGATATGTGGAGAGAGAGAGGGAGATATGTGGATAGAGAGGGAGATATATGGATAGAGAAGGAGATTTATGGATAGAGGAAGATTTATGGAAAGAGAGGGAGATGGATACATGGATGGAGAATAATCCATCATACACAAATACACGATTGAAAAGACAAACGATTGTTTTATGCACATGTGTGTGTGTGGGTCGGTGGATTGCGATCGATGAACAAGTTAGAGTCTAATTAGAAGAAGTTCTTGTAGTCTTAGAGTGGGTTGGTGGAATGCAGTCCAGTATCCAGTTGTGGAACCAGTCGTCGTCTCTTTTTTTTTGTTTGTTTTAGTAACGATAGCCGCTGCCGTCGTTGTCGCCGTTCTGGCCGCCGGGACCGAAGGAGCTGCCGCCACCGTTAACGTTGCGTCCACCAGGGCGACCACTGGAGTATCCTTGACCATCGGCGTTATCTTGGCCTCCTGGGCGTCCACTCGAGTATCCCTGACCATTACCATTGTCTTGGCCACCTGGGCGTCCACTGGAGTATCCTTGACCATTACCATTATCCTGACCACCTGGGCGTCCACTGGAGTATCCCTGGCCACCATCATTGAATTGTCCACCACGACCGCCGCTGCCGCCGGAACCGAATCCGTTGTTGCCGCTGCCGGAGCCCGAACCGAAGCCGCCTCCTGGTTGACCGCTCGAGTAGCCGTTGTCGCCTAAGTCCTGACCGCCAGGACGACCGCCGGCATAGCCATTCTGTCCCAAGTTTTGTCCACCACGACCGCCGCCATTGCCATTGCGACCATTGCCGCCGGGACGTCCGCTCGAGTAGCCGTTGGCGCCGAGATCTTGGCCACCAGGGCCTCCAGCACCACCGCCGCGTCCTTGAGAGCTGGGATCGTTGTAATCGTAGCCATCAGCACCGGAGCCAGAGCCAGAGCCGGAGCCGCCGCGTCCACCGCCGGCACCGCCGAGATTTGCCTCGCCTTCGTAGCGAACCTGAGGACGATAGCCGCCCTGATCGGCCTCGTATTCGACGATCTGAAAGAGTGAGAGTGAGAGGGGAGGAAGAGGTGAATGAGTGAGAGAGGTGGAGAGAGAGTGAGAGTGAGTGAGATGGAGAGTGAGAGTGAGTGAGACTGCCTGAGTGAATCTTGTACGAATGTTTGTGGGAGAAAACACATGTTGATTGTTTGATGATTGATTGATTGACCAATTGATTGATTGACCGATTGAGTGATTGATTGAACAATAAACTAACTGAATGTTTGATTGTCTAACTGACCGATTGAATGACCAGACTATGTATTGTGTTCGTGTTGGTTGGTGTCTGAGAGAGATTGAGTGAGTGAGTGAGTGAGTGAATTTCTTACTTGCTTCCTTCCATCGGGCAAGAGGACATTGTATTGGCCGGTGGTGAAATCACCATCCCGCATCTCCGAATGACCAAACGACAAACCACTCGGAGCATCATCAACCTCGTAGCTAAACTCATATTTAGCCGGTTCCTAAAGAATATCAAGGATATATGAACTTTTTTTTGTTTGTTTTTACTTTGGGTGTTTGATTCAAAAATCGTTTTTCTACTAATTTGTGCATAAGCATTTGATTAGACTATAGAGCGAGCGAGCGAGCAATAGCATCGAAATGTAGAGAGAGAGAGAGAGGGAGTGAGGGAGAGAGAGAGAGAGAGAGAGTGAGAGAGCGAGAGATATAGAGAGCAAGAGAGCGATAGTGTAAGTCTCATATATATATGTGAAGTTTTGTAGTCTAAGAACAAGACTTTGACTTGAGTTTATGTTGATGTCGATGTCCTTGTGAGAGTGGTTTTTTTTTTTTGGTTTTAACTGTATTTTCAAACAATTGTGGTCTTTTTTTGTGGTGGAAGGTGGCAGGAAGAATGAAGGAATCAAGTAAGAAACCCATTTAGTGTCGTGTGAGACCCGAGAACGAGCCATCGATCGTCCTTTCCTATTCTGCACTCGACCTGTTGACTCGGGGCCTTTTTTTCGAGCAGAATATGAATACTACTATGGACTATGGCTATGAAGTCTTCGGGGGGTCAACTGCATGGCATGATTGCATGGATTCGTGTGTAAGCAACTAGATGGATTGGATTGGTGATCGTTTGATCTGGGAAGCTCTACTCACATTGTTGCCGTCGTCGCCGCCAGCGCCGAAGCCGCCCTTGCCGCCAGCACCGCCCTGGGAGTAATCGTAGCCCTCGTCACCGCCGCCGCCGCCTCCGTTGCGTCCACCGCCAACACCTGCGGCTCCACCACGTCCACTGCCGCCGGCTCCACCACGTTGACCACCCTGATTGGGAGGCAAATACTCTTGGCTAGGCTGTTGGCCGCCGACGCCGCCACGTCCACCGGCACCGGGAGCTCCATAGGTCTCAGAGGGTCTGCCGCCACGTCCACCACTGCCCGAAGCTGGTGGTCCATAGCTATCAGAGGGTTGAGCGCCACCAGCTCCACCGCCGGTTCCGGGAGCGCCATAAGTGCTCGATGGGCGTCCAGCGCCGTTGGCTCCACCACCACCACCATTACCGCCACGTCCGGGAGGTCCATACGATTCGGAGGGACGACCGCCAGCAGCGCCGGCTCCACCTTGGCCAGGAGCACCATACGAAGTCGAGGGACGACCAGCTCCATTACCACCATTTCCGTTGCCGTTGCCTTGTCCTGGAGCTCCATAAGTGCTCGATGGACGACCTCCGCCATTGGATCCACCTTGTCCCGGGGCTCCATAGGTGCTCGATGGACGACCAGCGCCGCCAGCACCGCCGAAGCCACCTTGTCCTTGTCCGGGAGCACCATACGAAGTCGAGGGACGACCACCGTTACCATTCTGGCCACCTCCGAATCCTGGAGCGCCATACGAATCCGAGGGAGCTCCACCGCCGGAACCGCCGCCGAAGCCAGGGGCGCCGTAGGTCGATGAGGGACGTCCGGCACCAGAGCCGGAGCCGCCACCTCCTCTGCCGCCGCCGCCGCCGCCACCACCACCGGAACCGCCTCCGTTGAGACCACCACCGGAACCACCGCCGGCTCCACCACGTCCGGGTGGACCATACGAATCCGAGGGTGGAAGATACGAGTTCACTGGGGGCTCGGGACGAGCCAACACCGTCGAAGCGATCAGCACAAGGCACATGAACTGGAAAGGGAAGGAGGATGGAGAGGGATTGAATGAAGTTGGTTTTCAATATCGAGAAGAAAACACCACGAGGTACCTTCAACATGGTTCTTCTATGGATCGTCTCTTCGTCTATGAGTTATATAGTTCAATTGGATCAGATCAGATTCTGTTCGAAGGGATGATCGTTGATCGCAAGAGATGATCGTTGATCGCAAGAGATGATCGTTGATCGCAAGAGATGATCGTTGATCGCAAGGGATGTCGTTCGTTCCCGAGGATTGTTTGGTTTCTTCAGGACAGGACCAAACTGTGGGTCCTTCGCAAAAGTGACTTCTTGTCTTCTATACTATTCCCAGATAGGTGGATAGCGCTCACAGTTCGATCTCTTCGTCTCTTTGGCTTGTTGATGAAGCCAAATGATTAAAATCCAAATTCTGACTGATTTCAATGTTCCCAAGCAAAGGTATTTATATCAAATGATGCTCTGACTCGGTGCACTCGGTGTTCAATGAGAGGATTCGGCTGCTGCTGCTGCTGCTGCTGCCAGCTGCTGGCATTGTTTTTGTTTATGCTTTTGTTTTTTTTTTTGTTTTGATTTTGGTTTTCTTTCCACTTCCACTCCATGTAGATCGACGAAGGTTCGTCTGTCCAGATCACAGTCACCAACGCTGGCTTCATCATCGCCATCGTCGGCGTCGCCATCGTTGTCGTCGTCGCCATCGTTGTCGCTATCGTCGTCGTTGTCGTCATCGTCATCGCTATCGTTGTCGTCGTCACTCGTGCCACAAGCGCTCGTCTTCGTCATCGTCATCATCATCATCATCATCGTCTTCTTCATTGCCGTCTTCAGTTGCCCAAAAACGTGTTGCAGCATCTCGGCTCTCAGCCACCTCGCCGTCAGCCTGAAGCGTGGCTCCTTCGGTGGTTCCATGATCACCTGGGAGTGTGTGAGGGTGGGAGGGGGTGGCGTTCCACGAGTCTCGGTTGGCGTTGGCGAAAGACGATGACGACGATGGAGGCGGCGGTGGTACGCAAGAGTAAACAAGTCATCATCTTCAACGGCCTCATCGTCATCGTCGTCATCGTGATCGTCATCTTCGTCGTCGTCTTCAACTTCGTCGTCTTCATTCGGTCCTCATCTTCGTCGTCTTCATCTTCGTCGTCTTCAACTTCGTCGTCTTCAGCTTCGTCTTCATCTTCGTTCCTCATGATCGTCATCGTCATCTTCGTTCGTTCATTCGGTCCTCATGATCGTCGCCGCACATTAGAGTGTGAATATTACGATTTGGGGTTCGGGTCCGAAGCTTGGGCTTTAGATTCGTCGTCGGCCTCATCTTCGTCTTCGTAGTCGTCTTCGTCGTCATCATCGTCATGGATTCGTGGAGCCCATCGAGGGGGCGCCGAGGCGATGGAGGAGAAACGATCGACGAAGTTGCAGCTGACTAGGGCTGATGTCTGTCCGTCCATCCGTCCGTCCGTCCATCCGTCTGTCGTTGTCGCTGCCTTCTGATGGTGAATGTTTGTCAATGAATTGTCGTGGTCGTGCAATATTGGGGTTGCCAGCCTGCAACAATTGTAATTGTTTATGGCTCTTTTGTGTTTTAGACGTTTTTGTTGTTGTTTTGGTGGTGTTTGTTGTTGTTTTAGACGTTTTTGTTGTTGTTGTTTTGGAGGTGATTGTTGTTGTTGTATCAGAGGTGTTATTGTTATTGTTTTGGAGCAGTTTGTTGTTATTGTTTTGGAGCAGTTTGTTATTGTTGTTTTGGAGCAGTTTGTTGTTATTGTTTTGGAGCAGTTTGTTATTGTTGTTCATATGGAGCAGTTTGTTGTTATTGTTATTGCTATTGTTATTAGAGCATATTATGAAGACGACGCTCTTGTTAACATCAACGAAAATTTATGTTTTGAATTTTTTTTTATTAGACAAATTTAAATTGAGGTCGTCAGGGGTTAAGGAAATTGGGTCTTTACAATGATTGCGGGTGTATATTTATTTATTTGTGTGTGCGAATGTGAAATTTCCTACTGGGTGCGATTCTTGGTGAATATTTAGAAAAATAAACAAACAAAATAAACAAAGACACCTTCACGACGAAACCTTCGGACGCCTTGCAATCGGGAGCACTTGGGTTTCAGCGAAATAGTGATTAAAACATCACCTCACCATAAACACATACTAACGTTCGTATAGAAATAAAGACAGACTTAGAGACAGACAGCCATAGAGACAGACATCCATAGAGACAGACAGACAGCCAGACATCCAGCCAGCCATAGAGACAGCCATACAGACAGCAAGACAGACAGCCATAGAAGGCAGACAGAAAGCCAACAAGACCGACAGAAAGTTAGTCATTCACTCAGTTGCTCACGTTCTACTCACGCACGACATTCGAGCATCCTTCTTCTTCGTCTTCTTCTTGCAACAATATGGAAAATTAATTGCATCATCGGTACCAACAATGAGGCATCTAATGTGACAGAGAGCCTGAGCTGAGCATCGCCACGACCACGATGAGGACACGAGATGCGCAGGAAGATGCTTGGGCAACAAGATCACGCGCCAACCAACGTTATCCATTCATTCAACCATGAATCCATTCATCCATTTGTCCAATCATCCATTCACCCAACCATCCTTCCATCCATTCAACCATTCACCCAAGCATCCATCCAACCATCCATCCATCCAACAAACGCGAATCTCGTCTTGTTTGAAGCTGTGCGGTGGATCTTTTCAGTTCTTGTTTGTGCTCACAGTGAAGCCGAGGGGTGTCTGGCGATGCCTGGTGCATAATTCATTCAAAGAGAATCCCGAACTCCCAATTAACCATGGTAAGAGCATCCCGAACTCCCAATTAACCATGGTAAGAGCCCGAAGTACCGAACTCTCCATTAACAATGGTAAGAACATCCCGAATCCCATTAACTATGGTAAGAGAATACCGAACTCCCCATAAACTATCGTAAGAGCATCATGAAATCCCAACTAACCATGGTAAGAGCCTCCAGAATTCCCATTAATCATGGTAAGAGCATCCCGAACTCCCCATAAACCATCAGAAATCACTTAAATCTGAGTTAATTTTTTCTATTCTATTTTATTTTATTTATTCTATTTTATCTATTCTATTTTATTTCTTATTAAATTTTTATTTCAAAAAATATTTCATGTATATTTCTGTATATAAAAAAAAGCTCTCATAACAATAAAGAAACA
This sequence comes from Coelopa frigida, assembly GCA_017309665.1. Lineage (NCBI taxonomy): Eukaryota > Metazoa > Arthropoda > Insecta > Diptera > Coelopidae > Coelopa > Coelopa frigida. The sequence continues at coordinate 6,452,744 of CM029562.1, forward strand.
AATTAGTCCTCTTTATTCAATTGTTGCATCTGCTCCTCTTTCACCATCCACCTTTGTTTGTAGGCACGACAGGATTCCAGTAGGCAAAAAGCATTCACCACGTAAATTCCAACACAAACCACACACAAATTGTCGAGGACAAAGTAGAGGAGATAGGCCAAGTAGACGGACATCAGATTGGAAGCTGCGCAGAGGAAAAGCTGAAGGAACGTCATCAGGCGGCTGCGACTATTGGCTGTGCGATGGGGAGATTGATGAAGGTGAGTGGGGTGGGAGGGGAGGCTTAAGGATAAAATAGTTGCACGTGGCAGGAATTTTACCTGTGAACAATAGTATGATATAGAAGACTATCCCGAGTATGCCATTTGGTGGATTCCATTGGGACTTCTCGCCCAACACGAATCTCGTGATACCAAAACCCTTTCCAAATCTAAATGAAAGATAAAATATATGCCACATTGAAAGGTTTCAAGTTCATGAGGAAGAAAAACTATTCCATACTTTGAGCTAAAAACCTTGGTGCAACTGATTTTCTCGCTGAGATCACAAAAGGCCTCGTAGTCGTTGTCCAACTCTGCATTGACTTCCACATAGGTTGCATACACCGATAGAGCCAAGCCGACGAAGCACCAGACACGGAGTTTCAGACATGGTTTAGTCATTGTTGATGGTGGTTTCTCTCTGAATGATTGTTTCTCTCTGTGAATGATTGTTTTTCTTTACCAATGATTGTTTTTCTTCGCGATTGATTGTTTATCTATTTGTTTTCCTTTCCGAATGATTGTTTTTCTCTCTGCAAATGATTGTTTTTCTTTGGGAATGATTGTTTTTCTTTACCAATGATTGTTTTTCTTTCCGAATGCTTCTTTTTCTCTTTGACCAAGATATGCTGTCGATAAGCAGCTCCAATCGCGACTGATAGAATAGCGGTCAAACCTAATCGCAATGCGAAGAATTCACCTTTTCGAGCTCACAGAGTTGTCAAGTGACGAAAATTGGGGAACAGAAGTTTAATCCAAACCGCAAATTAAGCAGATATGAAGCTCTTGGCAGCTCTGACGCCAAGCAGACATGCGCCAGACTCTGTACAAATTCATCCCCAATATTGGAATTCTTTATTCCGATAATACAATGTGTTTTTGTCAACAGTATCGAATCAACAGGTGAGCAGACAAGCATCACTGTACAGTGTTCTTATCGTCTGCAAAAAAATGAATAAATAAATAATTCACAAATGGAATTTTTAAAAATAAACATGTTTATTTTCAACAAAAACACACAAAATAAATAATGACTATAATAACTTAATAATGAAGTAATGACTTTAAATAGTTAACACTTTTCAATGATCTCTTAAAAATACTATTTAAACGATTAACTTTGTTTTCTTAGTTAATTTATCAACTCGATCAACGGGTCTTTTTCTCATCTGTCTATAATTATTTTCCGTTAAAGGATTTCGCAAACTTATATCATTGCTTTTATTCTTTGGTTTTCTCAAACTTATATCATTGCTTTTATTCTTTGAATTTCTCAAACTTATATCATTGCTTTTATTCTTTGAATTTCGCAAACTTATATCATTGCTTTTATTCTTTGAATTTCGCAAACTTCTATCTTTCCTTTCATTCTTTGTGCTTCGCAAACTAATATCTTTCCTTTCATTCTGCATCTCAGACATCTCTTTCTCAATTAATTCCACAAGTCTATGGCAACGTTTAGTGAAATCCTTAATGCTGCAGGATTTGATATAACTATCTGCAGGTAAATTCTTATATGCACTGGAACATTAAACAAATAGAATACAACAAATAAAACATTATATTGTAAATCATTGTTGTAAATATGAAAATAATTACCAAGCCGCATCTAGAACTTTGTCGAGATGTTTCTCGTCAAATCCAAACTTCTGTAAGGTGCACACAATAATTCTATCTTCCGCTTCGGAAAAAAGTTCATCCTTATCTTCTTCAGTGAAATATTTAATTTTCAACTCTTCGAATGGATTTTCATACTGAGTTATCTGTAATAAATTATATATTATTAAATTATAATTATATATTAAATATCCCAATTATTATTATATACAAAAGTAATAGTTCTAAGCATTTGATTTCACTTACCTTTTGAGACAATAATAAATAGTTAGCCATTAGCTTCTTCAAGACATTCTTATACTTAATATATCTCAAATTTTTAATCTCTTCATAGCGTTCCCAAAACACTTTAGCATAATCAATCACTTCTTCAATTGTCTTTCCGGGAACACAATTGAAAATACTAACGAAAGTTCTTCTTGGATATTGTGCGAATGCGTTAGTGAATTGTGTAAAGTTCTCCTTAGTCCATATAATGAATCCTTCCTTGAGTAAAGATTTCTTTTCGTTCTTTTCTACAGCCGTCAGTGGAAGAGCCTCATTAATCGCACGCTGCTCCTCCAATTGTGGTTGCAATAGTTCTTCGATATTTCTATTAGTTGTATTGTATAGAGTATTGTGTGGAACATGATAGTTAATTGTTTTTAAATAATAATTGATTTCCTTATTTTGTAGTTCATAGAGACGTTGGGGGAAAAATTGAAAATCATATACAATGTTGAGATTTGGTGGTAACGGTTTAATGGGATTTCTATTGCCACGTTTTGGCAACTCAATGAATTCAAAAGATTCATCGGAGACGTTTAGCTTTTGTTTTTCACGATAATCTTCTCCCTCGAATTGATACAGCAGCATTGGCGTTAACTCTGTTGATTCTGGTTCGGTTATTAATTTTTCTAGACTTTCAAAATCCATTTTATCGAGCGTATCTTGTTGTGCTTTAGTTTTGGTTTCGCCACGTTCCAAAAGTAAGTCGATATCCTCATCGGTCAATTCGGAATCTTTGGTAGCGAAGACTTGATTCGCACCAAATCGTATAATGTCCAGCATTGTGCGTGAATTCATATTGAAATGACTCCCCACAGCGGGTCCCGCAACAGTTCCACGTTGAATGACTTCTCTATCGATGTGCAGTTTAATTTCAGCACGTTGAACCATTTTCTCATCGACTGTATTTTCCGTGATGAGACGAAAAACTCTCACTTGTTTCTTTTGGCCAATACGATGGGCTCGATCCATTGCCTAAAAACAAGAGTTATTTCAAATAATTGTTGCCAAGACAAGAGTAATTTCAAATAATTGTTGGCCTGTTAGAATATAATTATATGGGTAGAATTTTTACCTGTAAATCCATTTGTGGATTAAAATCCGAATCATAGAAAATCACCACATCAGCAGTGGCCAAATTAATGCCCAAACCTCCGGCGCGTGTGGACAATAAAAATATGAATTTTTTCCTATTCTTTTTATTGTACTCCTGCATTAATTTATCACGATCCGTGTGTGTTGTTTGTCCATCCAGCCGACAATATTCATATTTTCGCCATATGCAATAATCTTCCAGGATGTCCATCATACGTGTCATTTGTGAGAAGATCAATACACGTGAACCCTGAGCCTTTAGTTTTACTAGCATCTTATCTAAAGCCAACATTTTCCCCGAATTCTGTACTATATGAAAGTCAGTGGTGTATGGTGGACCAGCCTCGGCACCATGAAATAAATAAGGATGCATTGTGCACTTTCGCAAATGCATTAAGATGTGTAAAAGTCGATTCCCCTGACCGACCGCAGAACTATTCACGATGTCGATATCCTTAAGAAGAATTTTCGTATACCAATCGCGCTGCATCTTCGAGAGTCCCACAAATACTTTGATTTCCTTCTTGGGCAGAAGGTCTTTTTCCACCACCGACTTGAGACGACGCAACATAAATACCTTAAGAATCGAATGAAGTCGCTCAACCATGGCATTATCTTTCAGACACTTGTTCGTATCGAACCACGCGTCGAAAGTTTCCGCTGAACGAAATACATTCGGTAGCATAAAATTCAAAATCGCCCACAATTCGTGGAGATTATTCTGCAGAGGTGTTCCCGTGAGCAGTACACGATTTGAGACTTTGAATGTACGCAAGACCTCAGCCAAAAGGGTTTTCTCGTTTTTTATACGATGCGCCTCGTCGAGGACCAAACAATGCCACTTGTACTTGGTGAGAGCCGATTTCTCGATTAAACACATTTCATACGAGGTGACGCAGACATTCCAATCGCCAGGAAACAGGACCTCGCTTTTGAATGCATTACGTTCCAGCTTCGTGCCAATTAAACACACGGCTCTGAGGGATGGACACCACCTGCTGATCTCGTTCATCCAGTTCTGTAGCGTGGATTTGGGAACAATTACAATATGCGGACCAGGCTGATTCCTATTAAAAGTATTCAAATGGAAATCATATTGATATTGGTAATAGGAGTTTGTAGAGGATGTTGACAACTCACTTGAAATGCATGAGATAACCGAGAAATGCAATGGTTTGTATTGTTTTACCCAAGCCCATTTCATCGGCCAGAATCCCATTGATCCCATTCTCATATAACGATATAAGCCAATTCAAGCCAACCACTTGATAATCTCGCATCGTTCCATTTTTAATATAATCCGGAGACGTCTCGAATTGTTTGAAATCAGCGATTGAATTAGAATTTCTATATCACGAAATCAAAAGGGAAAATATATATTGATTATGTTATGGTAATAAAAAATACTCCAAAAAACGAACTTGGGTTTTGTCGTTTTGTATTTTTCGTCTTCTCCATCAAGCCATAACTGTTTAATGATTTCTGTTTGCTTTAGCAAGAAATCAAAACGTTTATCTTGATCGGTTAAAATTTTGTTATTGAAATCCGTTTCTTTCTCTGCAGAAATGAGAGGATTCCTTAGCTTTCGATGTCCTTTCTGGAATATTCAAGGTGAGGAGAACGAGAACATAGGGTTATAAAAGAGAAACTAACCTTTGTGGACTCTGTTTGTTGATCGGAATCTGAATCTTTCTCCGTAGAAGGGACTTCATTTTCTTCTCCAACCTCGAGCCGAGGAATTATATTCTCCTGTTTCCTTGGCCTTCCTCTTGGTTTCTGTAGAATTTAAGGAGATGACGATAACTAGAACATGAGGATGGATATAAATAAGAAACCAACCTTTGGTTTTTGGTCGAAATCTGAATCTTTCTCCACAGAAGAGACTGAATTTTCAAGCACTGGTCTTTTTCTTGGTCTTCCTCTCTCTTTTGTTAATACTTTCCTTGGCCTTCCTCTCGGTTTCTGGAATATTTATGTTTATGACCCTAATTGTGAAATGATGCAATCGGAAAATACTCACAATTTGATCCATTTTTATATTTTTCTTTTAAATTATTTTTTTTTTTTTTTTATTAAAGTTGATAATTTCATAAATTTAAATAACAAGGAATTTCATAACAAAATAACATTCAGCGCATGAGCGAATGTTATCAAAATGTGAAATTTTGGCGCGATTTCAACACTCAATTTTGATTCCTTGAATTCTTTGATTTTTCACAAAGATTCTATTTTTTCTAGATTCTAGATTTTTTTTTTGATTTAAAGATATTTCGAAATTAAATTTCGAATTGGATCTAAATCGAAAAGTTCAAAATTTTGCAATGAACTTCTTTCTTCTTCTTCCCTATCCAGTTATTTTTTCTTGTTGATCTTGATATTGTTTTGATCTATTTTCGTTCCATTTCTAGGAACGATTTGAAAATTAGAAACAATTCAAACGAGAGGAACGAAATTAAAAGAAGAAACATGAGGGAATAATGGGAAAGAGATCAAACAACGATTTCGGTTACTTTTCAAATAAAATTCGAATATTTATTTTTTTAATTAATCATTTATATTTATTTTATTAATTAATAATTTACATTTATTATTTTAATTAATAATTTATATTTATTTTTTTAATTAATAATTTATATTTATTTTATTAATTAATAATTTATATTTATTTTATTAATTAATAATTTACATTTATTTTATTACTTAATAATTTATATTATTTTATTAATTAATAATTTATATTTATTTTTTTAATTAATAATTTATATTTATTTTATTAATTAATAATTTACATTTATTTATTACTTAATAATTATTTATTAATTATAATTTATATTTATTTTATTGTTACTAATTATATTTATTAATTATTAATTATAATTATTTCTTAATTAATAATTATATTTATTTAATTAATTAATATTTATATTTATTTTTAATTAATAATTTATATTTATTTTATTAATTAATAATTTATATATGTTATTAATATTTATTATTTGTGTAATACAATTTCTTCTTATTCATATAAAGTATTTAACAAAAATAGTTATATTTCAATTGCATCACAAACACGATAATTAAGTGTGATATTATGATAATTCAGTTAATTAAATTACTTTCCCATTGTGGCTTACTTACCCTAGACTCTGGGCTAATTTGCTCTGGATGTCAACCAACGTGTTGCAGTCGCTTTGGCTGTGGCTGCTGTGGCTAAAGAAGAAGAAGACGACGACGACGATAGATAATATGTTTCCATTTTTCGTGGAAATTTGTGACATGAAACGCTTGAGTGGTTGCACGCTTTTCGGGCCATGTTTCGGGGTCGGACGGAATCCGTCTGAATCCATCGAGTCTCATCATGATGCGCCTCCAGCATTCATTGTTCAGTGTGTCGTTGGTGTCATCGTCGTCTTCGTCGTCGTCGTTGGTGTCGTCTTTATCCAAGCTCAGTTGGGGACGGGAGCCAACGACAGGCGTCTTCTTCACATTTCATCACGATTTGTGTCGTTGTCGTTTCGTTTCTTGCCATGACGAAAATCCAAGTGACAATCTACATTTAAAACATACAAATTTTTTTTAGAATTGTACACAACATATCAACGGCAACAACAACAACAACAAATCTCACAAATTTACCCACATCCATCATTGCCCAAGTGCTCAGGGTGGAGGTTTTTGTTAACTTGGTGACTATGGCCAAATCGGGCATCCAATTGATCCTCTCCACATCGAACCCAATTTCCCTTTTCCTTTTGTCTTTTATTTGCCAGTTGTCGCAATCACATGATGCAATTCAATTTGGTATCGACTTGCCAATGATTAATTGCTTTGGTATCATCTCTTTCTAGGACCGCGATTCGGATTCGATTCGGATCGATGTCACCACGTGTGCTCATCCGTAGATTGGCCACCATCACGTGGTTAACAGCTGCAGATCGTGGTTCGATTGTTGTTCAACTTTTGGGTGATGGGTGATGGCAATCGAGGATTTTTTAGGGTTTCGGGCTTCGATTGGATTTTAATTGGGAGGGAAGGAACTTTTTCGGTTATTATAATATTCTTAAACATAAGACAAAATCTAAACAAAGCCACATAAGTGGTATTCCAACCGTCTTTGACTAGATTTGTACTTCTATTTTGTGTACTTACAACTGTGAGAACCCTTGAGCTTATGGTATATACATTTGGAATACAATTCCAACTAAGTTTTCATTTTATGTGATCAAAAGACCACTTGCTGTTTGATGAAATGACAAAAATTACTTAAACGTGTTTTTAACTTAATCTGAAGACCTCTATAAATAATCTACAAACTTACAATAGTCCCACTCAATAAAACTTTAGTCATTTACCAGTGGATATCCAATGTCATCTATTCTAAAGCTATATTCTAAAGCTGATCAAAATTCTAATTGTTGTTCTATCTTCGATGATATCAACATAGACATTTAAGATTTATTGCAAAATTTGATGACTTGTTTTGTCTTTGACTTTATCAATCGAAGATTCATGATATTTATTCGATGCAATGAAATCTTCAATGAAAGAAATCTTTTATATCTTCAATTCGATTGAAAGAAACAACTACGATTGACTCAGCTGACGATATTTCATTTTAAAACCTTTCAATCGATTTCCACTTTTAATTGGAAATTGACTTTTGCAATTGCTAAATAAATGATTTTTTTATTGTTCGTGTAATTGCGATATTCGCGATTTTCGCTGATATCAAAGCGTTTTGAAATTCAACCGTCAACCGCCAATCGTTGATCGTTGTCATTGTTGAAGCTCCTTCACGAGTTCCGGTTGCTCAGAGAGATCGTCATTTCGGAAGCCTTGAAATTATGCAGATCATCAATCGGCACGCATTCGTCGTGACTTCAATCGAGGTTTGGTTGTGATCTAGAAATTTTTATGTGGGGGAACTGTGGAAGTCATCCATCCATGCATATATCCATCTATCCATTCATCCATCCATTCATCCATCCATTCATCCATCTATCCACCCATCCACTGAGGTTGACGCCTCTGTTATTAGCCCTCACATGTCACGATCCGTTGCTCTTCTGCTTTGGTAGACGTCATCCATCTCCATTGCACTGGAGCGAATGCATTCATCCACAGTGTCCACATGAAATATTCACCCACAGCCACACAGTGTCCACATGAAATATTCACCCACAGCCACACAGTATCAACATAAAATATTCCTCTCATCATCGGGCTGGTCTTACTTATTATTTATTGCATAGACAGATAGTCAGTCAGAGAGACCTCGTGGAATGCGATTGCGATTTTGCGCAATTTGCGAGGAGTCGACTGTGCTTTGTGCTCCAAAACTTGAAAGTCTCTTGAAAGCGAAAGTGGCGCAGTGGATAACAATCGAAACAAAGGGAGAGGCGCGAAGATGGAGACCATGAATGAATGAATGAGAAGCGGGAACATCTTCGTCGTTGTTGGCTGCCCTCGGTCGTCGATGTTGAAAGTGTCGAACTTACATTTTCCACACAGCACAACATAGCATAGAAAACTAAGAAGATGAAGAAGAAGGCAGATGCAATATGGAAAGAAGAAGATGAAGAAGAAGGCAGATGCAACATGGATCCAACATGGCGGAACGTCCTCGTCATCGTATAGTGATGGTGTCTTAAATACATCAGTTTTCTGTCTCGCAGATGTTTAATGAACGCTCATAATTTAAACGTCTACATGTGCAAATTTGGAAGGGATTGACACATGACGATGCGGATTCTAAAACGGCCGACAAACGGACAGACAGACGAACGGACAGACAAACGGACAGACAGACAGTTGGACGGACGGACAGACAGACAGTTGGACAGACATCTAGTCACGTATCATGTCAGTGTCATCTTTCAGATTTCGATGTAGATTTGTAGATGCATCGACGCCGCCGACAAGCTTCGAAAGTCTCGGAGCCGCGACTTTGAAGAAGTTTGTCTTAAAATAGCATCACGCAATTTTCGAACATGGGTGCGTGGGAAGAGGGGGAGGGAAGAGGTTCTGACGTGTTTTTTTCTGTTGTTGCAAATGTCTAAAAAAAATTATGGAACACATTTCATTATTTCTACCTTTTTTTTTTTCGAAAATACATATCTTAATCATGTTGTTTTTTGGCTCCTGAACAGAAACCGAAACTGAAAGAAACGATTCCCTCCAGATCCGCAAAACTAAGACGGAGATCAACGATCAACGCCGTGATCCGCTATTAATCGAACATTTCGAGAACGTGCCCAGAAAAAAACATGTGGCGTATGAATGAATTATTGCGCGTACTCATGACGGTCTAAAATCGGGCTATCTGTCTGTCTGTTTGTCTGTCTCTCTGTCTGTCAAGACGTTGCAACCAAAAATCATCTTCAGAGCCATCGGCATCCGTCGGTTTGCACGTGGCGACGATGACGTTAAGTGGGCCTTTGGTAAAAAGTTGTTGGTTGTATACAGAGAGAGAGAGAGAGAGAGGGCCCTCATAGACTCTGTCTCTGTCGCACCACTGCCCGAGTGCAAAAGTTAATAAATCTAAACAATTAAATCGCAAAATCTGTCCAACGACAAAACGACACGGATCACATAATGATGCAACCAAAATGCACCAAGATGGTCATAAAAAATATATCATAGAAAAATCTGAAGGCACGTGAGCAGCGACTTTCAAGGCAACAGGAGATCCGTACTCTCAAGACAAAAACAAATTCTAAAGACAAAAACAAATTCTAAAGACAAAAACAATTTCTCAAGACAAAAACAATTTCTCAAGACAAAAACAAATTCTCAAGACAAAAACAAATTCTCAAGACAAAAACAAATTCTCAAGACAAAAACAATTTCTCAAGACAAAAACAAACAACTCGACACATTCTATTCTACATCTAATCGAGTGCTTTGAGCATATGTATGTACAACATTGTAGATGGATGGAAATTGACTATGAGCGATGACAGATGATAGGCTCAGAAGATCACGGCAAAAGTTGAAGTTTGTCCTAAACACAAACACGATGGATCGGGCGAATGGGTTTTGACTTAGACGGATATGGTCAAGGTCTAGAAAGTCATGTCATGATCATGTTTTTAATATTTGGTCATTTGAGGTTGAGAATTTGAAATTATAATAAGTCGTGGGAATATTTTTTATTTGTCTTATTTGTTTTATTTGAAGCCACAATCTACCGCCAAACCTTTAAAACGCTCTAGAAGCTAAACGCGTAGAGATAGACCCCTTAAAGTTGCACTAAAAAATTTTATTTTTCCGCAGTGAAAAATTTTCAAATTTTTGATTTTTCCGGATTTTCAACTGACTGCCATTTCCAAAATAATAGTCGGATCTTATAAACCCCGGCAGATAATTAAAGATCTTTCCGCCCTCTTTCATTATTGCCCTGGCTCATCCCTCTAGCACTTCTGGGGGAGCCACAATCTACCGCCAAACCTTTAAAACGCTCTAGAAGCTAAACGCGTAGAGATAGACCCCTTAAAGTTTCACTAAAAAATTTTCAAAATTTTATTTTTCCGCAGTGAAAAATTTCAAATTTTTGATTTTTCCGGAGTTTCAACTGACTGCCATTTCCAAAATATAGTCGGATCTTATAAACCCCGGCAGATAATTAAAGATCTTTCCGCCCTCTTTCATTATTGCCCTGGCTCATCCCTCTAGCACTTCTGGGGGAGCCACAATCTACCGCCAAACCTTTAAAACGCTCTAGAAGCTAAACGCGTAGAGATAGACCCCTTAAAGTTTCACTAAAAAATTTTCAAAATTTTATTTTTCCGCAGTGAAAAATTTTCAAATTTTTGATTTTTCCGGATTTTCAACTGACTGCCATTTCCAAAATAATAGTCAGGATCTTATAAACCCCGGCAGATAATTAAAGATCTTTCCGCCCTCTTTCATTATTGCCCTGGCTCATCGCCTCTAGCACTTCTGGGGGAGCCACAATCTACCGCCAAACCTTTAAAACGCTCTAGAAGCTAAACGCGTAGAGATAGACCCCTTAAAGTTTCACTAAAAAATTTTCAAAATTTATTTTTCCGCAGTGAAAAATTATCAAATTTTTGATTTTTCCGGATTTTCAACTGACTGCCATTTCCAAAATAATAGTCGGATCTTATAAACCCCGGCAGATAATTAAAGATCTTTCCGCCCTCTTTCATTATTGCCCTGGCTCATCGCTCTAGCACTTCTGGGGGAGCCACAATCTACCGCCAAACCTTTAAAACGCTCTAGAAGCTAAACGCGTAGAGATAGACCCCTTAAAGTTTCACTAAAAAATTTTCAAAATTTTATTTTTGCGCAGTGAAAAATTATCAAATTTTTGATTTTTCCGGATTTTCAACTGACTGCCATTTCCAAAATAATAGTCGGATCTTATAAACCCCGGCAGATAATTAAAGATCTTTCCGCCCTCTTTCATTATTGCCCTGGCTCATCGCTCTAGCACTTCTGGGGGAGCCACAATCAAAATTTTATTTTTCCACAGTGAAAAATTTTCAAATTTTTGATTTTTCCGGATTTTCAACTGACTGCCAATTCCAAAATAATAGTCGGATCTTATAAACCCCGGCAGATAATTAAAGATCTTTCCGTCCTCTTTCATTATTGCCCTGGCTCATCCCTCTAGCACTCTGGGGGAGCCACAATCTACCGCCAAACCTTTAAAACGCTCTAGAAGCTAAACGCGTAGAGATAGACCCCTTAAAGTTTCACTAAAAAATTTTATTTTTCCGCAGTGAAACTTTTCAAATTTTTGATTTTTCCGGATTTTCAACTGACTGCCATTTCCAAAATAATAGTCGGATCTTATAAACCCCGGCAGATAATTAAAGATCTTTCCGCCCTCTTTCATTATTGCCCTGGCTCATCGCTCTAGCACTTCTGGGGGAGCCACAATCTACCGCCAAACCTTTAAAACGCTCTAGAAGCTAAACGCGTAGAGATAGACCCCTTAAAGTTTCACTAAAAAATTTTCAAAATTTTATTTTTCCGCAGTGAAAAATTTTCAAATTTTTGATTTTTCCGGATTTTCAACTGACTGCCATTTCCAAAATAATAGTCGGATCTTATAAACCCCGGCAGATAATTAAAGATCTTTCCGCCCTCTTTCATTATTGCCCTGGCTCATCGCTCTAGCACTTCTGGGGGAGCCACAATCTACCGCCAAACCTTTAAAACGCTCTAGAAGCTAAACGCGTAGAGATAGACCCCTTAAAGTTTCACTAAAAAATTTTCAAAATTTTATTTTTCCGCAGTGAAAAATTTTCAAATTTTTGATTTTTCCGGATTTTCAACTGACTGCCATTTCCAAAATAATAGTCAGATCTTATAAACCCCGGCAGATAATTAAAGATCTTTCCGCCCTCTTTCATTATTGCCCTGGCTCATCGCTCTAGCACTTCTGGGGGAGCCACAATCTACCGCCAAACCTTTAAAACGCTCTAGAAGCTAAACGCGTAGAGATAGACCCCTTAAAGTTTCACTAACAAATTTTCAAAATTTTATTTTTCCGCAGTGAAAAATTTTCAAATTTTTGATTTTTCCGGATTTTCAACTGACTGCCATTTCCAAAATAATAGTCGGATCTTATAAACCCCGGCAGATAATTAAAGATCTTTCCGCCCTCTTTCATTATTGCCCTGGCTCATCGCTCTAGCACTTCTGGGGGAGCCACAATCTACCGCCAAACCTTTAAAACGCTCTAGAAGCTAAACGCGTAGAGATAGACCCCTTAAAGTTTCACTAAAAAATTTTCAAAATTTTATTTTTCCGCAGTGAAAAATTTTCAAATTTTTGATTTTTCCGGATTTTCAACTGACTGCCATTTCCAAAATAATAGTCGGATCTTATAAACCCCGGCAGATAATTAAAGATCTTTCCGCCCTCTTTCATTATTGCCCTGGCTCATCGCTCTAGCACTTCTGGGGGAGCCACAATCTACCGCCAAACCTTTAAAACGCTCTAGAAGCTAAACGCGTAGAGATAGACCCCTTAAAGTTTCACTAAAAAATTTTCAAAATTTTATTTTTCCGCAGTGAAAAATTTTCAAATTTTTGATTTTTCCGGATTTTCAACTGACTGCCATTTCCAAAATAATAGTCGGATCTTATAAACCCCGGCAGATAATTAAAGATCTTTCCGCCCTCTTTCATTATTGCCCTGGCTCATCCTCTAGCACTTCTGGGGGAGCCACAATCTACCGCCAAACCTTTAAAACGCTCTAGAAGCTAAACGCGTAGAGATAGACCCCTTAAAGTTTCACTAAAAAATTTTCAAAATTTTATTTTCCGCAGTGAAAAATTTTCAAATTTTTGATTTTTCCGGATTTTCAACTGACTGCCATTTCCAAAATAATAGTCGGATCTTATAAACCCGGCAGATAATTAAAGATCTTTCCGCCCTCTTTCATTATTGCCCTGGCTCATCGCTCTAGCACTTCTGGGGGAGCCACAATCTACCGCCAAACCTTTAAAACGCTCTAGAAGCTAAACGCGTAGAGATAGACCCCTTAAAGTTTCACTAAAAAATTTTCAAAATTTTATTTTTCCGCAGTGAAAAATTTTCAAATTTTTGATTTTTCCGGATTTTCAACTGACTGCCATTTCCAAAATAATAGTCGGATCTTATAAACCCCGGCAGATAATTAAAGATCTTTCCGCCCTCTTTCATTATTGCCCTGGCTCATCGCTCTAGCACTTCTGGGGGAGCCACAATCTACCGCCAAACCTTTAAAACGCTCTAGAAGCTAAACGCGTAGAGATAGACCCCTTAAAGTTTCACTAAAAAATTTTCAAAATTTTATTTTCCGCAGTGAAAAATTTTCAAATTTTTGATTTTTCCGGATTTTCAACTGACTGCCATTTCCAAAATAATAGTCGGATCTTATAAACCCCGGCAGATAATTAAAGATCTTTCCGCCCTCTTTCATTATTGCCCTGGCTCATCGCTCTAGCACTTCTGGGGGAGCCACAATCTACCGCCAAACCTTTAAAACGCTCTAGAAGCTAAACGCGTAGAGATAGACCCCTTAAAGTTTCACTAAAAAATTTTCAAAATTTTATTTTCCGCAGTGAAAAATTTTCAAATTTTTGATTTTTCCGGATTTTCAACTGACTGCCATTTCCAAAATAATAGTCGGATCTTATAAACCCCGGCAGATAATTAAAGATCTTTCCGCCCTCTTTCATTATTGCCCTGGCTCATCGCTCTAGCACTTCTGGGGGAGCCACAATCTACCGCCAAACCTTTAAAACGCTCTAGAAGCTAAACGCGTAGAGATAGACCCCTTAAAGTTTCACTAAAAAATTTTCAAAATTTTATTTTTCCGCAGTGAAAAATTTTCAAATTTTTGATTTTTCCGGATTTTCAACTGACTGCCATTTCCAAAATAATAGTCGGATCTTATAAACCCCGGCAGATAATTAAAGATCTTTCCGCCCTCTTTCATTATTGCCCTGGCTCATCGCTCTAGCACTTCTGGGGGAGCCACAATCTACCGCCAAACCTTTAAAACGCTCTAGAAGCTAAACGCGTAGAGATAGACCCCTTAAAGTTTCACTAAAAAATTTTCAAAATTTTATTTTTCCGCAGTGAAAAATTTTCAAATTTTTGATTTTTCCGGATTTTCAACTGACTGCCATTTCCAAAATAATAGTCGGATCTTATAAACCCCGGCAGATAATTAAAGATCTTTCCGCCCTCTTTCATTATTGCCCTGGCTCATCGCTCTAGCACTTCTGGGGGAGCCACAATCTACCGCCAAACCTTTAAAACGCTCTAGAAGCTAAACGCGTAGAGATAGACCCCTTAAAGTTTCACTAAAAAATTTTCAAAATTTTATTTTTCCGCAGTGAAAAATTTTCAAATTTTTGATTTTTCCGGATTTTCAACTGACTGCCATTTCCAAAATAATAGTCGGATCTTATAAACCCCGGCAGATAATTAAAGATCTTTCCGCCCTCTTTCATTATTGCCCTGGCTCATCGCTCTAGCACTTCTGGGGGAGCCACAATCTACCGCCAAACCTTTAAAACGCTCTAGAAGCTAAACGCGTAGAGATAGACCCCTTAAAGTTTCACTAAAAAATTTTCAAAATTTTATTTTTCCGCAGTGAAAAATTTTCAAATTTTTGATTTTTCCGGATTTTCAACTGACTGCCATTTCCAAAATAATAGTCGGATCTTATAAACCCCGGCAGATAATTAAAGATCTTTCCGCCCTCTTTCATTATTGCCCTGGCTCATCCCTCTAGCACTTCTGGGGGAGCCACAATCTACCGCCAAACCTTTAAAACGCTCTAGAAGCTAAACGCGTAGAGATAGACCCCTTAAAGTTTCACTAAAAAATTTTCAAAATTTTATTTTTCCGCAGTGAAAAATTTTCAAATTTTTGATTTTTCCGGATTTTCAACTGACTGCCATTTCCAAAATAATAGTCGGATCTTATAAACCCCGGCAGATAATTAAAGATCTTTCCGCCCTCTTTCATTATTGCCCTGGCTCATCCCTCTAGCACTTCTGGGGGAGCCACAATCTACCGCCAAACCTTTAAAACGCTCTAGAAGCTAAACGCGTAGAGATAGACCCCTTAAAGTTTCACTAAAAAATTTTCAAAATTTTATTTTTCCGCAGTGAAAAATTTTCAAATTTTTGATTTTTCCGGATTTTCAACTGACTGCCATTTCCAAAATAATAGTCGGATCTTATAAACCCCGGCAGATAATTAAAGATCTTTCCGCCCTCTTTCATTATTGCCCTGGCTCATCGCTCTAGCACTTCTGGGGGAGCCACAATCTACCGCCAAACCTTTAAAACGCTCTAGAAGCTAAACGCGTAGAGATAGACCCCTTAAAGTTTCACTAAAAAATTTTCAAAATTTTATTTTTCCGCAGTGAAAAATTTTCAAATTTTTGATTTTTCCGGATTTTCAACTGACTGCCATTTCCAAAATAATAGTCGGATCTTATAAACCCCGGCAGATAATTAAAGATCTTTCCGCCCTCTTTCATTATTGCCCTGGCTCATCGCTCTAGCACTTCTGGGGGAGCCACAATCTACCGCCAAACCTTTAAAACGCTCTAGAAGCTAAACGCGTAGAGATAGACCCCTTAAAGTTTCACTAAAAAATTTTCAAAATTTTATTTTTCCGCAGTGAAAAATTTTCAAATTTTTGATTTTTCCGGATTTTCAACTGACTGCCATTTCCAAAATAATAGTCGGATCTTATAAACCCCGGCAGATAATTAAAGATCTTTCCGCCCTCTTTCATTATTGCCCTGGCTCATCCCTCTAGCACTTCTGGGGGAGCCACAATCTACCGCCAAACCTTTAAAACGCTCTAGAAGCTAAACGCGTAGAGATAGACCCCTTAAAGTTTCACTAAAAAATTTTCAAAATTTTATTTTTCCGCAGTGAAAAATTTTCAAATTTTTGATTTTTCCGGATTTTCAACTGACTGCCATTTCCAAAATAATAGTCGGATCTTATAAACCCCGGCAGATAATTAAAGATCTTTCCGCCCTCTTTCATTATTGCCCTGGCTCATCGCTCTAGCACTTCTGGGGGAGCCACAATCTACCGCCAAACCTTTAAAACGCTCTAGAAGCTAAACGCGTAGAGATAGACCCCTTAAAGTTTCACTAAAAAATTTTCAAAATTTTATTTTCCGCAGTGAAAAATTTTCAAATTTTTGATTTTTCCGGATTTTCAACTGACTGCCATTTCCAAAATAATAGTCGGATCTTATAAACCCCGGCAGATAATTAAAGATCTTTCCGCCCTCTTTCATTATTGCCCTGGCTCATCGCTCTAGCACTTCTGGGGGAGCCACAATCTACCGCCAAACCTTTAAAACGCTCTAGAAGCTAAACGCGTAGAGATAGACCCCTTAAAGTTTCACTAAAAAATTTTCAAAATTTTATTTTTCCGCAGTGAAAAATTTTCAAATTTTTGATTTTTCCGGATTTTCAACTGACTGCCATTTCCAAAATAATAGTCGGATCTTATAAACCCCGGCAGATAATTAAAGATCTTTCCGCCCTCTTTCATTATTGCCCTGGCTCATCGCTCTAGCACTTCTGGGGGAGCCACAATCTACCGCCAAACCTTTAAAACGCTCTAGAAGCTAAACGCGTAGAGATAGACCCCTTAAAGTTTCACTAAAAAATTTTCAAAATTTTATTTTTCCGCAGTGAAAAATTTTCAAATTTTTGATTTTTCCGGATTTTCAACTGACTGCCCCTCTAGCACTTCTGGGGGAGCCACAATCTACCGCCAAACCTTTAAAACGCTCTAGAAGCTAAACGCGTAGAGATAGACCCCTTAAAGTTTCACTAAAAAATTTTCAAAATTTTATTTTTCCGCAGTGAAAAATTTTCAAATTTTTGATTTTTCCGGATTTTCAACTGACTGCCATTTCCAAAATAATAGTCGGATCTTATAAACCCCGGCAGATAATTAAAGATCTTTCCGCCCTCTTTCATTATTGCCCTGGCTCATCCCTCTAGCACTTCTGGGGGAGCCACAATCTACCGCCAAACCTTTAAAACGCTCTAGAAGCTAAACGCGTAGAGATAGACCCCTTAAAGTTTCACTAAAAAATTTTCAAAATTTTATTTCTCCGCAGTGAAAAATTTTCAAATTTTTGATTTTTCCGGATTTTCAACTGACTGCCATTTCCAAAATAATAGTCAGATCTTATAAACCTCGGCAGATAATTAAAGATCTTTCCGCCCTCTTTCATTATTGCCCTGGCTCATCCCTCTAGCACTTCTGGGGGAGCCACAATCTACCGCCAAACCTTTAAAACGCTCTAGAAGCTAAACGCGTAGAGATAGACCCCTTAAAGTTTCACTAAAAATTTTCAAAATTTTATTTTTCCGCAGTGAAAAATTTTCAAATTTTTGATTTTTCCGGATTTTCAACTGACTGCCATTTCCAAAATAATAGTCGGATCTTATAAACCCCGGCAGATAATTAAGATCTTTCCGCCCTCTTTCATTATTGCCCTGGCTCATCCCTCTAGCACTTCTGGGGGAGCCACAATCTACCGCCAAACCTTTAAAACGCTCTAGAAGCTAAACGCGTAGAGATAGACCCCTTAAAGTTTCACTAAAAAATTTTCAAAATTTTATTTTTCCGCAGTGAAAAATTTTCAAATTTTTGATTTTTCCGGATTTTCAACTGACTGCCATTTCCAAAATAATAGTCGGATCTTATAAACCCCGGCAGATAATTAAAGATCTTTCCGCCCTCTTTCATTATTGCCCTGGCTCATCCCTCTAGCACTTCTGGGGGAGCCACAATCTACCGCCAAACCTTTAAAACGCTCTAGAAGCTAAACGCGTAGAGATAGACCCCTTAAAGTTTCACTAAAAAATTTTCAAAATTTTATTTTTCCGCAGTGAAAAATTTTCAAATTTTTGATTTTTCCGGATTTTCAACTGACTGCCATTTCCAAAATAATAGTCGGATCTTATAAACCCCGGCAGATAATTAAAGATCTTTCCGCCCTCTTTCATTATTGCCCTGGCTCATCGCTCTAGCACTTCTGGGGGAGCCACAATCTACCGCCAAACCTTTAAAACGCTCTAGAAGCTAAACGCGTAGAGATAGACCCCTTAAAGTTTCACTAAAAAATTTTCAAAATTTTATTTTTCCGCAGTGAAAAATTTTCAAATTTTTGATTTTTCCGGATTTTCAACTGACTGCCATTTCCAAAATAATAGTCGGATCTTATAAACCCCGGCAGATAATTAAAGATCTTTCCGCCCTCTTTCATTATTGCCCTGGCTCATCCCTCTAGCACTTCTGGGGGAGCCACAATCTACCGCCAAACCTTTAAAACGCTCTAGAAGCTAAACGCGTAGAGATAGACCCCTTAAAGTTTCACTAAAAAATTTTCAAAATTTTATTTTTCCGCAGTGAAAAATTTTCAAATTTTTGATTTTTCCGGATTTTCAACTGACTGCCATTTCCAAAATAATAGTCGGATCTTATAAACCCCGGCAGATAATTAAAGATCTTTCCGCCCTCTTTCATTATTGCCCTGGCTCATCGCTCTAGCACTTCTGGGGGAGCCACAATCTACCGCCAAACCTTTAAAACGCTCTAGAAGCTAAACGCGTAGAGATAGACCCCTTAAAGTTTCACTAAAAAATTTTCAAAATTTTATTTTCCGCAGTGAAAAATTTTCAAATTTTTGATTTTTCCGGATTTTCAACTGACTGCCATTTCCAAAATAATAGTCGGATCTTATAAACCCCGGCAGATAATTAAAGATCTTTCCGCCCTCTTTCATTATTGCCCTGGCTCATCGCTCTAGCACTTCTGGGGGAGCCACAATCTACCGCCAAACCTTTAAAACGCTCTAGAAGCTAAACGCGTAGAGATAGACCCCTTAAAGTTTCACTAAAAAATTTTCAAAATTTTATTTTTCCGCAGTGAAAAATTTTCAAATTTTTGATTTTTCCGGATTTTCAACTGACTGCCATTTCCAAAATAATAGTCGGATCTTATAAACCCCGGCAGATAATTAAAGATCTTTCCGCCCTCTTTCATTATTGCCCTGGCTCATCGCTCTAGCACTTCTGGGGGAGCCACAACCTACCGCCAAACCTTTAAAACGCTCTAGAAGCTAAACGCGTAGAGATAGACCCCTTAAAGTTTCACTAAAAAATTTTCAAAATTTTATTTTTCCGCAGTGAAAAATTTTCAAATTTTTGATTTTTCCGGATTTTCAACTGACTGCCATTTCCAAAATAATAGTCGGATCTTATAAACCCCGGCAGATAATTAAAGATCTTTCCGCCCTCTTTCATTATTGCCCTGGCTCATCGCTCTAGCACTTCTGGGGGAGCCACAATCTACTGCCAAACCTTTAAAACGCTCTAGAAGCTAAACGCGTAGAGATAGACCCCTTAAAGTTTCACTAAAAAATTTTCAAAATTTTATTTTTCCGCAGTGAAAAATTTTCAAATTTCCGGATTTTCAACTGACTGCCATTCCCAAAATAATAGTCGGATCTTATAAACCCCGGCAGATAATTAAAGATCTTTCCGCCCTCTTTCATTATTGCCCTGGCTCATCGCTCTAGCACTTCTGGGGGAGCCACAATCTACTGCCAAACCTTTAAAACGCTCTAGAAGCTAAACGCGTAGAGATAGACCCCTTAAAGTTTCACTAAAAAATTTTCAAAATTTTATTTTTCCGCAGTGAAAAATTTTCAAATTTCCGGATTTTCATTTGACTGCCATTTCCAAAATATTAGTCGGATCTTCTGGGGGAGCCACAATCTACCGCCAAACCTTTAAAACGCTCTAGAAGCTAAACGCGTAGAGAGAATTTTCAAAATTTTGATTTTGACTATTATTTAGGAAAACGTGTGAAAACGTTTAGTCTACAGGAAAATGCCGATGCGTTAAATATATATTTATTTTAATTATATATATAAAAATAAAAAATTTCCCTGTTTTTTCATCAACCAGGGAAGGTGGAAAAAAATGTAAACAACTTTTTTTTTTTGTCCGTTTGTGATTTTTTCGTGCGCAATTGCGCAAATTCTGTCAAATAAAAATTTTGCGAAATTTCCGAAATTTCCGAAATTTTACGAACGCAAACGAACAGATAGCAGCTCATCGTTTTTCATGACATAGGAACAACATGAAATGGAACACAATGTGTATGTGAAATAATCTGATACCACTGTTTCGCTACTTCTGATGTAAACTTTTTTACTGGTTTCAGGAAAGCCAGAATTAAGGAGGGAGTCAGTTGAAAATCCGGAAAAAACTAAATTTTGAAATTTCCCGATTGAATATTTTTCCTGTCTCCGGCTACCACTGAGACGAACCGAAAATGGAATGGAACGAATGAAAATGGTACCAATTCAATTGCGAATGGTTGGCAACACTAGTTTGACATTTGTGCGGCTAATCTTCGGACAATCTCGAAAGGTAAGAATCGAAAAATCGCCATCTCGTCGGAAAAATAATAATTTCTCGATTAATTTCAGTTTTTCTGCCCAAAACAAAAAGTTCAGAATGTTCGCCTTGACTCGCACGGCAGCCACAGTGGCTCGGTAAGTTTTCCAAGATGATAAATATAAGAAATTTATTGCGAGGAACCGGCATCGATTCTTCTGCATGATTACATAAATAACCAGACTAAACTTATACATGCACACACAAACAATTAAGAATTTTCTATATAATTCCATGTACATATTTTTTGTTGTAGTTCCGCTACTCGTAACAAGCATTCCCTGCCCTCCCTGCCCTATGACTATGCAGCTCTGGAGCCCATCATCTGTCGCGAAATTATGGAGGTCCATCACACCAAGCATCACCAGACCTACGTCAACAATTTGAACGCCGCCGAGGAGCAGTTGGCCGAAGCTCACTCCAAGAAGGACGTGACCAAGATCATTAGCCTCGCTCCCGCCTTGCGTTTCAACGGTGGCGGCCACATCAATCACTCCATCTTCTGGCAGAATCTCTCGCCCGAGAAATCGGAACCCTCCAGCGAGCTGAAGGCGGCCATCGAACAACAATTCTGCAGCTTTGAGAATTTCAAGAAGGAAATGAGCGCCATCACTGTGGCCGTTCAGGGCTCCGGCTGGGGTTGGTTGGGCTACAACAAGAAGACCGGCAAATTGCAATTGGTCGCCATGCCAAATCAGGATCCTCTCGAGGCTAGCACAGGTAAATTGGACATTTGACTCTTGGTTTCAATTGAAATAATGCTCGGTTCTTTAGGTCTGGTGCCTCTGTTCGGCATTGATGTGTGGGAGCACGCCTACTATTTGCAATACAAGAATCTTCGTCCCTCGTACGTGGATGCCATTTGGGACATCGCCAATTGGAAGGACATTTCCAGCCGTTTTGCTGCCGCCTCGAAGTGAGCGTCGATCGCTTTCTAGATTAGTTGATAAACAGCAAGCCAATGGAAGATTGTTGGACTTGTTGTTGCAGCACTCAGTGTTATTTGTCTGTGCTTTAAATCATTGTACGTGGCTTGGCCACAATCTCGCTCGCTAGAGAAAAAAACCATTTAATAAAATAATAAAAACAAACTCATATGGAATGAATGACAGAACTTTGCTCCCTTTGAGTATTCGCTAATCGTCACTAGATGGAGTTGTCGTCACTTCTTCGGTCTTCGTTTTCTCCACGACTTTATCAATTCTTGACATTCCTCACAGATCAGCTGCTTGGCTCTGACAATCAACAACTTCTGTATGTAATCAGAAGAAATAACGTCAACAAAAACAATAACAAAACAAGAAGGGAAGCGAATGAATTTTCTGAATCAGCTGAACGACGAGCGGAAACAACCATCATCATCCACCACCCATCCAGTGGAAGAAGCCATCATCAACATCATCATCGCATTGGAGCTGTAAAGCGACGACAACGGCTGGTCCTGCGCCGTAGCTCTGGAATCCACCGTGGGAACCGATGGAAATCGCTTGCGCACAAAACTCTTCACTGGATTTTCGTTCACGAAGCCAGACCAGAAGAAGTCAGAGTCCAACTTGTGTCCACGAATGGTTCGCATAAGGAAATCTCTTGGTAACTCGAACGGTGTCGCGTCCACGGAATAAAATCGTCCCCGAAAAAAAAAAAACAAACAGAAGAAACGAAATAAAGTAAAAAAATCCGTTTTCATCTTCTGAACTTTGAAACTCTCTGCGTGTGTGTTTTTTGTGAGTGCTTTAAATTATCTACTTGGATTCTCCCTAAGAACTAATTCCTCTAGAATAGAAGTGGAATTGAAAAATAACAAGTTTGATATTAGGAAAAAAATCACTTTGTTGTTTTCGCTATACTACATACATAGATAGTTTCCTGCCAGAGTTTTTCCTGCTGCGGGCAGCAAATTTTCCATCACTTCCCGGTAAGTTTTTCAAGAAAATATTCAATTGAAAAAATTCAGCCATCGAAATTTTGAGGCATCGAAATTTTTCACCATCACTCGGTTGGGTTTCCTTTGTCAGCAGAATATAATGAGAAAGTCACTGTGACGTCGAGGTTTTTGTGAAAAATCAATTTCCCGCAAGGTGGTCTCTCGGTTCTCTCTCTCGTTCGTTCGTTCGTTCCTTCATCGTTCGTCGCCGTTCCTTCGACCATCGTTCGTCTTCGCCTTCGTCGCTCTCGAATTTGCTCTTCGCTTCGCCTCTCTCTCTCTCTCTCTCTTTCAATCGGTTGGACTCGCTCTGCGCAAACTCTCGCCAATCCCGATGATGGGTCTCCGAAGTTATCTGTCGTCTTCTCGGACTATTTTTATGTGCTCCTTTTATTATGTGCTCCTTTTATTTTGTGCTCCTGTCCTGGATGCCGTTTGAGCCACCAGAAGATCACTCTGTTGATGATGATCAGTAGAAATTGGGATAGGAGAAGGAGTAGGATCTGGAGAGGAACAGGAGCAAGAGGTGGAGTAGGATCAGGAGAGGAAGAGAATCGTTCATAGGATCAGGAGAGGAAGAGCATCAGGAGTTAGAGTAGGATCAAGAAAAGAACATTAGAAGAGCAGGTGCAAGGATCAGGAGAATAATAGGAACAAGAGTCGGAGCAGTTGAAGAAATAGAAGATGACTATGAGAAGAAATAGGAGCATAAGTTGATCCAATTCCTATTGATCCAGTTCCACACTGAAAGGAAAAAGTGAGAGTAGTAAAAAGAGTTAATCCTTGAAAATTCTCAATTGAATTTTTTTTTCCAACTGACATTGGTCTGGGATTATAATCAAAATCCTTGATCCTTGCACGAAGCACTCGCAGAACGATTGGCTGAATGTCAAGACTCAAGCGGAGGTGAAAAGGTCAGAGGCTCACGGTCTGACTCTGACGGTAAACATTCTTGTTGAATTCCTTGATATTGGTTTTGGTTGTTCTTCTTATTGTTTTTGGTTTTCTTATTGTTTTTCATTTTCTTCTTATTGTTTTTGATCTTCTTGTTGTTTTTATAACAATGATGGCATAAAACGGAAATCCTGTTTATCGATTAATCATGCACACAGACTCAAGTGTGCCGTCTCCACGTGAGAGAGTGTGAGGCTGTGAGCGAGGGAGAGAGAGAAAGTGTGTGCTTTTGTGCGAGAAGCGAGGAGAAGATGATGGAGAAGAAGTGAAACGAGATGATTGTGAACTTAATTGATCAACAAGGATACTCGAAAAAATCGATTAGTCTCAGACAACAACTGACAAAAATAAACACACGAAACACCACGACGAATTGACTTTTGCATCGATGCCAACCATGGTTTGATAGTTCAATATTACTATCTATCTATCTATCCATAGGACCACAAACCCTTAACCTTATCCCCGTCCTTTTCTCCCTCCTGTTGACGACTGCCTTCCATATGTTCGTTGCGCAGGAGAATATAAAATTACAGTTATTTATAGCGACCGCCCACGACAGGCTGCGTGCAACAGACGCACCGAACTTCGACGCCACCGATTCTTCACTCCATCAACTACTCATCCTCTGACGAGGTGAGGTGCTTTGGGGGATGGAATCGTTCGTTCGTTCGTTCGTTACTGACGGAGACGTCGATTGCGTCTTTTGCGAATCGTCAACAGTTACAACAACAATGAAAACAGACGACACTCACAATAAAAACAACAAGTTTCAATATAAAAACAACAATTTTCACAATAAAAAAAACAATTTTCACAATAAAAACCACAAGCTTCAAAATAAAAACAACAACTTTCACTGTAAAAACAACAATTTTTACAATAAAAACAATAACTTTCACAATAAAAACAACAACCTTCACATTACAAACAACAAACTTCACAATAAAAACAACAACTTATTCGATGTTAAATAAAAACAACAACTTTCTCGTTGTTCAACAAAGCAAAAACAGCATTGAGCTTCAATAAGAGAATTCTCTCGTCCAAGGGAACCCTTGCACCCGGTTGGTCTCCAGGCACAACCCACAACTCGAGATTCGCAGTATTTTCTAGACCTTTAAAAATCATCCTCCTTTTGCTCATGGCTCATGGTATCGTGTCATCATTTCATTTCTCATCTTGGCATGGGTTTTGTATATTTTATTGGTCTCTCTTCCTCGACCTTTGAAGTAATAATCATGCCTCTTGCTCTCTTGTCCATTTCTTCGACACTTCGACTCATCCTCTGGCACATTCTCGTTGAACCGTCAATAATCATGGGATGTGTGGGCGTTCGAGTTGTCGTCGTTGGACAGACAAGAGGCAGAGACAGACAACAACAACATTGACGACGATAACGACGACGAGACATCGACATCGCAAAAAGGTTCGTTCGAGATACGAATATTTTATTCAGTGAAGGAATTTCCATTGGAATTTTTGAAATTGCAAATCAGATCGATGTCGGATTAAAAGGAGGAAGAGTCTTTGGATGTGTATTAGGAAGAAATTGTCAAACTGAAGACAATTTCTCAGAATTTGTCGTCCAAAGTTGAACATCGAGAAAAATCGTAAATCTTCTTATATTGGATATGGAAGGACTTGGTGCTTCTGCATCGTAGTATTTAAAGGTTTTATTTACGAAAAAATGTGATAAATTCAAGATTTGTGTCTTCCGAAGGACTTCAATTTACTTTCATCACAATTTTAGTAGAACTCATTAATAGAATGAGACCTTGATGACAAAAATATGGCAAAAATAGTAATTTTAATGGTTCCAAAAAGTTTTCATTAATTTCTCCAAAAACTTTGGGTACTTTCATATCAAGTTATATTTTCGACGATAGAAGAATTTCATAGTTTTTGATGGAATCATTTATCATGTGATTTAAGACTTATTAGCGATTGTCCCAAAAACTTCATGGATTTTTCAAATGAAGGATCAATTGTCCTTTGACCATATTCTGTCTCCATATTCCTTTACCACATTTTGAACACGATTTTCATCTTACAGATCAAACATTTAATTCGCAAAATTATTGTCTTCAGCAATCACACACAATGGACTTCGATGAAGATTAATGAAAGAAAGTTTTTGGCTGATATGTCATCGCCCTTGGCCAAATCATTCTGCTCATGTTATGTTGAGGGATATGAAGGATATGAGGGGTATGAATGAGGGTCATGAAGGACATGAGGATATGAGGGGTATGAATGAGGGATTTGATGGGTATGAAGGATATTCCTGTACTCCAAGGACAATCTGCTTCCCATCTTTGTAGATCTTCCAAAAGGCGATTAAATGTCAAATCGCCTTTGGATGGAGACAGAAAAGTTTGGGCGTCGTCGAAAGGTTCGAGTGCAAATATTTACGATACCAATTCATCTTAATTAGTCGAGTGTTCGATGGATTCGTGTGTGTGTGTGTGTGTGTGGTGGGAGTGTGACACAAAATGAGGCCATTTCACTCTAACATAGACGTCTCACTCTAACAAAGAAGTGTCGAATTACACAAAGAATCTTCATAATGTAGCAGGAGTTAGGAGATATCTGTCTGTCGTATCGAGAATGGACTGTTGCAATTGTGCTCTTGTATAATTTGCGATAATGTCGCGAAAATAAATTCACAAAGTTGCAGATCTCGAAAGGGAGAAGAGAGGAGGATGGAGGAAAAGGAGGATGTAGGAGAAGGATCATGGAGGAGAAGGATCATGGAGGAAAAGGATCATGGAGCAGAAGCACGATAGAGAACTACGATAGAGGAAAATAGAGGCTGGAGTATGAAGGAAGCGGAAGGATATCGTCTGGCTTAATTTACATTCACATTATGGAATTGCTTTTCAGTAAATAATGGAGCGCATCCGCCGCATCCGTTTCCGGTTTGTCTGCTGTTCGCCGAGCTTCTTCTTTTTCCTCATTACGTTGCAATGAGACAGAAATAAATTGAGAAAGAACAGAAACACAGAACGAGTTAGAGACAAAAGATTAAGAGTGTGGTGGGAAGAGGAAATAGAGGATGAGATATTGAGGAAGAGAGATAGAGGAAGAGCTATAGAGGAATATAGTTAGAGGAAGAGCTATAGAGGGAGAGCTATGTAGAAGGATATAGAGAAGGAGATAAGCATAGTGTCAGAGGGAGACAACAAGATACGGTTGGTTTTCGTAACCAGCTGCCGGCGCTGTTTCCGTCTCAGCGTCTGCTCTTTGTGGCTCATTGGTTCGCTTAACTTTTGTTGCAACATTTTTGCTCCATGTCTCTCTGTCTTTCTGTCTGTATGTCCGTCTGTCTGTCCCTCTAGCTGTCCCTCTTCCTCTCGCCCTTGGCCAGACAGCGGAAACGGAAGATGAATGGCGGGCGAATGGGTTTTAACGGATTGCGAGCGGTTCCTCCGACATGTTCCTCCGACATTTGAGAAACTGCGTTTGCGGTTTCAGTCTGGAGGAACTTGGGATCCTTTTGTTGGTCTCGGTGGTTGCGGTCTGAGGATGAGAAGCCCTCGGGCGAGGATCTTCAACACCAACCCATGGGGAATTATCTAAAAATAATTCTTAAAAATTTGTTTGTTCCAACGATTTTTGTTCCTTTTTTTTGAGGATTTTTTATTGGTAGGATTATTTATATTCATGGAGAATTATTTACAAAATATTGTCTTCGTAATTTTTCCTCATTTTTTAGGATTTTTATTTTTCTTTGGACATTTTTATTTTTCATTATTTTTGGTTTTCTTATTTAAAGATTTTTTCATTTTCTTGGTTGGTTTCTCATTGTTTTTTTCTCTCCTTTGATGATTTTTTCTCTTTCTCCATTGATAATTTTTTCTTTTTTCTTCCTCCATTGAGGATTTTATTATTTTTTTTTGTTTTTCTCCATTCAGTCCTCGATTGGCGACGACGTCCTTAATTCGACCATAAAAATACAGATTTCCCATCCTTCATTTCGTTTCATTTCATTTCAGTTCAGTTCAAGAACAAAAGTCATGCCAAGGGACCGAGGAAATCCTTCTTGGCTCCTCTCCTCTCGCTATTTGTTTGTTTTTGTTTTTTTTTATGCTCGTCGCTTTCGCATGAGTCACTCGTTTCATTCGTCTGTCCGTCCATTCGTTCGTCTGTCCGTCCATTCGTTCGTCTGTCCGTCCATTCGTTCGTGTGTCGTCCTCGTCTTCCTCCGGTAGTCCTGGCGCCTCCAACACTTCTGTCTCCACCGAGGTTTCTGCCTCCATCATCGACACGAGTCGAAGCGCCTACGTATCGAGCTGTGCTTTTCTCTCTCTCTCTCCAACATTGTGAAAATCCCTCTCTCTCCAACATTGTCTAAATCCCTCTCTTTCTCTCTACCGAACATTATCTAAATCCACCGCTCTCTCTTTCTCGGACATTATCTAAATCCCTCTCTCTCTCACTCACTCACGCACTCACTCACTCATTGTTTCTCTATATCGGTCCCTCTCTATCTCGGTCCCTCTCTCTCTCTCTCGGTCCCTCTCTCTCTCTCGGTCCCTCTCTCTCTCGGTTCCTCTCCCTCTCTCTCGCTTGGTCCTCGTTCTCGTCCTCGTCTTTGTTCTCCTCCCCATCGTCGTCCTCGTTCTCCACTCGGTCGCTCTCGTGTGGCTGGCTCCCTCGTTGTAGGGATCCTCGGCTCGCCTCGGTTGTCCCGAACTCGTTGTGAGTGTCGGTGACTAATCGCGAGTCGGTCTGGTGTGGAACGGGAGGCGGGTCGGAGCGGTGGGCGGTCTGGCGGCGCAGACGACAGGGAGAATGACGACAACGACGACAACAAGGACGACGACGATGAAGAGGAGGACGATGGCGACGAGAATGACGACAAGGAGAATGACGACAAGGAGAATGACGACAAGGAGAATGACGACAAGGAGAATGACGACAAGGAGAATAACGACAAGGAGAATGACGACAAGGAGAATAACGACAAGGAGAATGACGACAAGGAGAATGACGACAAGGAGAATGACGACAAGGAGAATAACGACAAGGAGAATGACGACAAGGAGAATGACGACAAGGAGAATGACGACAAGGAGAATGACGACAAGGAAAATAACGACAAGGAGAATAACGACAACGTGGATGACGACGACGCCTAGAAGGAGGAATCTTTGCGGCTCCAAAATGGAGGTGGGCATGGCAAAAAAAAAAAAAAAAACACGGAAAACGGCAGCCGACGAGGCTCGAAACCAAAAGCAAAACTAAAATCAAAACCAAAAACCACAAAAAGAACGACAAAAAAATCCAAAAAGAACGACAACGCATTCGTGTGCCAGTTGTTGTTGCTTGTTTGTTGTTGTTGTATAATTTTTGCTCCTGGTGCCAAGAAGTCGGTGACGGTTTTTTTTCCTGCGCCTCGATTCTCGTTTCAGCGTCAGCCCTGGGTCCACTCGACGCCAGTGTTATTGGTATTGTTGTTGTGGTTGATGATGTTGTTATTGTTGTTGTTGTTATCCACAAGTCGCAACATATGCGAGAAACGTGGTTATTATTACAGAGCACCTACATTCGTCTCCTACCACAGTTTTCTCTCTCTGCTTCTCTCTCTTTCCTTTCTCTTCCCTCCTCTCGTTCTGTTCGTCCTCCTTCGACGATGCCATGGCTACTGTGTGTGTGCATAGCGTGTGCTTATTTGTGGTTGTGTCTTTGTGTGTGTGTTTGTGTCACTGTGTCTGTGTTTGTGTCACTGTGTGTGTGGGTTTGTGTTTGTGGTAACACATGCCTGTGTATGTGTGGTCATAATAATATGGTTCCAGCTCACATGGCTCC
The DNA here is from genome assembly GCA_017309665.1 of Coelopa frigida. Lineage (NCBI taxonomy): Eukaryota > Metazoa > Arthropoda > Insecta > Diptera > Coelopidae > Coelopa > Coelopa frigida. The sequence continues at coordinate 6,482,664 of CM029562.1, forward strand.
AATTGCTGATTCCTATGATGTTGGTCTTTTTTGTTGTTGTTCGTGTTATTGTTGTTAGTTTTTATTGTTGTTAGTTTTATTGTTGTTTTCTTGTTGTTGTTTTTATTGTTGTTGTTTTTCTTGTTGTTGTTTTTATTGTTGTTAGTTTTATTGTTGTTTTCTTGTTGTTGTTTTTATTGTTGTTTTTGTTGTTTTTCTTGTTATTTTTCTTGTTATTATTGCTAGTCTCGCTCCCTAGCCAACAATCCCAGTGAATCCTTTCTCATCCTCCCATCTCCCTCCTTCCACAAACATTCATATAAATATATGCATATATAACTTGTAGTTAAGTCGAAATTAAAGGTTGGGCACTTGGCGTTGAAGGCGTGGCACGCCCCCTGATGACACACTATACATACCTATATAGAGAAGAGAAATCTAATTGAATTAATAGTTCTCCTTGATCTATTCCAACAAAAACTCTCTCACATAGGGAACATTCATTGAAATACTGTATGATTATGTGAAATATACCATAGTTTTGTTTTTTATTTTGGTTGAATTCTCTGGCTTCATCCACTGGAATTGGTAAACATCCGGTCCTTTTGGATAGGTCATGGAACGATGCATTATTTTTGGGTGAGCGTAATTGCGTGCTGGGGTGAATCAACTGACGAAGTTTTTGCCCAACAAAACCGAACACATTCGTCTCTGTCTGTCCGACTAGTTGGCGTCTGTCTGTTAGTATATTCTGTCTGTTGGTTAGTCTTCTGTTGGTCTACTAGTCTGTCTGTCCATCAATTTGTCTGTCCGTCAATCCGTTAGGCAATTGTTTCCACCCCTCGGGGCCCAGAAATCGCGGTGCTCCAGTCGTGAATTCGTTTGCAACAAATGCGGTTACTAGAAACTCACGAGGGTGCGTCCACTTGTTCTCGACGCTGTCCTTTGGAGGTGGGAAGCGAAAGAGAATGGGGTGGGCAGCAGACGGAGGAGTTGGTAAAAATAGAGAGAGTATGGGGTGAAAAATCGACATGACTCATAGGCAAAACGACGAGCCCGAGGCGGAATTTCGAACCGAGTCGAAGCGAGTCGAGCGGAGTCGAGTTGAGTTCAGTTGAGTTGAAGGAAAGGACCCGCAGGACCCTTTGCTGCGGTTCGGTTTTCGAATGTTAAAATGAAGAAATGACGACGATATCGAAGGAAGGAAGTGAGGATTGAATGGGGGAGAAAGAGAGAGTGAGAGGTGAATTCCATCTATCGAGGGGTTTCCATGGCTCGGGGCCGATTGTAAAGTGCGAAAGGAAAGTGTCGAAGTGTCAAATTTCTCCCGACAGCAATCAGACGTCACTTGAGCCGTCTTTTGCCAATGGCTCACAACGCCGGCGTTGCCACATTGGGGGCCTGGTTCGCCTCTGGCTGCTTCCGTTCAAAGTGGAGAAGAGAAGAAAAAGACAAAGTCGAACTTAAAAAGAGCGATGAAGGAAAAATAACGAATGAAAAGAACTCGAAAAAGCGACAGAAAACCAAAGGAAGTGAAGAGTGTGTGAAAGAGAAAGCTAAGAGTGTGAAAGAGAGGGCGAAGTGTGTGACAGAGAAGGCGAAGTGTATGACAAAGAAGGCTAAGAGTGTGACAGAGAAGGACAAAGTGAGGGTGAACTCATAGAACTTAATTTAAATTTGCCTCGTTTCTCTCTTAATTGTGCATTTGCGCTTTCATTTATTTAATGAGAACATTTAAGTTCTCAACCGAGGGCCCCAAGGGAATCCTTGTTGTTGGTTGTGTGCGGAAATCTGTGTGTCGTGTTGTTGTTGTTTTCGTTGCGCTGTTTTTTTCGCTCCACACTTTAATTAATTCCACTCCCATTGTCCTTACACAACTTTCGTGGGACGATCCATCATCCAAATTAGATTAAAGCATATCCTTCGGTTTAGATTTCAGCTCATCCTATGGTTTTGAGTTCAGCTCATCCTTTGGTTTTAACTTGAGTGAAATCCTTCAGGAATTCTTCATTATATTCTAATCTATGCTTATACAATTCAGTTTCTATTTATTTTCAATTCAGTTCAGTTTCCATTCATTTTCAATTCAGTTTATTTTTAGTTTCAATTCAGTTTCTATTTTTTTTTTTGAATTTAATTTCTTTCAATTCGGTTTCATTTCAATTTCTATTTAGTTTCAATTCATTTTCTTTAAACTTTCAATCTCGTTTTCGTTTCCATTCCTGTTCAATTTTCGTTTCAATTCCTTTTCAATTCGCAACTCTAACGCGATTTTGAGTTTTCAAATCAAATCAAATCCATTTCCATTTCGATAAAATAACATTCAGTCTCCAAGGATTTCGCTAGCCGTGAATCTTTTTCCCCCCCCCTCGGTTTCTGCTCAAGGACATGAGAAATCCGAAAGGCAGACAAACATCAAGACAGACGTCATGAGTCACAGACAAGGCTAGCAATATGAGGGAGTGAGAACGACAGAGAGAGAGAAAGAGAGAAGTGAAGAAGAAATGATTATCGACTTCTCTTGGCTGAGAGAATTTCTGAGTTAAGTTCTATAGCAAATAGAAGTTGAAAATAAGTTTCTAAAGCAATCCTCGATCGACCGCCAAGGGACACAAATTTTTATATTATATTTATATTATGTTCCTTCCATTATCGTTCCGCGAAGGAGTAGGAGAAGGAGGGAGAAGGAGGAGGAGAAGGAGGAGGAAGGGAGGTGGAAAATGGAAAGAAATATTTCTTTCGCAAAGTGGCCGCTTCTGGAGGACAGAGAAATGAAGCCATTAAAGTGTTTGTTGGCCAAGAGCTAATGCAACGATGCTGCGTTCGCCTGCGGTGCTTTAAAGTAGTTGTCCACTAGCTCAACTTATTCTCTCTCTATGTCGTCCTTTCCTTCTCACTCCATATATTTTCCACCCACATCTTCTACTCCCTCTCTCTCTCTGTCGAAATTCACTTCACTTTCGCAACGTAATGTCTCGAGTCCTCTAGTCTCGAGGTTGTGGGATGTTCTCAACTTGTCTCGTCTCGTCTCGTTTTGTCGCCGGGGTTTTGTGTCAACGACAGTTCATGCTCTCTCTCGCTCTCTATTCGTGTTGTTGTTATTGCTGTTGTTATTGCCCTCTGACCTCCACCCCCCCACCCCTCCCTCGTCTGAAGTACGTAAATTCCCACCCACAACCTTCGCAATTTGTAGCGCGTGCAAATTAATAGATTCCATCTCACTCAGATTGAAAAGGACATTCATCAGAAGTTGAATGTGTTTGAACTTCGGCGATGAACTCAACTCACCTGGGCGAAAATTTCTCAGAAGCACATCCCCATAGTGAATGTATTTATTTTTAAATTCAAAGTGATGTCAATGGTATTTTATTTTATTTTATTTTATATTAAAACACAAACCAACCTCACTTGACCATCAACTCCTGTTGCCTTGTGGATCTTCTCACGTGGCCATTTCCGTTTCCGGTTTCATTGTTTCACATTTTGGAATAGAATAAATTTTAAAACAATATCTGTCATCGAGCAGAATAAACGGTAATTACATTTATTCTCAAGACAATAAATTCAAATTATACTCAAATGGATGGACGAGGAGTTGAGAGGAGAAGATAAAGAAGCGCGAAAGAGACGGAGAATATAAATCAATAGAAAAGGACATTTCGTTTTACGTCACACACAAGTTATTTGCTCTTGTTGTTGTTGTTGTTTTTGTTGGGGTTGTTGGTGTTGATGACGATGAAGCTGTTGTTGTTGTTATTCTTGAGTGTTTTGTTATTGTTTTTGTCCTCTGTTCACTCGCCTCAGATGACAAAATAAGATCAGACATTAATGCTGTGTCGAAGGCACCGATGTAAATACATACATTAGACATCGGGAAGAACACTTGAGCAAACGAACGACGCACGACGACCGAACACAGTCGTGGCGAAACCATTGGGCAGCGAGTCGCGTGGGAACGACGGGAATCGCAATGATGGAATCGCATGAGGTTGGAGTGGAAAAAATACCTTCAAATGGATTGAATATTGTGGAATTGAGAATGGTTCAAAGTCCAGAAATTGAAAGAATGATTCAATGTTCTGAAATTTCAGGGAATGGTTCAAAGTCCTGTAATTTTGAGGGAACAGTTCAAAGTCCTGTAATTTTGAGGGAACAGTTCAAAGTCCTAAAGTTGAGGTTCTTCGAAAGGTTCTTCATCAACGCACTTTTGCCAAGGAAATCCCCCGAACCACCTCCGAATCCCCTCAGCACCCCAAAATCTCCTCAACACAATTATGCCAAAACCCCAGAGCGCATGTCCCGACCGAGAGTTCGTCTTGTCGTCGGTTCGGATCGGTTTAGGTCGGGTTGTGTTCGTCTCGGACTCGGCCAAGTTCTTCCAATACCAACGGAGGACGTTCGTTCCAACCATCGTGCCTTCAATTCGCAGTTAACCCTGGTGGGGTTCGATTCGGTCGCTCGCTGCACTTTTTTTGTCGTTTCGGTCGCACCGATTTCCATCGATTTTCCCCCAAAACAATAGTTTAATCGAAGTGATTTTTTGTTTGTCGAGATTTTAATAAAATACCGAGATCCTGAGATCGGGAAAAATTCGTCGAATTTACGGTTAACACGCAGCTGACGTGACGTCGTCGTCGTTGTCGTCCTGAAGAATCCTTTCGATCGAAGGGAGGCGAAAGAAAATCTGTATTGAGCGAAATTCTTGTTTCGATCGGGAACGAAAAGTTGTTATACCAAAAATATACCAAAAAAAAAAAAAAACAAACAAAAACTCAACGCAACGCAACGAGATGTGGTCGTAATGTAACGTAAAGTAAAGTAACGATACGCAACAAAAATTGAGAGAGAGAGAAAAATTCTACAAGGATAGAATATATGTAAAAGTGGACAGTTGTTGTTGTTGTTTTTTTACGAATGTGCGCATTTGGATATTTTGTAATATTTTCTCTGTTTTTGACAACTGTTTTGATTGTTTTACTGATTTTTGCAACGACTACGAAGAAATCTCTGCTTGATAATTTCATTTTCAATTTCCAACAAGATGATCAACTACTCCAACAACAACAACAACAAAAAATACTAATCAATAAAATTCTCACACTCCATTGAAGGAGAAAAAATTTAACAAAAACAAAGAAATAACGAAACGCTGTCAAAATATTCATCTTTCTACAAAGAACGAAAAACTTTTGTGAATATTTTGGTTTGCGTCCTTTTTTCCAAATTGGTAAAGAATTTATTAGAAAATCAGCAACAAAAAAGAAAATTCCATATGAATCATTGGTGAAAATTTCCATCCATCTTTCGTTTCCTCGTTTTCTCTGCACTAGCAAAAGTTTCTTTTTTTTTCTTTCTTTTATTTGCCATAAAGTTTCTTTGTAGAATATGTGTACATGTGTGGGTGGATGTGAATGTGGGAGTGCGAGTGGAAGTGAATGTGGATCGTGTGGAAGAGTGGAGAAATTTCCGTCAAGTGGAGGAGTTTGGGAAGGAGTGGAGAGAAGACGAGTGGAGAGGAGCGAAGTTGGGAGAAAGAGAGAGAGAGAGAAGCTCGTGTTCGTCGGCTAAAGAGAGAGCGACACGAAAATTTATTGATAAAGGTCATGACGGCACTGTAGAAGGATAAATTGTGTAGCACACGAACACGCACACACACAAACAATATGGTTTCAAAATTACACAAACACACACACAAACACACAATTCAAACACAGTAGATTTCAGAAGATAGGGATTTAAAACATTTTCGAGGAAGATTTTTTGAAACGAATAATTTATTTAAATAAATTAATTCGAGAACCTTGTTGAAGAGGTTGAGAAAGAGCTCGCAATTTCCAGAAGTTCTCTTTCTCTTGGCTTCCAGAAGGCTTCTGTAGAAACTTCTCACTCTCTCTCGACTCTAGCTCTGAACTCTTCCCTCTAATATTATCGCTCTCACTCACTCTCGCTCTCGCTCTCACTCACTCTCACCCTCTCTCGCTCTCCCTATCTCTCACTCACTCTTTCTCTCTTTCTTTCGATCCTTGTCTTGAGTTTTATTTTGACATATTTTTTTTGTCATTTCGTAAACATACCGTAAAAAAAATGCATGCTCACTTTTTCTCCTCCTCCTACTTCTTGTTCTTCGTTCAAGTCACTTCAAGTCTTCGCAATATAATTCCCAACTCATTTTTCCATTCTATTCTCGTCTTTTGTGTGAAGTGCAAAATTTTTACCGTGGTTGATTTTTGCAGACGCCACTGTATAAGAAGAAACAAGTGTAGTCAACATTGTTTGGAAATAAATAAGAAATTCAGAGACTTTTAAAAACCAAGTGAATTCCGAATATCAAGAAGGACATTTCAATAAAAAAGAATATTTGAATTGAGAAGGACATTTTAATAAAAAAGGATATTTTAATTGAGAAGAAAATTTTAAATAAAAAGAATAGTTTTAATTAAACAAATATATTTTAATTGAGAAGGATATATTAATTGAGAAGAACATTTTAATAAAAACATACAATTTAATTTCGAAGCCCATTTAAAATTCGAAGGACATTTGTGAAAAATATGTGAGTTTTTGTGTAAGTGAATCAAAAGAAATTGTGTTTAAAGCAGTTTTAACTGCATCCAAAGGAGAATTCTTCAGGTAAAAGAACTTAGTAAATACTACATAGAGATTTTACGTCTCTTTTCTTTGGTTATTACGTTGTCGTCGTTAAGAATTGTGGTGGGATGGTGAAGAAGGGGGTGGCGTGGTTGAGAGGGAGGGAGGTCGAGAGGGAGAGGGGTGTTCAAGTGGGAGGGTGGCTATCGAAGGGGAGAGTGGTGAATTTTCAGTGCTATGACTCATGCTGTTTATGGAAAGACTGTGCGACGAAAAAAACTCACTGGAAAGTGGATGGGAAAAGTCTCTTTGGAAGTCTGTGCGTGCTGGAAAAGTTTTCACAATGAATTTCATACAATCAGAAAATTATGAAAATAAAAATTTAAGACTTTTCTTTTAATATAATAGAAAAAATTAAATCTTTTCTTATAAATTTTCAATAAAAACTTTTCTTTAGTGAGATTCGAAAAGTTAAAGAATGAAATAAGTGAAATAGTTGAAATTCTAAGAATTTCCAACACGAGTCGAACGAGTTGATTGAATGCAAAATCTCTCTGTCTCATTCTAATGCGAATGAGTCATTGTGTGAGGGCAGAAAGTACGGTCATGGACCCCTTTGGTTCAAACCCCTTGTTCAAATACCAACCCCCCCCCCCCCCCCACAACCCCCACCATCCCTTAAAAATAATGTATGGAGAGAAAAAAATCATGTCGATAGCTATCGTAAAAGGTTTGGCAATTTCATATCAAGGGAGCTTCGGCATAGAGTTCACATTGTTTCGGTAGTCCATCTGAAAGCCATAAATCACTTTAGTAACAACCATGAGGCTTCCCTAGAATCTACATTGAAAAACATTCACCCATATAAATTATTTTAATTCCTTGTGGGATGGTGAACCACCTGCTGCTTTTGGACATAAATACCTACATAAATACCTACATATATATAGCTACATGCATACATCCAGGCTCCTTTGTTATGGGCCAAGTAATTGTTTTGTTCAAAAGCCACTGAAACGAGCCGTGGTTAATGGGGAAACGATGTGGAAACCATAAGAGAAGAATCTCTTGAATGAATTTTTCAAATAAATTAGGAAATACATTCCGAACCCCATACTAAAGTAATTACTATTATTATTGTAATTATATAATCTCATAATTGTATTTTTTTTTCAATTTCAATTTTAGAGTCTAATTTATAAGGAAGGCCTCTGGGCCTCTCGCCGCCAGTATGTCGTCTGTTAAAGTGGCGGTTCGAGTGCGTCCCTTCAACTCGCGTGAAATCGGGCGGGAATCGAAATGCATCATCGAGATGAGCGGTGCCACAACCGGTAAGAAAATCCATACTAATCATTAATTAAACTGTTTTTAGTATATGTAAATCGATTTGAAAACAAAGTAATTTTAATTGGTTTGAAACAAAGTAATTTTAATTGTTTGAAACAAAGTAATTAATGGTTGAAAAAAAGTAATTTATAGATTTGAACAAAGTAATTAATTGATTTGAAACAAAGTAATTAATGGTTGAACAAAGTAATTAAATGGTTTGAAACAAAGTAATTAATTGATTGAACAAGTATTAATTGGTATGAAAAAAACTAATTAATTGATTTAATTCTCTGCTCCTTGTAGCAATTACAAATCCCAAGGTACCGCCGAACTCGAGCGAGGCCATCAAACGCTTCAACTTTGATTACTCCTACTGGTCACATGATGTAAGTAAACTTTTTCTCATCCTTCTACCTCAAACTATCCACTATTCCAATGATAAAGAGAGATTTTATGATCTACTAATTAATTCTTTTCCCTCTCTCTTTCCTCCTTCTTCTCACCATCTACAGCCACGCGATGCCGACTTCTCCACACAGGAGATGGTCTACAAGGACATTGGCGAGGAGATGTTGCAGCATTCATTCGATGGCTATAACGTTTGCATCTTCGCCTATGGCCAGACGGGAGCTGGTAAATCGTACACCATGATGGGCAAACAGGAGGAGCATCAGGAGGGCATCATTCCGATGATATGCAAGGATCTTTTCAATCGTATTCACGATACGGAGAACGCTGAGCTGAAGTATTCGGTATGTGGGATGAGAGTTTGATTACGGGAGTCATATTCTAATTTATTATTCTTTCTTCTCATTGATCGTTTTAGGTTGAGGTATCCTACATGGAGATCTACTGTGAGCGTGTTCGCGATCTGCTGAATCCCAAGAACAAGGGAAACCTTCGAGTGCGCGAACATCCTTTGCTTGGTCCCTATGTTGAGGATTTGTCGAAGTTGGCCGTCACCGACTATCAGGACATTCACGATCTCATCGATGAGGGCAACAAGGCCAGGTGAGTGTCGAGAGAGAGAGAGAGAGGGCTGGAGAGAGTGGACTGGAGAGAGTGGGCTGGAGAGAGTGGGCTGGAGAGAGTGGGCTGGAGAGAGTGGGCTGGAGAGAGTGGGCTGGAGAGAGTGGGCTGGAGAGAGTGGGCTGGAGAGAGAGAGTGAGCCAAGAAGAAGTGTTGACCATGATTGTTTTCTCTTCTCTTTGCAGAACTGTTGCCGCCACCAACATGAACGAGACGAGCTCTCGTTCGCACGCTGTCTTCACCATCTTCTTCACGCAGCGTCGACACGATACGATGACCGATCTGACCACGGAGAAGGTCTCCAAGATCAGTTTGGTTGATTTGGCTGGCTCTGAGCGAGCCGATTCCACAGGCGCCAAGGGCACACGCCTCAAGGAGGGCGCCAACATCAACAAATCCCTGACCACTTTGGGCAAGGTCATCTCCGCTCTGGCCGAGATCGTAAGTTTAAATTTTATCATTTTCTTCATAGATTTTTCTTTGGGGGACTTTTTGGGTTTATAACATCAACCAACATTCTATTGGACGGCGTTTTATTTTTATTAGGACGTTTCATTTTATTGGTTACAATTTTTTTCGAAATAAAAAGTATATTTAAGACTAAAAAAAAAATCCTCTCTCATCTTGATTTTTTTTTGTACTAACGCACATTCCCAATGGATCGATCGTCACGTTCGCGTAACTAAATTCGACTTTGCAAAATGAAATCGCCCAAAAAATTATCGCGGCTCCTTTAGTCTGTAAGTATTTTGTGAAATTCTCTGGAGCCAATAGTTTAAGTCATCGTGTTTTTGGTTCTCTCACAAATTGTCGGACGTTTCTTTTTGAGTGCCTTCCATTGTCTTCCCTTCTATAATAATGTATTTTTTTTGTTCTCTTTATGCGATTTTGAACACTTGCAGGCCTCCAAGAACAAGAAGTCGAAGAAGGCCGATTTCATTCCATACCGTGATTCGGTGCTAACCTGGCTGTTGCGCGAGAATCTCGGCGGTAACTCGAAGACGGCGATGATTGCGGCCATCTCACCGGCCGACATCAACTACGATGAGACGCTGAGCACCTTGAGGTATGAATGAAAAACAAACTCAATATCCCTCCACATTGAATATAAGAGAAAGAAGGATCTTACGAATGACATTCTTCTCTCCTTCTCTCTCCCTCAGATATGCCGATCGTGCTAAGCAAATCGTTTGCAAGGCCATCGTCAACGAGGATGCCAATGCGAAACTTATCCGCGAACTCAAGGAGGAGATTCAGAAGCTTCGAGATCTTCTCAAAGCCGAAGGCATCGAGGTCCAAGAAGGTGAGTACAGAGTCCAGAGAATGTTCTTTTCTTGATTCTTCTTTCCAATGATTTTGGAAAACTTTTTCGAACGATTCCCAAGGCTTGAAGCTGTGACTTTTGGAAGCTGAGAAAAGTTCACAACTCCCTTGGGATTCGTACGCTAGTTCGTTTCAATATCAGTTTGAGTATGAAAATTTCCACAAAATTACAACCTATTCAACATTCGCCAATTAAAACAACTCAATTTGGAATCCATCATCGACCCTTAGCACAAATATTCTCTCTCTCCCTTTACCATAAATCATAAAAAAAAACCCGCTCATAATCTAGTGAAAGATATTAGTTACGAAACAAAGCATACTTCATTTTATATAGGGCCCGATGGCAAAGTGGTTTGCGAGAAGCGTGACCCAAATAGTAAGTAGAATTCGTAAACGCTTTCGAAAAATGCCAGCTTTTTATGCCGTTGCAGTCATTTTTTTTTTTTTGTTGGTGTCTATAACCGATTGTTGTCCAATGCATTATACTCTGGTTAATTTTGTTTTTACACAATTAATTTTACTTTCTTGTACTCGTATTGAATCAATATATCAATATACATATATCAATATACATATATCAATATACATATATCAAATATTTATATCTATATATCTATGTACATATATAATAATATTCACCATCTATATGTGCAGCATATATCAGTCTGTACCGTCTGTGTATTGTGACTTTTGATATGTAATATTCTCTGTGGAAATCGAAATTGAAATCTCTATATTGAGATATGTTAGTTGATCAAAGGGATTCCCTCTCGAATATATATGAGATCGATATCTCCTCATTCAAATCCAAAATTCCGTTCCTTTGTCCCATCAGTCCTTGGGTATATACAAATAGTTCTTATAAGGAATCAATTCACAATCAAGTAATCACTATAATCTACAAAATTGTTTTTCAGTTCCATTTAATATACGCAATAATTGTTTTTACTTTATTTAGCTTTTGTGCTTCACAATCTGCCTACAAAAAACTATCCATAGTAATAATAATCACAATAATCCTATTCTTATCTATATCCTATATCTTAACTATCGATTGTGTTTTGATTAATAATGAATATGGAAATATTCCAAATAAGATCCGACAAGGTCCAATATATTAGCAAAATATCATATAGTATAGCATAACAATATCGAGGTGGGTGGGTGAATAAACTCTTAATTTAATGAATCATCTTCTCACCAAAGTCCAATGTTGTCTGAGTGAATAAAATGACTTGCATATCTGTGGCATATATGTAGACGCCTGTATATGCATAAATATTTATCTCACGCTATTCTCCAAATGGATCCAAATTCGTCCAAGCCAAAAATTTGCACGTTTTCTTCTTGTTTTCCATCTGAGCGAGATGATCCTCTAGTGGTTGATTTTCAATTGTGTCGATCTTGCAGAGGATGAACTCAACAAATCCGGCATCGTCGGAGGAGGAGGCGGCAATGGAGGTGGTGGTGGTGGAAACACCGGCCTCAAATCGCCCACCAAGGGGCGTAACCGCAATGGATCCACCACAGAGATGGCTGTCGATCAGCTGCAGGCCAGCGAGAAACTTATCGCAGGTAAGATCATGAGATGATCACGATTTCTCTTTGGGTTTTTTATAGTTTTGTCCTCGTTTTCTTAGAACTCAATGAAACCTGGGAGGAGAAACTCAAGCGTACCGAAGAGATTCGTTTGCAGCGCGAGGCGGTCTTCGCTGAAATGGGCGTGGCCGTCAAAGAGGACGGCATCACGGTGGGCGTCTTTTCGCCGAAGAAAACTCCTCACTTGGTGAATCTCAACGAGGATCCGAATTTATCGGAGTGTCTGCTGTACTACATCAAGGATGGAATCACACGTCTCGGCACCCACGAGGCCAATGTGCCACAGGACATCCAGTTGTCCGGCTCGCATATCCTCAAGGAGCATTGCACCTTTGAGAATCGCAACAACACGGTCACCCTGATACCGCACAAGGACGCTTTGGTCTACTTGAACGGACGCAAACTTGTTGAGCCCGAGACTCTCAAGACCGGATCACGTGTCATCCTGGGCAAGAACCATGTGTTCCGTTTCACCAACCCAGAGCAGGCTCGCGAACTGCGCGAGAAGATCGCCGAAAGCGCCGAGAATGAGACGGAGAAATGCGACACGCAGCAGGTCGACTGGAATTTCGCTCAGTGTGAGTTGCTCGAGAAGCAGGGCATCGATCTGAAGGCCGAGATGCAAAAGCGACTCGACGTCCTGGAGGAGCAATACAAGCGCGAGAAGATGCAGGCCGATCAGGAGTTTGAGGAGCAACGAAAGGTGAGTTTGGTCTCTTCATCTTTCATAACGTTCTTCATCTTTCATAACATTCTTCATCTTCCATAAAATTCTTCATCTTTCATAACGTTCTTCATCATTCATAACATTCTACATCTTTCATAACATTCGTCATCTTTCATAACATTCTTCATCATTCATAACGTTCTTCATCATTCATAACATTCTTCATCATTCATAACATTCGTCATCTTTCATAACTTTCGTCATCTTTCATAACATTCGTCATCTTTCATAACATTCTTCATCATTCATAACATTCTTCATCATTCATAACATTCTTCATCATTCATAACATTCGTCATCTTTCATAACTTTCGTCATCTTTCATAACATTCGTCATCTTTCATAACATTCTTCATCATTCATAACATTCTTCATCTTTCATAACATTCTTCATCATTCATAACATTCGTCATCTTTCATAACATTCTTCATCATTCATAACATTCGTCATCATTCATAACATTCTACATCTTTCATAACATTCGTCATCTTTCATAACATTCTTCATCTTTCAAAACATTCGTCATCTTTCATAACATTCTTCATCTTTCAAAACATTCTTCATCTTTCATAACATTCTTCATCTTTCAAAACATTCTTCATCATTCATAACATTCGTCATCTTCCATAAAATTCTTCATCTTTCATAACGTTCTTCATCATTCATAACATTCTTCATCTTCCATAAAATTCTTCATCTTTCATAACGTTCTTCATCTTTCATAACATTCTTCATCTTTTCATAACATTCTTCATCTTTCATAACGTTCTTCATCTTCCATAACATTCTTCATCTTTCATTACATATACTATCTTCATTTCATTCTCATCCCTCAGACCTATGAGGCTCGCATCGATGCCTTGCAAAAGCAGGTCGAGGAGCAATCGATGACCATGTCGATGTATAGCAGCTACTCTCCAGAGGATTTCCATCAGGAGGAGGATATTTTCGGTGAGTTATCTTTCGTCTCTTCTCTGTTCCAATTGATCGTTAAATAACTTCGTTTACTTCGACTTCAGTTAATCCCTTGTATGAATCGACTTGGACGGCTCGAGAGGCGGGTTTGGCTGCCTGGGCCTTCAGGAAGTGGCGTTACCATCAATTCACTTCACTGCGCGATGATCTCTGGGGCAATGCGATCTTCTTGAAAGAGGCCAACGCCATCTCTGTGGAGTTGAAGAAGAAGGTGAGTTGGACTCGAGGACTTTTCATCGGATGGAGATCTAATGGGACTTTATCTCTGGAGATCTAATGGAACTTTATCTCTGGATATCTAATGGAACTTATTCTTCTTCTCTTCCCCCCCGAACAGGTTCAATTCCAATTCACTCTCTTGACCGACACCCTGTACTCGCCACTCCCACCCGAGTTGGCTTCCAATGCGTTGACGCCCATTCAGAATGAGGACGAATTCGGCGCACCTCCCGTGTCGAAGACGATCGTCGCTGTCGAGGTGACGGACACGAAGAATGGGGCAACCCACTATTGGTCGTTGGAGAAATTGCGGTAAGTGACCGATGACCAAACCATGCATGCGAGACCCTTGACTTCCCCCCCCACCGACCCTCTCACACATTCTGTATCCAAGGATCAAAGGCCATGTCTCGTTTGGTTTTGATTTGGTTTGGTTTATGATTTTCGCTGTTTTAGAGGCTCGATTTGTGGCCGCTCAAGAGAACGTTCTAAACACGTTGTCCTCAAAGGCATTTTGAAGTTACTCCCAAGCTGGCGATATTTTATTTTTTCTTTCTTTTTTGATTCTATATGATTTATAGAAGAACGTGCATGGTGGTTGTTTTATATGGGACTTTTTGAGATTTTCAAATTATACATAGTTATTAAATTCTATTCGATATTATATTATGAATCAGTTGTACTAAGATTAACAAAAGCTTTGTAATTGCTTTCTCGAGATCATCGACGGTAACGAGACCACCATTTACGACCTCCGTCTAATCATGTATATTACTTTGATCTTACTATTCTAATTCTCATGCATATATCATCAACTTAAAAAATTCATTATATCATCAACTTGAAATTTCACTCCCCCGCCCCAAAAGTTATCGCCTCGAATTGATGCGACAAATATACAATGTCGAGAGTCCCCCATCATCCATGCTATTCGATACCACCTCGCTGATCGAGTCGATCGCTGGCCATGGAAACTGGATGTCGTTGTCGGACAATGTCGCCTCAACTCTTAGCCTGGCTGCCTCTTCGGGCTCGAACATTTCGGTTCCAAATGATGAGGCCCACGCTCGATCTCATCAGACCACATTGGATCAGAAAATCGCCATCGGTTCACCATCGAGGTTGTCATTGGCTAATCTTCTGCCTTCTAGGTTTGCATTGTTTTCTTCTCTTGCTCTCTCTCTCTCTTGTGCAGTTGTGCATTTATCACAATTCGGCTAGTTGAACTTTGGAGAAGTTACCTGAAATAATGGTCAAAAAAATAATCACAATCATACAGTATATCATGATATACTGCTGTTTAAGGGATGCACAATTGCATTATCTTTTTATCGCTCTTCAAACTATGCGAACTTATCTCTTGTCAAATGAATGTGGCTTTGCATCTAATCCATTCCCACAGCATGTCTTCCCACGCTATCTATCTCTCTCTATCTGTGCTAAGTCACATATCTATCTGTGCTAAGTCACATATCTATCTGTGCTAAGTCACATCTTTCCATTATAGTATATATCTATCTATATGTCTATTTAACTATCGCTTGTTTGCTTCATTTTCTGTTAATTTGTGAATGTGCCTTTGAGGAACGTTGGATCCTTCTGTAGTAAAACCATATACAGAATTAAAAATATCGTCCACAATCGTCTTCTATGTACATAAAAATATTCTTTCGCAAAAAGTCCGCTCTATCTTTGGATTATAGGCAATAGTATATGAGAAGTTAATCCCCACATGACGTGGTCTTCAAGAGCCGTCCGTTCAGAGC
Organism: Coelopa frigida; assembly: GCA_017309665.1. Lineage (NCBI taxonomy): Eukaryota > Metazoa > Arthropoda > Insecta > Diptera > Coelopidae > Coelopa > Coelopa frigida. The sequence continues at coordinate 6,498,202 of CM029562.1, forward strand.
CAAAACCACTAGTATTTTTTTACCATTTGTTCGCTGTATTTTAGCTGCTTTTGTTTTATGTCTATCTAAATAAATGTTCCTTTATTTTGCTGCACATATATCTCCAAAACTAATGTAAATCGTGTCTTATTGCGAGAGCTGTGAGTTCATTTGATTTAATCTTTGTCCCTGTTATGTTTCCAGACAACGACTCGAATTGATGCGTGAGATGTATCACAACGAGGCCGAACTCAGTCCCACTTCGCCCGATTACAATGTCGAAAGTTTGACCGGCGGCGATCCATTCTACGATCGTTTCCCATGGTTCCGCATGGTCGGCCGTTCGTTCATCTACTTGAGCAACCTCTTGTATCCGGTGCCCCTCGTTCACAAGGTGGCGATCGTCAATGAACGCGGCGATGTTCGTGGTTATTTGAGGATCGCTGTTCAACCGGTTTTGGTAAGTCTTTAAGTCTTCATTGAGTAGAATCTCGGTGAGTCAACCATTCATTCTTCATTCTCTCTCAAGGATGAGGAGTCCATTGACTTCAACAATGGGGTCAAACAGTCGGCTCGCTTGGTCTTCAACGAGGACGACGCCAAGCCCAAGTATCGTGCTCTCAACGAGAAGGACGACGTTCAGCGTTACATCGACAATGGGGGATTGGATGCCAAGCTCGAAGGTGGGTTCAATTGTGAAGAAGTCTTCATATCAATAACTCATCCATCATCTTTTCATCATATTCTTTTCACCATCATCTTTTTACCATCATCTTTTCATCACAATCTTTTCATCATCATCTTTTTACCATCATTATTTTACCATTATCTTTTTACCATCATGTTTTTACCATCATCATCTTTCCATCATACTATTTTTACCATCATCTTTTTATCATCATCCCTTTACCATCATCTTTTAACCATCATCCCTTTACCACAATCTTTTTACCATAATCCTTTTACCATCATCTTTTTACCACAATCCTTTTACCATCATCTTTTAACCATCATCCTTTTACCACAATCTTTTCACCATCATCATTTTACCACAATATTTTTACCATCATATTTTTACCACAATCCTTTTACCATTATCTTTTTACCACAACCTTTTCACCATAATCTCTTCACAAATGTAGAACTCGAGGACGCTGACTCTGGACGCGGCATCGACACCAGCTCCGCCTCCGAGTGCCAGGAGACCAACGAGGAGCCGGGCGAACACCTTCAGGTCGGCAAGGAGTTCACGTTCCGTGTGACCGTGCTCCAGGCCACCGGAATCGGCGCCGAATACGCCGATATCTTCTGTCAGTTCAAGTAAGACTTCATCAATCGATGTCTATAACTTTTAAAATTTATCTTTCAAACCCTTATTCTATTCTCCTTGAAGCTTCTTGCATCGCCATGAGGAGGCTTTCTCCACGGAGCCCGTCAAGAACTCCGCCTCCGGAGCTCCACTTGGATTCTATCATGTGCAGAATGTAAGAGAGATCTTCTTTCTTCTTCTCACTACTCAATACTTAAAAGTCCTTTCTCAATTATAACCACAGATTACCGTTCCCGTGACCAAGTCCTTCATTGAATACTTGAAAACACAACCGATCATGTTCAAGATTTTCGGTCACTATCAGACTCATCCATTGCACAAGGATGCCAAGCAGGAGTTCGTCTCACGGCCACCACCACGTCGCATGTTGCCGCCGAGCATTCCCATCAGTCAGCCGGTGCGAAGTCCGAAATTCGGTCCGCTACCGTGTCCACCATCGTCGACGGTTCTGGCCAAACACGATGTGCTCGTGTGGTTCGAGATCTGCGAGTTGGCACCCAATGGCGAATACGTGCCATCGGTGAGTGGGGAAGGGGAATCCTCGGTCGCCTTTGAGATCTATTGTCTATTGATGATATTATCTTTTCCTCTAGGTGGTCGAGCACAGCGATGATCTTCCATGCCGTGGCCTGTTCCTCTTGCATCAGGGCATCCAACGGCGAATTCGCATCACGATCGTTCACGAACCGACGCCCGAGGTGAAGTGGAAGGATATACGTGAGCTGGTTGTTGGCCGCATTCGCAATACACCCGAATCTTCCGATGATCTCGATGAGGACGCTTGTGTCCTCTCGTTGGGCTTGTTCCCTGGCGAGGTGCTCGAGGTGCCCGGCGATGATCGGTCGTTCTATCGTTTCGAGGCCGCTTGGGATTCGAGTCTGCACAATTCGGCCCTGTTGAATCGAGTGTCGCAGGGTGGCGAAACCATTTACATCACACTGAGCGCTTATCTAGAGGTGAGTTGAGATCGATTTGAAGTGAGTTGAGAGTGGTTTCAATGAGTTGAGATTGATTTCAATGGGTTGTGATCGATTTCAATAAATTGAGATTGATTTCAATGAGTTGTGATCGATTTCAATGACTTGTGATTGATTTCAATGAGTTGAGATCGATTTCAATAAATTGAGATCGATTTCAATGGGTTGAGATCGATTTCAGTGAGTTGAGATCGATATCAAGTGGGTTGAGATCGAAATCAAGTGGGTTTAGATCGATTTCATTGAGTTGAGATCGATTTCAATGGGTTGAGGCCGATTTCAATGAGTTGTGATCGATTTCAATGAGTTGAGATTCATTTCAATAAATTGAGATCGAATTCAATGAGTTGTGATCGATTTCAAGTGGGTTGAGATCGAAATCAAGTGGGTTGAGATCTAAATCAAGTGGGTTGAGATCGATTTCAATGGGTTGAGATCGAATTCATTGAGTTGAGATTGATTTCAAGTGGGTTGAGAGTGGTTTTAATTTCGATCTAAATCTCTAGTTGGAGAATTGCGCCCGGCCCGCCATCATCACGAAGGACTTGAGCATGGTGATCTATGGACGTGACGCACGCACCGGACCGCGTTCGTTGAAGCATCTCTTCTCCGGCCAATATCGAAATCCGGAGGCCAATCGTTTGTCGGGCGTCTACGAGTTGTCGTTGAGAAGAGCTTCTGAAGCAGGTAGTCCAGGTAGAAATTTTATATGTAGTCGTTGATATATTTTCTTTGGTCTTTGCTATTCGTGGTTGTGGAGCTCAAATGAGAACTGCTTCCTCTCTAGTCCTAGAATAAAAGCTAACTAGTTTCTTCCCCCTATTTGATTTCTCTCTCAACTCGAAAGGGAGTCCAACGACGCCAACGTCGAGTGCTCGACACCAGCTCGACCTATGTGCGTGGCGAGGAGAATCTTCATGGCTGGCGTCCACGCGGCGATTCCCTCATCTTCGATCACCAATGGGAGCTGGAGAAGTTGACACGTCTCGAGGAGGTGGGCCGTGTACGTCATTTGTTGTTGTTGCGCGAACGTCTCGGCATGGACACGAATCCGAATCCGACAACAAAGACCGAAAAGGACGTTTGCAATTTGGCAGCAAGAGCCGCCAGCTCACCGGTACACATGGTAATTCCACCATCGCCGCAGACACCGGTCAAGGATCCGCAACAGATTCTGCCGGAGCGCGAGTACAATCAGCGCGAGCAGGAGCTGATGAACAAGTGCTTGAAGTTGGTGCAAGGTCGGTATTCTGAATGATGATGATGATGATGATTATTGAAAAGAGAGAAGAGTTTATTGAATTTTGAATTTTATTTTTATTTCCCAGCAGGACGATACAATAAGGCCGAGCCCGCAGACACACAGACCCAATCGGATGTCTCGCCCAGCGACGAGGGTTGCGCCGACATGACCGTCAGTTGCATATCCAGCAATTCGATCGAGTGAGTTTCTTCCTTTCCTTCCCTTCACTTCTCTTCGCATGTGGCATGCGATCCTTCCATGTCTTCCATGCGATCCTTCCATGTCTTCCATGCGAATGCGAATGTCCTTTTATGAGATATCCTTGCGTTCATGTTTGAAATTCTAAATTTGTAATTTATATATTTTCTTTTCATATCCTTATTTGGTAACAAAAAAAAAAAAAACAAAACAATTAACAACTACAACACTATTTAGACGAAGGTAAATTTTCTTCTCAACTTTTTTTAGTTTTTTGTGTAAACTTTCGTTTATCCTATATTTCTCTTTATCTCTATGTATGTGTATTATATATAGTTATATGTATGTAATATATTGTATAGATTTTAGGTGTATGTGTATATTATTTTATGTGTATATTATTTTATGTGCATATTATTTTATTTGTATATATTTCTTGTGAATATTATTTATATTTGATGTCTGTGTTTATGTCTTATCTTCGCTTTCATTCTTGTTCACCCTCATGCTCATGATCTTCTGTCTGTTCGTGCTTTTTCCAGACTATGTTCTCCCGATCGCAGCGATGCACCGAATGGCTGGGAAGCTCCAGCACCGGCCACACAACCCGCACTTCCGCTCCGACTCTACGTGCCCGAATTGGAAGAGATTCGCGTCAGTCCGGTGGTCGCACGCAAAGGCATCCTCAATGTCCTCGAACACGGCGGCTCCGGCTGGAAGAAACGTTGGGTGGTAAGTTATCGTCATTGTTTCATTTCCGAACAACATTTACAATCTCTTCTCTTCTCCTCTTCTCCTCCAACCCAGACCGTTCGTCGTCCCTACGTCTTCATCTACAAATCCGAGAAGGATTCCGTTGAGCGAGCGGTCTTAAATTTGGGCACAGCTCAGGTCGAGTGCAGCGAGGATCAGGCGGCTATGGTCAAGATTCCCAACACTTTCAGGTGAGTTGAATGAACTTTTCGTTTTTTCCAAATCAGAAATTTATCATCTATCTATCGTAGTGTGGTAACGAAACATCGAGGATATCTTCTTCAGACGCTGGGCGATAAGGAAGTGCACGATTGGTTGTATGCCATCAATCCGCTATTAGCTGGACAAATCAGGTGGGTTCGGGAGCGATGATCTCTTTAGATTAAATAGACTAAAATAATTGATATTATTAAAGGTCAAGACTGGCACGACGCACTTTGGAGCCTGCATCGCAGACGGCATCACAGATTCAGGCCACCACCGCGGCAAACACACAGAGTTCGGCTAAATGAGATACGATAACGATGGAATCCGTTTTGGTCTATTGAGGATATTGTCTGGGGGTGCGAAGGGTGCGGGAATTGGCGCAAGTCGAGGCCAGAAGATGCCGTCGAACGGTCTACCGGAAGTGTGCAATATTTGAAAGGTTAATACGAAAACGTTAAAGAGGATTCCATCGAAAGAGATCGAAAGAGAGAGTTCTATCAAAAGAGAACAAGAGAGAGTTCCATCAAGAGAGAAGAAAAGAGAGTTCCATCAAAAGAGAACAAAAGCAAAGAGAACAAAAGCAAAGAGAACAAAAGCAAAGAGAACAAAAGTAAAGAGAAGAAAAGAAAATACAAGAAGTGCGTGAAACCGGATAGAATAGAGTTGATAAAGACAATGAGTGTAAAAGTAAGATTTTATTATTATTATTATCATTATTATATTATTACAATTGTTAGTTAATATTAGTAGAGTTTCTTTACAAATGTATTTTTACATTCATTACATATTTGTATTAAAGTTTAATCCGCCCCCTGCCCTCCACCCCCCTCCTTCGAAAGCACTTTGCTTTCGAAATAATGGAAAAAATTATCGAAATGTGAAAGATATTAAATCATTGATTGATTGATCGATTGATTAATTGATCGATTGATTGATTGATTGATTGATTGATTGATTGATTGATTGATTGATTGATTGATCGATTGATTGATTGATCGATTGAGAATAGTCCTTTATATCATTTATTTAACACTTGATGTGATGTTTTAACAACAAAACTATTATTTCCAATATGAAATGAAAATACAAAAAGTAAATTTTGTACATAGAAGTTATTTTAAAGCGATTATATATATATGTATATGTATGTATGTATATCGTATATAGAACATATATTTATTTATTTACGTTGATATTTGTGATCTTATTAAGTTGACTCCTCACCCCATCTCTATCTCACACACATACACATCTAGTTTAGTCATTAAAGTTAAAAAGAAAAGTAAAATTGAAAAACAACAACAACAACACACATTAATTACTTAAAATGTTAGATTTTCAAATATTCGATAATGCAATTAATTAAACATTAATTCTTGAAAAACTTGAAAGACGACGAAAACAAAAAAAACCAACAGAATTTTAAATGTTCAAACCAAGTATTGTAAACCAAGTGAAAATTTGAGCAGCCGAGAAAATAGAAAGAAGGAAAGATAATATATTAAAAAATAAAAAAATAAAAGTAAAAGTAATGGAGAGACGTTTATAGATGTATAAAATATAATGAAAGATTTAATCCATTCTTTTCTAGGACATAATATACAACAACTATATTCGTATATGAATCTATATATGCAATTCTCAATTATTATTTAAATCAAATATATACATAATAATATATATGAAATACAAAAAACAGAAAAACAATACAAAATAGTATTAAATATTGAATGCAACAACAACAACAACAAAGTGAACAATATTTACATAAAATATATAAATGGAAAATATTCAATATTGAATGAAAAAAACTAAAAACCAAACCAAAAAACAATTAAAAAAACAAAAAAATACAACTCATAGAAAAATCACAAAAACTCAAAGAAAAATACAAAAATTCGAAGAAAAATCACAAAAACTTAAAGAAAAAAAAATACAACTCAAAGAAATGGTGAAAAAATGTTGAAACAGAAAATGGAACAAAGAGTAAGGAGAGGAACTAGAGATTAGCTCATAGGGAAACAAACATGAAACACAATAGTAAAGTAGGATAATTTTAGAAGCTAAGGGAACGAACGACGTGTGGGTTCAGCAGGATTCAATTCGATTTGATTCGTTTCGAAGGATTCTGCAGAGATTTTGGAACTGATTCATGTTCTCTCGAAATGCATACAAATGGAAAAAGGTGAAGGCAGAGTTAAAAAGGCTTTTTGAGAAAAATTGTTGTTAACAAACCTGGTCTGAGAAATTGTTAACAAACCTGGGCTGAGAAATTGTTAAACAAAACCGGGGCTCGAGGCGTCAACAAATACCCAATTCAAGAAAAGTTAAATAATAACAATAAATAATAAATGATAAAACCAAAGAAATCATCAATGTAAACAATTAACAAGTGAATCTATTGAAATGTATTATTAAATCTACGAGTAATTATATATATATATATATATATATATATATAGTCTTAGAAAGAAACACAGTGAAATTTAAGCGAGGACGAGGTCGAATGTTGTTTTTAAATAATGGTGGATCAGATCAGATGTGGGGGGATGAGGAAGAGATAGATGGCTTATTAGGGGTAGAGAGAGAGAGAGAGACCATTGACGAACGTCATGTAGATGAATGACGATGATGATGTACATGAATGACGATGATGATGTACATGAATGACGATGATGATGTACATGAATGACGATGATGATGTACATGAATGACGATGATGATGTACATGAATGACGATGATGATGATGTCGTTTGCTGTACAAGTCGACTGTAGTTTCCACCAATTCCGCAATCCCAGTGTTTTTGTCCTTTCGACGTCGTTAATTTCGATATAGAATGATCACCATTTAGCATTAGCTTTTTAGCTCCTCTGGACCTTGTCTGGGGTCCATTGTAAATGTTTGCTTCACACGACCAGATCTTGAGTTGATTCTATTTCGATCAGATCATGTTTGATTCTTTTTCGCCTCACCCCCAAGAGTTTCTCAATGTGTAGCAATTGTACAGTGTGTTTTTTCTCGTTTCTTTTTTTCACCCCCTCTTAATCCTTAATGTGTACATTTTTCTAAAAAAAAAAGAAAAAACCGCAATGCGCTTGAAATGCAATAAATTCGAATACAGATTTAATACATTTGTTATGATAAGTTTGGTGGGTGGTGAAAATTGTGGTTTCACAATTTCGAGACTTTTCCACAGAACAATAAGGCTTTGGGCCCACAGAAAGCTTTCAATCCGAACGAGCTTAGTAACAGTTGAGACAAAAGATAGAGAGATAGAGAGAGAGAGAGAGAGCGCAGGATCAAAGTGATTGTCTTTTCACGATTGAAAAGAAACTTTGTTGGAGGCTGCTTTCGTTGATGATTCCTCACGAGATCATCGAACGTTAAGAGGCCAGGAAAAAAACACAACAGCAGGTACTTTTTTTGGACAGAGAAGAAGAGCTGCAGAGAGAGAAAGAGAGAGAGAGAGAGAGAGAGAGAAAGAGAGAGTTGGGTTTATTTAGTGAATAGGATTTTATTAATCAACTTCGTTTGTATATTGAAAATTCAAAGCTTTTGAATAACTATGATGATGGCATTTGTTACATTTATTTATATTCCACATATATTGTTGCATGTTTCCTTTCAATTAATTACCTGTTTTTGAAAAAAAAAATAATATATCAGTGTATTTCTTTGACCGCATTCCGTGTTATATTTGAATGAAAAAAAAACTCAAATATACAAATTAACTGCGAATGCGAAATAAAAATATATGATTATAAAATAAATAAGAATATAAATATTATACATTTAAATTGAAGATATTATCGCAAAGTTAAGGAGAATCATTATATGCAAGGAGAATATACAATATATAAACATCAAGGAAAGTATAGAATGATTGAGAAATAGAGAAAGAAGAATCGTGTATAACATATAAGGACAACAAAAATTTATTCAAGCTAAATGTATTATCTCAAGATATATACGTGGCGTATCACTATTATAAATAAAAGGCTTTAAATAAAAAAAATGTATTAACTCGCTTTTTATTGTCCCACCCAAAAAAATTTGTTATATCTCCAAAAAAATAAGTCGTTTCGTTTTGCAAGCAAATCACATACTTTTATTGATTTACAATTTAATTGCAGTTATGAATGTTAGCTACAATACTTCAGAATGATCTTACGTTTAAATACAAATAAATTAGAAACATTTTCGTGGTCTTTAAGGAATTGTGCTGATTACTTCTGGCCGGCAATTGCATTGACGCGCTCCTCCACTTTAGCTACCTCCTTGTTAATGGTCTCCAAGTTCTGGGCAAACGTTTCCTGAACCGAATGCAAGAGTTCCTTGTTGTATACAAGACTAGTGGTTATGGTGCCTTGTTTCTCCTCGATCTCAGCAATAATTTTAGCAAAGTTCATAGCTATTGAAAATAGAAATATCATGTTCATGAATATAATAACATTCGAATAGAGAGAGCAGTGAGTTACCGTATTTGTGCAAAGCCTCCAGCGCTTGCATCCGTTCAATAATGTCAGGGAGTATTTCGGCTACGGGTTCGGTGCGCTTAGCGATATCGTAGAGTTCGCAAACCTTTTGATCGCGCTTGGCGTCGTCCTGGGAGCCGCTGGACTTCTCAGCGATTGTGTCCATTTTACCAGCCAGACTAGTCAAACGAGTCTCGATGGCGTTCAATTTCTCTGGTTGCAGAAGGGCCGCCTGAGTGCTCAGTTGACGAGCAGCCTCCATCAGATTCGAAGTATTTGTGATGGCCGTGAGACGACTCAATTTCTCTGGTTGAGCTCCGACGGCATTTTCCAATTGGTACAGACGATGTTCGAGTTTAGCGATGCGTGCAGATGAGGCCAAATCAGTGCCGGGTGGTTGAATGGCCGTCAGAACACCGGATTTCTTGAATTCCTCCACTTGTCCTGGAAAAGAAGATCATATATTACAAAATGTATATATTTTATAGTGAAAATGTGAATACCTATCAACGCTTTCACCTCCTTGTCGCCAGCGGACGAGACCTGTTCCTTGCCCAACACCTGCTCCAGACGCAGCGAGTCGAGCACTTTCTTCGCAGTTGCAATCACAGTGGAAACTGCATCGTACGACTGCTTCTCCTCCTCCTCGATTTTCTTGTCAACCTGCAGGGCGGAGATCTCATCCATCAGCTCGTTCATTTCGCACTGCAAACGACGACATTTCTGGACGGGAGTCTCCTTCTCGCCAACGCCCACCAACTCGTAGTTGTTCGAGTAGGCATCGTAGCCCTTGCGCAGCCGGCGTCCGATGCTGTCCGAGAAGTCGACGCTGCCCTCGAGGGTCTTGCCGCGGAAGCGATTGTACGAGTCCTTCGCTGAAATGTGCAGCCGCTCGATGGCCTCGTTCTCGGGTTCCTCCTCGTAGTAGTCCGAGGTCTCTTGCTCGGCACTATCGGGTGTCTCGTAAACGTCGGGCTGGTCATAAGCCTGAAATGGAAGTGGGCGGGAGTCGAGTCGAGTCGAATTAAATCGATTCGAGCCACCGACGATGAGTCAATTATCGAATTTTTGCAGATCGTCGTCGTCGCCGACTCACAATTCCGGGCAAATTCTCGAATTTCGGATCCGCCATGATAGTTGGCAGCGCTGCTTGTTGTTGGGGTGATCGACAGAATGTTTTTTGTAATCCGCAGACGTGGAATTTGTTTAAATAATTGTTATTTAAACAAAAAACTAACAAAATTTCACAAATTTGCGTTTTCCTCAGCGAATTGTTTGACGTTTGCAAAATTTGCAAAAAGAAATGTCAGAATGATGTCATGATTGTCTCGCTATTTATAGTGGCGCCATCTGTTGTGTGGTAGTGGCGGCAACAGTAGGAAAAAGAGCGGTTTTCAAATGCTTTGAAAAATATTTTTTTCTATTGGAAAAACAAATTTAAGTAGCTAAAGATAAGGATTAATTAATTAAATAACGTATTTTTGAGATTTTATTATCGACTAAAGTGAAATCCTTTGCCTTCCAAAAGCGAAATATTATTTAATTAATTTTTATTTATTTAATCTGCAATTTTTGAAAAAATTATAAATCTCAGAAATTTCTTTAAAATGCAAGAAAAACATGTTTGAATAGAATTTCTGTTGAAATCCTAAATTGAATATATCATCTCTTTCTTATCAAAGAAAATACCATAAAATGTGAAAATTCCATAAAATGAGGGAGAGGGAAGATCCGTGCACAGTGGGACGAATTGAACAAACGGAAATATAAAAATGTTGTCTTACGAAATTTTATGTTTTCGATGATAATGAATATTTAAGAAGTTATTAAAAATTAAATTATAAAAAATATTAAATTAATAATTTATGTTTTTTTCGTTGTCTTTAGGATGTTTTTTCTCATTTCCCACTGTGCTCGTCGAGCTGCTCACGTCTCCTCACAACGTCTATAAAAAGCTCGGAGACGAACATAAATTGAAAGACTACATAACCTGGGGTGTTATCCTTGCTGGAGCAGCGAAGGATAACGAGGAGAAAATAGTGGAACAGAGAGAGAAGGAGAGAGTGAAGGAGAGAGTGAAGGAGAGAGTGAAGGAGTGGGTGAAGGAAAGAGTGAAGGAGAGAGTGAAGGAGAGAGAGAAGGAGAGAGTGAAGGAAAGAGAGAAGGAGAGAGAGAAGGAGAGAGTGAAGGAGAGAGAGAAGGAGAGAGTGAAGGAAAGAGAGAAGGAAAGAGAGAAGGAGAGAGTGAAGGAGAGAGTGAAGGAGAGAGAGAAGGAGAAAGTGAAGGAGTGGGTGAAGGAGAGACCGAGGTAGATAGTGGAACAGAGATTGAAGAAGGAGACGCTGCAACGATGCATCCTCAAAGGAGTCAGAGCGCATCACAGCGAAGGAAGAGGAAGGGATCGAAAGAATTGTGTTCGCGTTGATAGAATAAAATCATATGGAAAGAACACGGGATAAGCGTGGAGAAGCAAACAGCGCGAATAAGTGGAAGGCGTAAGAGGAATGAGGGCGTGGCTGAGAAGGGAGAAGAGGGAGAGAGAGAGAGGAAGAGAGAGAGTGAGAGGAAGAGGCGGAAGAGAGAGAGGAAGAGGCGGAAGAGAGAGAGAGAGAGGTAAATCCTTTGCAAGGACGACGATGGTTTTATGAAGCGCGAGATTCGTCTTTTACTCCTGAGCGAACGGAAGGAAGGAAGTATATTTTTCAATAATACAATAGCGACGACTTCTATATATGAAAGAATAATATTGATTTATTTATTGAGAGCGTCATGGAAAAGGATTCCCAAAGAGTCCTTTAAAAGTCTCTTGAGTCACCCTTCGAGGAGTCGAGGACTCTTCCGAATGGAGGAGTGAAAAGGAGAGAATTGTGGAAATTGAGACAATTCGGGGAAATCACAATCGTGTACAAGGCCATGGAAAATGTTCGAACGAGAAAGTGATTTTTCACTTGGCGATTGACGATTTTGTCATTGGTCGAATTAAACGGATTTTCATCGATTGCTCGAGGGGCCAGAGAGAGAGAGAGGGGGAGGGTGGGAGTAATCGAAGGTGGAACATCATGTTGGAAGGATCGAAATCAAACATGACATCGAATCAAATCGTCATGGACGAAGGAAGATGGAGCATGAAGGAGAGGAAGGAAGGAGAGGAAGAGGATGGACGAAAGGATGAAAGAGAGGATGAAGGAAGAGGAAGGAAAGAGAGGATGATGGAAGAGGAAGGAAAGAAAAGGATGAAGGAAGAGGATGAAGGATGAAGGAAGAGGATGATGGAGTGGTCGAAGGATGATGATGGAATCATAATTGGATTTGATGCCATCGAAACGAGATTTCAGTTTGTATGTGGAGGAGTTGGGGTTTCCAAGGACACAAGGATACAAAATGACAAGGATATAAAACGAAAAGGATATAAAAAACGACAAGGATACAATGACCAGAATCCAACGATCAGAATCCATAGAACCAGAATCCAACGACCAGAATCCAATGAATCTAACATCCTGCTATTTAAAAAAATCCCATCGCACAGTGGGCAACGTGTGAACATTTCACTCCACATCCCATGATGAGAATATCCTGGATTTATTTGCTTATTCTGGATTTATTTGCTTATCCTTCTTGTGTCTGGTGTGGGAAAAAATTCCAGCTCAAGGGGGCGGTTGGGCGTGGTCGAAAAGGGCGGTCACAGTTTAAACTTTGTTTCACTTCATCCTCGTTATTCGTTTTGTCCTCGTTTTTCTCATCATTCTCTTGCTCTTTCTTCTCCTCATGTTCCTCCCCATCCTCCTCCTTAATCTCGTTCTCTCCAATCTCCTCCTCTTCCTCCTTCTCATTCTCCTTTTGCTCATTCCTCCTTCTCCTTCTTCTCAATCTCTTCCTCCTTCTCCTTCTCTTTGACCAAAGTTCGTCCTGTTTTTTGTCGCAACATTGTCGACGCATATCCTTGTAGAATTAAAACCGATCGTTGTTGTTGCTTTTGTTGTTATTGTTGTTGTTGTTGTTAGTGTTGGTCAGTTATTTTTATTTATTTTTTTTTTTTAGTTATTTTTGCATTTTTTCTGATTGTTTTTGTTGCAGCTTTTGCAATTGTTTTCATTCTTTTGTTTGTGTAGTATTCGTCGTCGTCATCGTCCTCGAAAGAGAGAGAGAGAGAGAGAGAGAGAGAGAGAGAGAGGAAGAGAGAGAGAGAGGAAGATAGAGAGAGAGGAAGAGAGAGAGAGAGAGAGTGTGTAAGAAGGATATAGAGAAGGAAAAAGTTAGGGGAAAAGGACGATGGACGATGGAATAAAGGGTGGTGGATGAATTTTTCTTGATCCTCGTCTGGTCTCGTCTCGCATGTAATCCTGTCAGCGACTGGCGTCAGAGCGCTTACCAGGCGTTGAGTTGTTACTGAAATTGTTTGCGAAGTGTTTATGAATGTCCTTTCGCTTACTCCTTTCACTTTAGACTTCGAATTTTTCTCCTTCGACCTTTTTTTCGCAATTTTTTTCCTTCGTAATTTTTTTTCTCTTCTTTTTTCCTTGGTTCTTCTATTTATTCCTTTTACCTTTGTCCTTTTATTTGTTCCTTCCATCCTTGTTCCTTCCTTTTTTTCATTGCTTCTTTGCTTTTTGTCCTTTTCTTCACTCATTTTCTTCCTTAGTTATATATTTATTTTTTACTTCGTTCTTTTATTTGTTTGTTTTCTTCAAAACTTCTCATAAGATAAAGATATCCTTTTTTTTTTCTCTTTCTCTTGCTTGCCTTTTGCTCTTCCTTGTCTCCTTCCCTTTCCTTCTCTCTTCCCCTTTCCTTCTCTCAACCTTTTTGTCACTTTCTTCTTGATTCTGTGTTCTCCTTCATTTCTTTTCACATTAAATCCTTTTTTAAACGCCTCCCATCAACTCGTTCCATCGACTCTTGGGTTCAGGAGACGGTTCTGCTCTGGGTTCTCGTCCTGTGTCTGGTCCTGATCCAGGTTCGCATCCTTGTCCTCATTCTGGTTTCCGTTTTCGTCCACCTCTCCATCGTTTTCGTCTCATCCTCCTTTTCGTCTCATCCTCCTTTTCGTCTCATCCTCCTTTTCGTCTCATCCTCCTTTTCGTCTCATCCTCCTTTTCGTTTCATCCTCCTTTTCTTCTCATCCTCCTTTCCATCTCCCATCCTCGTTCTCCAACTCCATTCGTCATTTTCCTCGTCCCCATCTTCAGTCCATCGTTCTTCTCCCCTTTTTCGCCTTTTCAATTCGACGCATGAATTATTCAGGAGCAAATGGAAAATGCGACGCCCGCTTCATTAGGGATTCATGTGGACTTCAACTGAGAGGAAATAACAAATAACAACAACAATAAAAACAAGTATGAGTGACTACAATAAAAACAATAATAATAAAAAAAAATAACAACAGCAATAACAATACCAAAAACAACAAGAACTACAACTAAAACAACAATAAAAACATCAACAATAACAACAACAAGATGAAAAACAACAACCTCAATAATATCAACAACATCATCATCATCAGTAACATCAACAACTTGAAGAACTTCAACAACAACCAGATCGAGCTGAGGAGTCAAAGGGTCCAAGTTGCATTGGATCCAAACCGGATGTTCCTCTCTCGTCCATCCATCGATTCGTCCTTTCCGTCCAACCTCACCACGCCCATCTTCAACTTCCCTGACTCACCATCAACATCTCTTCACCTCCTCTTCACCTCCTCTTCACCTCCTCTTCACCTCCTCTTCACCTCCTCTTCACCTCCTCTTCACCTTCCCTTCGACTCTTCTACGACTCTTCTACGACTCTTCTTCGACCTCCCTTCGACTCCCCTTCGACTCCTCACTTCGTCTTCACCCCCCCCCCCCAAATGTGTTAATTTGTTGTCATTTTATCTGCTCGGGAAAACGAGGGAGAGAGTGGTGGGAGATGAGAGTGAAAGAGATCGCAACATCTCGGTAACTTTAACCCTTTATTGACCCCATTTAGAGATTCCTTTCGCCCTCTGTTGTGGTCGTTCCTGTGGAGTTTGTTGGACTTGGATGAGGGGATGTAGAGGTGAATAAGGGTCGAGAGAGGTTTGATGGGGGTCGAGGGAGGGTCGATTGAGAGTTTTAGAGAAGGTCGAGGGAGGGTCGATTGAGAGTTTTAGAGAAGGTCGAGGGAAGGTCGATGAATGGTCGAAGGTTTTTCGATGAGAGTCGATGGAATCGTCGTGGATCGATTGGGGATCAATGAATGGGGTCGAAGGGGTTGATTGTGGTCGATTGAGGTCGCTGACCTTTCGACATCATGAGCTGGAGCTCGAGTTTCAATCGGTCTCCCCACATCCCCCTTCCACTTGGCGTCAGGGCGGTCGATTAATAATTAATCAATTGGATTCTTTTGAGTGCGATGGAAGGGTTGGAAAGAGTGGAGTCAAGATCTTTCTTTACCAATAAAAAATTGTCCTCAATGTCTGCCGAACTATGGGCTATTGATAAAAGTATTGATTTTGCTATTGAAAATGGCTGGATGCAAGTAGCTATTTTAACTGATAGTTTGAGTAGTATACAATCTTTCAAAAAATATATAACTTCTAATTTTTTTGTACAAAATATTTTGGACAAAATCAATAACAGTAATATACAAACAGTACAACTTCATTATATACCAGGCCATAAAAATATTAAATTAAATGATCAAGTCGATGAAGCTGCCAAAAACGCAATGTTAAATGGAATTTTTATTAATTTACCCTGGCATTTCAAAGATGCCGTTTGTGCTATTTTAGAAATAATAAAACAAGAATGGAAACTTTTGTATCAACAACAAAGTATTGAAAAAGGAAAGGAATACTTCAAAATCTTCCCAAACATAAAATCTAAGCCATGGTTTAAGAATTCCAATCTAAGACCGATTGATATCAAATTAATAAATAGATTAATGACAGACCACTCTTTATGCAAAGCCTCTTTATTTATAACGAAATCAGTATCAAATGATATTTGTGATCACTGTGGAATACGTGAAGATAACTCCCACATTATATTTAAATGTCAGCGATATAATAGTCAGAGATCAAATTTTCAAATTTTATCAAAATATAAAACCACCACTGAATTCTTTAGGAAAGAACCTATTTCATCTTATCAACATTTATTATCATTCTTACATACCATCAACGCAGATTTATAATAAATTTCCAATAACTAATCAACTTTTTCTTTTCATTATTTAAAGTCAAAATGTATCGTTTGTTTTCGTTCTTCATAATATTGTAACTATTGTACTTATCCTTTAATATTATAACTGATTTAATTGGTGATGGCGTTATAGTCTACTGACTGGCCAATAAACATTAAATAAAAAAAAAAAAAAAAAAAATAATAGAAAAAAAACAAAAAATTATTACGAACAAAAGCAACAAGAAAAGTTGGTAGGAATAAAAGGCAGCAAGTGTTGAAGAAACAAAAGGAATTGCTGAAGCCACAACAACAATAACATCTGAAGCAACAACAACAATAACATCTGAAGCAACAACAACAATAACCTCTGAAGCAACAACAACAATAACTTCTGAAGCCACAACAACAATAACATCTGAAGCAACAACAACAATAACTTCTGAAGCCACAACAACAATAACATTTGAAGCAATAACAACAAAACCTCTCATCCCATCAGTTTCCTCTTCCGCCATCGATGGTTTAAGGATTCTCTCTCTCTCTCTCTCTCCAACTCGATTCTCGAGTCTCTCTTCTTCATACTAACCCTCCCTCACTCCTACCTCACTTCATCCTACCTTCTCTCCTTCTTCTCTCCTCCATCACTCCTCCATCTCTCCTCCATCTCTTTTCCTCCTTCCACCTTCCTTCCTTTCATCCATCCTCTTTGCAAACTCTCCAATTAATTTCATGGGATGCAACTTTCTCTCTAACTAACCACAAATAAATTTAGTTTCTCGCGGATCGGAAGCCTCTCGGCCCCAAATTTTGTTTGTCGACAGCGTCGTCGTTGTCGTTGTCGTCATTTTCGTCGGCCGTCGGATGTCAGAAGCGGGAACAACAGATCCTTCCGTTTCGTTCGTCCGTCTGTCCTTTTCTGATGTCCGTCCTTTTCTGATGTCCGTCCTTTTCTGATGTCCGTCCTTTTCTGATGTCCGTCCTTTTCTGATGTCCGTCCCTTCTGGTTTCTGTCCTTCCTGATATCCATCCTGTTGTCTGTCGTTTTATTCATCCTCGAAAGAGGAAGAGGTGGAGAACCTAGGAGAAGGATTCCATCGAAATCGTCCCGCAGGATGGAGGATTCGGAAGGAGTCTCCGCTTGTTGCAATTTTCCTTTTGCTCATCCTGTTTGCGGTTTTAATTCGCAGCCCACAAACTTTCAGCATCGAGTGTTGCATGTTTTATGCGGATGCAAACAAGGATCTGAGGCTTCTGCTTTCCCTCTTCTCTTCTCAATTCTTCTCTCCTCTTCTCAATTCTTCTCTCCTCTTCCCTCCTCTTCTTCCCCCTTCTTCCCTTTTCTCCTCTTCTCTCTTCCTTTTCTCTCTTCATCGCCCTTCTCTCTTCTCTCCTCTTCCTCTTTCATCTACCCGCGAAAATAAATCCCTCGACGTGGACCTTGGTGTCGAAATTGTTCCACTTCCTTCTCTTCTCTTCATCACCCTCTGATCCTTCTCGTTTACATCTCCCTCGGCTCATCCACATCGATCTGCATCTCTTCCATCCTCATCTCCTCCTCTTACCATCTCCTCCTCTTCACCATCCTTCTTCCTCTTCGCTCTCCTCCTTCCTCCTCCTCCTCCTCCATCACCCTGGATGCGTTTAATTAAAAACATTTCTCATTCGTCGCTGTGTTTAAATAACATTTAATCCGCGTTCGCAACTTCGAGCGCATACGAAATTCTCTGCCTTCCCACCTCCCGCCTCCTGCCACGCCCCCCGGGATGGGTCTAAAACGTGTGTAATTAAAGTTTCTTTACAACAACGGCAAGAACATATCCGTTAACAGGGGCAAATAACAACAACAAAAACCATAACAGTAATAATAACAACAATAAAAACAACAATAACAACAACATATCCGTTAACAACAACAAAAACAACAACGACAGCTGCAGCATCAAAAACAACAACATCATGATCTGAATATTCGAAATACATTTTGCATGGATATTACAAATCCTCTTACGATATATAGTTCGCTGTAAATTTTGTTGTTACTATAGTAAATGTTGTTATTGTTGTTTGTGTTGTTGTAGGTATTGTTGTTGTTGGTTTCGTTGTTGTTGGTCTCGTTGTTATTGCTTTTCATATTGTTGTTGATTTTGTTGTTGTTTAGGGTTTTGTTGTTATTGCCACCAGTGTTAATGGGGCTCGATTGCACACCACCGACTCCACCGCACAGGTCGATGAATGTGTGAATAAATGAAGGGATGGTTGGTTGGATGGATGGATGAATGTATGAATGGATGAATGGATGGATTGATGGATGGATGGATGAATGTATGAATGGATGGATGGATGGTTAAATGGATGGATAGAACGATGGTAGGTTGGATACTGTGCAATTGGCGCTTACAACAATACAATCTGCTGAAAAATATTTTCCGGAAAAATAATCACATTTTGATGGAAATCCCCATTTTGAACTTTCAGCTTTGGCACTGATTTTTTTTCTTCACTTTATCTGATTTTTTTCCGATGAAAATCTTTCTCTCTCGTACACACTTTTTCTTTTCTCTCTCTCCCTCTCCCTCTCTCTCTCTCTCTCTCTATCCCTCTTTCTCTATCTGACTACCTTTCTCTGTCTCTTTCTCTCTACTACACATTTTCTCCTTCTCTCACCAGCTCTTTTTCCATCTCACTTACTTTTTCATCTCTCCCTCCCTATCATTCTCTCTCTCTCTATTCATCTATCTTCAACTCCCTCTCTATATCTATCCCTCTCTCTATCTGTCTCCTCTTCTTTCTCTCTCTCTTTTTCTCCCTCTCTCTCCCTCTTTCACTCGAATTGAATTTAATTGAAGGTCTGCCCAGTGCAAATCTATTCATGGCCTCTTGCCCACTTTTCCCACTCGACTTCACCTCGAATATTTGCGATGAAATTCTTCGTCCTTCGTTCTGATCCTTTGCCACCAATTCTCACCACGACTTCCATCCTCCTATTTTCTCCCCCTCTCTTTGCACATCTCCTCTTTCCACACCTCCTCTTTCTACCCTCTCCCCTTTCCACCCTTTCCTCTCATCACTCCCCCTTTCACCCCTCACGGTTTCAATTTCTAATAAATTCCGGTCAGTGTGGAAAATCCTCTTCTTCATCCTCCACGTTCGGAAATCTCTTCTACTACCTCGAACTTCTTCCTCTAAATTTTCCTCCTCTTCTTCATTGATCTCTTCCATCTCCATCTCTCTCTCTCTCTTCCATCTCTCTCACTCTCTCTTCCATCTCTCTCTCTCTCTTCCATCTCTCACTCTCTCATCCATCTCTCATTCTTTCTTCCATCTCTCTCTCTCTCATCCTTTCGTCCTTTCGTCCCCTCAACCTTCATCGACGGCCTCGAGTTGGGCCCAATCGACGATGGACCATCGCGTTTAGGCTACAAACACTTGTTGTTGTTGTCGTTGTTGTTGTTTTTGTTATTATTCACCTTGTTGTTGTAATTGTCGTTGTTATTATTCACCTGTGTTGTTGCTATGTAAAGTGGCCACTTTTTTTCAACAGATGCACATCGCATGCAAATTCTAAACGAAGGATCGAACGAATGAATGAATGAACGAATGAAAGGACGAACGAATGAAAGGAGGTAAGTTTGAATGAACGGTGGGACGAATTGAATGAAGGACGAATTGATGAACGTTCGAATGGACAAAGGGACGAATTGAAAAAAGGACCGTTGGACCAACGAACGAATAAACGAATCGACGACTGCTGGACCGTCGACCGTCGTCCGTTGGACGCCCGTTGTGGAGAACCTCGAAATCGATGCAAATCAAGGTGTCCATCCGGAAATGTTGTTGTTGTTATTTTTGTTGTTGTTATTTTTGTTGTTGTTATTTTTGTTGCTGTTGTTATTTCGTTGCCGTTGTTACAGCTGTTTTTTCGTTTACTCGACCACGGTTCAGCACATTCGCAGGTGTCGGTATCGGTTTAGGTTTCGATGTCAGCAACGGAGGTTCTCTCGGATCCAAGTGCTTCCGCCATCGTCATCGTCGCATCGCCACGTTTTTCCGCACGATTTCATCGGCGATCGAGGGGGATGGAGGGTTGGTTGGTGGCAGGAGAAGGTAACACAGGGGTAGAAGGGGGTGCCAAAAGTGAATGAGAGGAGTGGAAAGGGTACCAAAGTGGAAGGAGGAGGTGGCCAGAAGGCCAAAAGGTGGAAGGAGGAGGATGTCAGAAGGCCAAAACGGGTACAGGAGGATGTTGCCAAAAGTCCAGTGTAGCAAGCGGAGGTTCCAAAAACTCAGTGTAGCAAGAGGGATTCCACGAAGTCAGGAGAAATTCCAGGAGGTGGCGAATTCATCGATTTATGGGCCATCGTCATCCAAGCTGGCGTTTATTAAAATAGTTTTCACTCCAGCTTCGAGTCCTTTTCCTCATCCTCGTCCTCATCCTCATCGTCCTCATCGTCCTCGTCTTCGTCGTTCGTGGATCGAAATGTCGAATCGAATCCAGAATTCGAGCTCGACTTCGTGTTCGAGAGAGTTTTAGGTTTGAATTTGAATTTGAATTCTTCGACATGAGATTTATGAGAAAATATTTTTATTCACTGTTTCTATTTCTATTTCTGTTTCAATTTCAATTTCGGTTCGATTTTCGTTCGGATGCATTTTGGTGTTGTTTTTGTTTTAGTTGGCAGTTGTTGCTGGTTCATTGTTGTTGTTAGTTGGTAGTTGCTGTTCGTTGTTAGTTGCTGGTTGATGTTGTTGGTCTCTAGTTGTTGTTAGTCTGTGGTTGTTGTTAGTTTCTAGTTGTTATTATTGTTGTTGGCATGTTCGGAATGTGTGAAGCGATGCCGGCAACAATTTGTGAATTGAAAGCACACAAAATTCCACGAATTCCTGCCCAGACCAAGACCAAGGCCAGGACACAACCAACCAAGCAACCAATGTCCAGTGGGCTTCACAATGTGGTCAGCGAAAGGGAGAGGAAGGGTGAGGGTTAGAGAGGGAGGGAGACACGGGTATGGAGTGAGGGATAGTGAGAGGAATTGTGAGACAGATGAAGGGTGAACTCTGAGGGGTGAAAGAGTGAAATGATGGAAAGAGCTCTCGAGACATGGTCAATGCAAAAACGACCGATTGAAGGAGTTTCTCTTCCTCTCTCTCTCTCTGTCTGTTTCTTTATTCTTACAAATGGCCAGCATAAAAAGGAGTTAATTTCCGATAATCATTTCACTGGGACATGGGCGACATTTCATCGGCCAATTAATTCGGCCTCGGGGCTTCATTTGACTGCTTTATTTAAGCGGTTAAAAGGGTTTTCGATCGTCCTTCATCGTTATCTCTCTCCCACATTCTCTTTCTCGCTTTTCCTCTGCCTCTTTCTCTGTCTTCCTCGCTTTTCCTATGTATCGTTCTCTCATTCGCTCTCTCACTTTCCCCATCTCCATCTTTCTCTCCCTATCTCACTCTTTCAATCCACCTCTTTCAGTCTTCCTCTTTCACTCTCTCTTTCAATCGTTCTCTTTCACTCTCTCTCTTTCAATCAATCTCTCTTTCTTTCCTTCTTCCACTCTCCATCTCTCCTTCCCTCGCCCATTCATTTCATTTAATTATCACTGATTTTAATTGTTTTTCATTTGATTGGAATTTTTTTTTACTATTGTTGTCCTCATTATTTTTGTTGTTGTGGACTTTTTCATTGTTGTTGTTGGTTTCTTGTTGTTGGTTTATAGTTGTTGTAGTTGGTTCCTTGTTGTTGATTTCTTGTTATTGGTTTCTTGTTGTTGGTTTCTTGTTGTTGGATTCGTGTTGTTTTCATTTAAGTTAATGTTGTTGTTGTACTGAGGTTAATCCATTGTTGTTGTTGTTGTACTGAGGTTAAACCGTTGTTGTTGTTCTGCTGAGGTTAATCTATTGTTGTTGTTATTGTACAGTGGTTAATCCATTGTTGTTGTTGTTCTGAGGTTAATCCATTGCTGTTGTTGTATTGAGGTTATTTTGTTGTTGTTGTTGTATTGTGGTTAATCATTGTCTTTGTTTTATTTTTTTATCATAGCGACTGTGATTAATTGAAATGTTTGACCGGAAGTTTTGTTCGATTGCATCAGATCGTGGATGAAACCACCATGAAAAGGTTGTTGTTGAGGTTGATTCTCCCCCTTCACCAACTCCACCCCCCCCTCAACTACTTTCAATCCATTTGCCATCACATCTTTCAACACCCCTTTCAATATCTCTTTTTTGGACTCTTTCAAACCTCGTTCAATATACCTTCATCCACCCCTTTCAATCCCTTTTTAATCGCACTTCTTAAACTTTCTTAAATCCCTATTTTCAACCTTCGTTCAACCAACTTTCAATCTTCCAGTCAGACCCCTCTTCAACCACCTTTCAAGCTTCCCTCAGTACCATCTTCAACCACCTTTCAAGCTTCCCTCAGTCCCCTCTTCAACCTCCCTTCAGTCCCATCTTCAACCACCTTTTAATCTTCCATCAGTCCCCTCTTCAACCTTCTTCCAATCTCCTCTTTTTCTCCCCAACCCCATCCGACGAAGGTTGTCACAAGAGTTCGTAATTTAACTTTGACAAATTGTCTGCAGTTTGACAGTCGTAGTCGTCTATGGGTGCAGGGAAAGAGGGAGAGGGCGAAGAGGGAGGGGGAAAGAGGAGGGAGCTGGATCCAAATAGACCTGGCTCACACTTTGGGCCAACTTCGCTCTCCCCCTTCTCCCCTCCGTCTGATCGTTGCGAATGGAATTTAAATTCAGAAGTTTTCGCAGAATCCTGCGCTTAAAAGCTTTTGTCTCGCTCTTCTTCGATCTCCTTCTCTCTCTATAATTTTTCGTTCTGATTTCTTCCTTTTTATTCTGTGTTTCTATTTCTTAAATCATTGGTTTTTTTTTTTTATTTTTTGTTTAAATTGTTTATTTATTTTTTTAATTTTTTCATTCTATTTCATTATTTACTTTTATTATTTTTTTCTCTATTCTTTTTGGCTTTCTCCCTTTTTTTTTAAATTAATTTATTTATTTTTCTTTTTGACTTTTCCTTTTTTTTTTATTTTTTTATTTTTTTTATTACTACCTTTATTATTTCGTTCTGTTTTGATTTCTTCCTTTTTTATTTCTTCCTTTTTTATTTATTTCTTCCTTTTTAAATTCGTTCTTTTTCATATTCTCTTTTTTGATGTCTTCCTTTTTGTTTCCTTCCTTCCTTCCTTCTTTTCCATTCCTCTGCTTTGTTCGCTGTTTTATTTTTCTCCTTGTTTCTTCTTTTTGCTATTTTGTTTCTTCCTTTTTCTTCTTTTTTTCTATTTTATTTCATTGTCTGCCCCCATTATTTTCCATCTCTGTCGCACGTCGTTTCTCTGGCTTCCTTGAGCACGGATGGAAACGGAACCAAATGTAATGGAACGAAATCGAATAGAATGTTATGAGAGTTCTGGAAGGAGATGGAAGAGAAAAAGAGTGAGTATGAGAGGGAAAGAGAGAGGAAGAAAAGGATCTTTCCTTTTCTTCAAGAGTGAGAGTGAGAAGGAAAATGATGGGGGAATGCAACACAATGGATGAGAATGAAACGAAACGATTTCCATCGTCGCCTCCGACGACAACGACGACGGAAGAGCTCTTTACTTTAAATAGAAAACTTTTCGCACCTTCGATAACAACGGAGGGGCGCGAGGGAGGAAGGTAGAGAGAGAGAGAGAGAGGAAGAGAGGGAGAGAGAGGAAGAGGGAGAGAGAGGATGCTGAGACATATTCATGGGAAAAAGTTTTCGAGTCCCATTAGAGATGTAGAGATGTAGATAGAAAATCGCAAATGTTGTAGAAACGAAATGAAATTTTTTGTCGAATTGATGGAATCGACAAGGGGGAGAAACGAAGAGACGAAGTTGGAGAGGGAGAGAGAGGGAGAGAGAGGGAGGGTGAGGGGGAGAGAAAGGGAGAGAGAGAGAGGCAGACAAAGGGACAGACAAACAAACGTTAGTCAGAAATGTTCCACAGACAGACAGACAGAGATGTCGGATAAGAGGCGATGAAAGAACTTCTCGTGAACAAACGAATTTTTGAAACGATTCGTTTATCCTTCTCCTTCCCTCTTTCCTTGTGTTTTCCTTCTCCTTCCCTCTTTCCTTTTGTTTTCCTTCTCCCTCCCTCTTTCCTTGTGTTTTCCTTCTCCTTCCCTCCCTCTTTTCTCCCTCTCCCTCTGCTTAAGCTATGACTTCTTCGTCTCCTTGAGGCAATCGAGGCATCCTTTGGTCCTTTAGTCCTTTAGTCCTCGGGCTCTTGGTCACTTGGGCTGAGGCCCAATGAATGTCTTCGCATGCGGCTCGGTCGATGTTCGGTTGGACAATAAATTATCGCTCAACCGTTCACTCCTGTGTGATTCACCCTTTGGTCTCTTTCTGCCTCTTTCTTTCTTTCTTTCTCCCTCTCTCTTTCACCCTCTCTCTTTCTCCCTCTCTCTTTCACCCTCTCTCTTTCACCCTCTCTCTTTCTTCCTCTTGCCGTCTTCTTGCCTCTGGAAGGAATCCTATTGCGACGCCCTCGGGAAACACATGTCCTCGTCCACGGGTCAATCCACAGGACATTTGACTTCATTTACCGAGGAATCTCTATCTATCACTGTCCCTCTATCTCACTACCTCTATCTTCTCTCTCACTCATTCCTTCTTCTCTCACACTCCTTCTCTCTCTCTATCTCTCTCTCTCTATCTCTCTCTCTCTTTCCTCTCCCTCAGATTCTCGGATGCACCTCTGGGAATCTAAGTTATGTTCTCGAAATCACACGAGGAAATATTGCAGATTTTTTTCTCTTCTTTTGTTCGGTTCATTGTCATTGTGTTTGTTATTGTTATTGTTGTAGTTGGAGACATTCAGATTGTTGTTGTTATTGCTTTAGTTGAAGACATTCACATTGTTGTCGTAATAGTAGTAGTTGTTGTTGTTACCATTGTTATTGTTCTCGTTGTTGCCATTGCGGTCAAGTGGCTCTCAAAGGATGTTGGCGGCGCGGTCTCATTGGACCAGGCCAAGAAGGTCATTCAGAACTTCCTCCTCGGAATCTCTCGATGACTTCCAGGAAGATGGACACAAGTCACCGCAAGCCGTTGGGTGCTTCTCATGGAACTTCGGATCCGATTCGAGATTCAATTTTCTTCTACGAAGATTTTAACATTTATACATAGAAGAAATACTTGAGTTTTGTGTAGTTGTATTAGTATTTTTATTTATATTAGTATTTTTATTTATATTAGTATTATGTACCAATAAACTCTTAAAGGCTTGGAATTTTGGATTTTTACAAGCTTACGTTAGTATGTTACAAGCTTTAAGCTTTTCCCAATTCTTATTGTTGACATTAGTGGATTTATTATTTCGGCAGAAAATAAAAAACCCACAATGTTTCTACAAGAGCATTTTATCACTCCATTTTAATTTCTTCAACTAATTCCAAGGACTTCATTTGATTTCGTCGAGACAACTCTTTCAATCTGACTCATGATGCTCGTGCTTCAATAATTTCGTTTACGTTTGCTTCAATAATTTCGTTTTCGTTAACTTCAATAATTTCGTTTACGTTTGCTTCAATAATTTCGTTTACGTTTACGACTCTCGGATCTTGTGCTTTTACGACTCGCTCTGCATTCGTCCAACTGGAGCAACTGGGAGGGATTTAAACGTGTTTTACGACATCCTCTGGAATTTGACCCGAGCTCTTCGACATCCGTTTTGAACCAAAACCCAGGTCCCAGACGCTGCTCAAACTATGCGTATCAACAAATGTTTATAAACAATCGACAACAATCAGGCAACACATTTTCAACATCTTTTTTAACAAATATTTAACAATATTTCAGGCAATACATTTCAGTTTTAAGGCAACAACTTTTCTGCTCCACGTCCCTTTGGTGGCGAATGTGGGATGGGAAGAAGTGGCGGGAGAAAGGTTGAAGCCAAGTATGCCTCGAACTTGTTCGCGGCAACAACTCTTGGCCCTATAGAGCAGAATGAGCAAAGGACCGAACCGAACCAAACCAAACCAAACCAAAACCGAATCAAACCGAATCGAACCAAAACCGCATCAAACCAAAACCGCATCGAACCAAACTGAACTGAACAGAATCAAACCGAGCCTGGATGCGAACCCTTTAAAGAGCGACTTCTTATCGCCAGAATGCAGCAGTCGTCGCATCGGCCTTATCCGCGATGGATGGGCTCCTCCGATGGGGGCGAATGACCAAAATTGTGGTCAATAGTAGGTTGAAGAAGGGTGGGGAGAAGTCGAGAAGGGATCGAGGAAGCCTTTGAGGGGTCGACGAGGGATTGAAGAAGTCAGTGCGTGGGCTCGAAGAAGTCATTGGGGTGGAAACTACGGCAATCAGTTGGTGGGTTTAAGAGTCGATTCAACTGAAGTCCCACTTGCTCCAACTGCAGCATCCGACGCTGGCACCTGGCTACAATTGTCCCAATCCGAATCCTTCAAGACTATTAAGAACAATAAGAACAAGAAGAAGAATAACAATAAGAACAACAATAAGAACAAGAAGAAGAATAACAATAAGAACAACAATAAGAATAACAACAAGTAGAAACAAAAAAAATGATAAACAACATGAAACTAAGTTTGCTTTAGGAGGTAAACAAACAAACGAGGATAAAAAATATCAGCGTATTTTGTTCTTGTAGTCGAAAGGGTTTTAAAATCGCCACATCTAACATTATCTTTTCTCTTTTACTTCATTCCTTCATCTCTCTCATACAGAAGCCCTTTCTTTCTTCTCTCCACAGCTCACCTCACTTCACTTCTCTTCACCAAACCTCACCTTACCTTCCTTTCCACTCTTCTCTCGCCGTTTGTTGCAGCTTGGGTCGTTTGTGCCGGAAGTTGTGAGCGAATTCCGGCGCCATGTTTACCTGCCACATACGCCTCCGGTTCCGCTCTGTTGGTTGTATTGTTTCTCTCACTCTTTCGTCGTCATTCCTTGTCGTCCTCCGCCCCTCAATTGTCACTCAGTCACCCCTCAATCGTCCCTCAGTCGTCTCTCAATCGTTCACCAGTCGTTCTTTAGTCTTCCTTCAGTCATCCCTTCGTTGTCCTCGGTGTTTCTCAGTCATTCGTCAATTTTTGACAAGTGGACGAAAGTCACCTGAAGCTTGCGAACCTGAGAAGCTCACGATTCGATATTTGATTCTCTTTCCCTCTTTGTGTCTTTCTCCCTTCCTCCTTCTGTTTTCATCTTCGTCTACCTCTCGTCATCCTCTTCAACTTTTCTATTCATTCCCTACTTCAACTCTTCTACTCTTCCTATCTTCGTCATTTTTAATCTTCCTCTCACTCCGTCTTCCTCTTAACTCCTCTTCCTCTCTCCCCTTCTTCCCCTCATCCTGTCCCCTCTCCACTTCACCTTCATACCTGTCAAATGGTTCTCAATCGCCGGTCGCTCTGGCTCTGCTCAATTTCTCTTCTCTCATTCGATCGATTTCGTTCGCTCGATGTGATTAGATTTTAATTTTCTTCTCGGTTTCCAATTGTGTTTTCCACTCGTGGTTGTAGTTGATGTTTTTGTATTTGTTGTTGTTGTTGTTGTATTTCTTGTTGTTGTAATTCTTATTATTGCATTTGCCGTTGTTGTTCCTTTAGTTGTTATTGCAATTGTGTTTTTTTTTTTTGTCATTGAGTTCATCTGGTCCTCACCAAAGTCAACCATTCCAAAGAGTTATCCATTCGACGATATTCGTTTCGGCCACGGGTTAGAGGTGAGAGAAATTACGTATTGAACGGGTGAACAGATAGATAGACGGAGAGAGGGACATATATACAGACAGATAGAGCGACAGAAGGACAGACAGAATGATAGAAGGAGCGAAAGAAGAGCGCCAGAAGGACAAACAGAAATAGACGAATGGATGAGTCGATGGTGGACGGATGGGTTGGTGGAGGAGGAAAACGAAATGAGGTGAGAAAAGAGGAATCGTAAAGAGAGGTGAAGAGAAGGGGGGAGAAGAGGAGAAGAGAAGGAGAGAAGTCGATCATGTGGAGGAAATCGAGGAATGAATGTGAATCTGACTGACTGATGAATGGAAGACGAGGAATGGAGGGAAGACGAGAGAATGGATGGAAGACGAGACGATTGAAGGATCAAGAGAGGATTGAAGGAAGAAGAGACGATGGATGAAAGAAGACAGGATGGAAGAAAAAGGAATGGAAAGAGAGTGGTTTGATGGAATAAGAGTTGAATGAGTGGTCGAAGGAAGGTAAAAGAGAGAGAGAGAGAGAGAGAGAGAGAGGATCGGATTTGTTTGCGAATGAATGGATAGATGGATTAAATGGATGGGTGGAGATGGGTGGAGGAGTCTCGACTCTCGTTGTGTCCAGAGACCTAGAGACCGAGTTGAAAACCCCTTTCTCAGGTTGAAGGATGTAGCAAACAACGGACAAACAGACATACATATGTTTGTCCATCTCCAACGATCAGTTGGTGAAGGAGTTGTTCGATGGTATGAAAGACAGATGGAGAGACAGAGAGATCGAAAGAGAGATAGACAGTCAAACAGAGAGACAGACAATCAAACAGAGAGACAGACAATCAAACAGAGAGAACGACAATCAAACAGAGAGAACGACAATCAAACAGACAGACAGATAGACAGACAAACAGATAGACAGACAAACAGTTAGACAGCCAAACAGATAGACCGACCAACAGATAGACAAACAGATAGACAGACAAGACCGTTAGAACAGAAGATAGACAGAAACTCACTCACTGTATTTCAATGACAGCGAAACAGATTGAAAATGTGAGATAGGACAGGTAAATCGATAGCCATGGATGGTTGTAAAGGTCATTCCACAGGGAAGAGCAATCAATGGACACGCTGGGGAGCGAAGGAAATTGGTGGAGATAAACGAAAGGAAAGAAGAAGTGAAGATGAGTTCAGTGGGGTGAAGAAGATGGAGGGGTTGATGGGGAGGTTTGAGTGGCTGAGGAGGATGTTCGAGGGTCGAAAGAAGGACCAAAGGAGGTTTAGAAAAAGTTCAGAGAATGTTCCGAGAAGGATCAGAAGATTTTATATTTGTTTTATATTTTTTATTTATTATTTAATTAATTATTTAGTATTTATATTTATTATTTTATTTTTTTATTTTATTTTATTTGATTTTATTTTATTTTATTTTTATTTTATTTTATTTTATTTATTATTATTTTATATTTTTCATTATTTTATTTCATGTTATTTATTTTTTTTATTGTTTATATTTTTTTATTTTTTTATTATTTTATTTTTATTTTATTCATTTTGTGTTTATTTTTTATTTATTATTTATTTATTATTGTATTTTGATTTTATCACAATCAGTTGGCAAACTCCACCTCTGCAAAGCCGGCGGCGAAAAATGAATCGAATGAACTCCCGTGCGAAGCGGAAGCGGAAGTCATGCGTCTTCTTCTTCTTCTTCCTCCTAGTCCACACGGACAACCGGATGAGCTTTTCAAGATGGCGCCAACATGAACATGAACAAATCCACAGCGGAAACGGAAATGTAGATGCACTAGTAAACAAAGTGTGGGAGTGTGGCGAAAAGAGAGAAGAAGACAGGGAGAAAAACATGGTGAGAGGGAAAGAGAAGGCAAGATAGAGTGAGAGATATAGAGGTAATGAGAGGGAGAGCGAGAGAGAGAGAGAGAGAACATTAAATAAGTGGCAAAAAATTCAACAACAAACGGAAGGAAGCTGTTCCTTTCGCCACTACCGCCTTCACTATCTCTATCTCTCTCTCTCCCTCTCTCCCGCATAAACCAAGGGTCTGTAGGTAGGTGAAGAGGAGGAGGAGCAGAGTAGAATGGGGCGTGGTGGGGGGGGCGAAATCGCCTCGAATGATTGGAGCAGTTGAATGTGAAACTCCATTTCCACAATTTACCGCTGCGAGTCGGGAGAAGTAAATACCAAAAGGAATTACAACTATAAATACAAGGAACAACAACAATAAAAACAATAGCAACAACAAAATCAACAATGATAACAACTACAAAACCAACAATAATAACAACTATCAAAACAACAATAAACAACACAGCAGTAACGACCATTATAAAAAACAAACAAAAAAAAAACTAAAAAAATAACTTCAACTACAACTAGATCAACGGAAACCATTAGAACAACAATAACAAAATACTATAAAAAAAATAGAGCACAAATAAAAAACTAGAAGAAGAAGAACACGAAAAGTAACAACAATAATAACAACAAAAATAACAACAATCCAACGAACCTTAAATGTTCTTCATTGATTTTGCAATTTGGATGTTGTGCTTTTTGTTTCTTCTTCTCATTCTCATTCTCTATCTTCATCTTCACCCATTTCACCCGTCCATGTTTTTTTGTTGAGTCTGTTTTTTTCATCAGGTTTCCTTTTGTTTTTCCTTCGGCAGTGAAAAGTCCTTCAGGACGATCAACAACAATAATAATAACAAGAACAACAAGATGAAAAAAATGAAAAACAACATGAAACTAAGTTTGCTTTAGGAGGAAAAAGCAAAAAAAAAAAACGATAATAAAAAATATCAGCGGATTTCGTTCTTGTAGTTGGAGAGATTTACAATTGCCACACCTCACTCCATCTCTCTCATACCTCATCCCTTCCTCTCTGTCTCTCTTTTTCCCCCTCTCTCTTATTCTCTTTCTCTCTCGAAGGTTCCAACGATGTGAGTTTTTAATCTGTTGGAGCTCCCGAATCGCGCTCCATCGGGTCCTTTCAAAGCCTTTCGGATCTTTTTTTCGGTGAAGCCTTCGATGAAATGGATGGATCGATGGGATGGACGAGAGTTGAACGAGAGTTGGACGAAGGATGAACGATGCTTGGTCGAGAGTTAGACGAAGGATGAACGCAGCTGACGAAGTTGATGGACTTTTTAAAGCCGTCCTGTGGGGCCATCAGGAGAAAGATGAACATGGGTCCTTTCCAAATCGCTTGAGTTTTAATCGCCAAAAGGTTTCCATTGGCATTCGAGGAGCTCATCGTGGACACCACTCACTTTCTCTCTTTTCGCTCCCGCTTTTACTCTCTGTCTCTCTTTCTCCCTCCTTCTCTCCACCGATTAACGTCTCAATCACTCCCTTTGGCCCACTTATCGGGGATTTCTGATTTTGATAAATCGCCCCAAAAGCTGTCGAACCACATCACGTTGAACCCTCGTGGTCATGCGGTCATCGACCCTTTGGGGGGGGGGAAACTCGTCACAATCCTCAGTACTTTAGTCCAAGGAGAAGCAGGAGAAGGACAAGGAACAGTAACAAGAAGCAGGAGTTGAAACTGAACAAGAAACAGGAACAAGAAACAGGAACAAGAAACAGGACAAGGAGCACGAAATTGCTTTTGACTCTGGCGTCCGACACGATTTCCCTGCTTAATCTGCAAATTGCCAAATATTCGCATCGCTGGCCGATTCTCCATGAGCAGGAGATGGAGTCGGAGACGTGGAAAGGATGGAGTGAAGAGGAAGAGAAGAGAGATGGAGAAGGGACATGATGATGGAGAAGGAGGGATGATGAAGGAGAAGACGACGATGGAGGTGAAAGCGACGATGGAGGAGAAAGCGACGATGAAGAAGCTTGTGACGATGGAGGAGAAAGCGACGATGGGGGAGAAGGCGTCGATGGAGAAGGATCCGATAATTCAGAAGTAGGAGGGCATGAATGGAGAAGCAGAAGGCGGCAATCGATGGGCGTGGCGAAGCAAGAGTCACCCAGATGCCGTCCAGATGCCGTTCGAGCGTTTTGGGAGTTTTCAAAATTTCAATTTTCAATCATTTCTCCCCCCCACACGTTTCTCATCCTCCATTTGGAAACTAATGAGAATCCTGACAAGACGCACACGATGATGATGATAAGGAGAAGGATGATGATGATGAGGAGGAGGATGATGATTAAGAAGAGGACGAAGATGATGATGACGAAAAGCACGATGACGACGAAGAGGACGTTGATTATGAAGAGAACGAAGACGATAATGATGACGACGGAGAGGATGCTGATGATGACGAGAACCTTCTGGGATCCCTTGAGCTGTTCGAGCGAAAGGATTTCGGACCGATTTGAATTTGATTTTGAGACGAGGACGAGTGGGTGACGAGGAGGAAGAGGAGGACGGATTTTATGGAAGAGGAAGGACGGAGTTGAAGGAAGAGGAAGGACGAATTTGAAGGTTGAGGAAGGAAGAGAAGGAAGGAAGAGGCAAGAAGTGGAAGAAAGATGAGGGTATAAGAAAGAGTAGAAGGACAGATGAGTGGAGCTTCTGGAAGTTGAATTCGAAATCGGTGAAACTAATGCATTTCGGACATGTTTTAACGATTCACCCAACGTAATTGGGTTGAGATCAGGAATTCAATAAGAATCCCCTAAGAATCCAAGCGATAAGGCGAGGGAAATGAAAATATTTGGCAATCTATTCGATTCGATTAGAAGGAAACCATGGAAACGATTTGAGTGTGAAATAATTTATGGAGGACGTGGCAAAGGATTTTATCCGGCATCAAAACGGTCCAAGGAAGAAATATATTGGATCCAATGGCCAGGAAATGATAATTCGTGAATCGATCGTAAATGTGAAAAAATGGAGTTAAAAATATATTTATCTTTGATAAAATACGTTTAAAAATATTCGATTATCTTCGTTCTTCATGAATGTAATTTTCATTTTAATTGAAGTCCTGAAAAAGCTGTCGAAATAAAATAATCAAATGAAATGAAGAGAATAATTAAAAAATATATTTTTCACACCTCTGCGCGTTCAGGAGAAATTTGAGTGAAATCTGTGAATTTTACGAGTTTCCAACGGGAATCGAAATGAAAATCAAATTACGAGGAGAGGAGAAGTGGATAAAAGGACGATGGAGAAGATGAAGAAGATGAATAGAGAGGAGGACGAATTAAGAAGAGGACGAATGGAGAAGAGGATGAGAGGAGACGACTTTCAACGAAATCACCACGAAAATTTTAATGTAGCAAAATCAACAAGAAACGGAAACGGATGCCCGACGCCAGCGGATTTAGGGAATGAGGACGAGTGGCGGAAAAGGGCGAAGGAGGCTGAGGAGTGAGTGGGGGAGTGTGAAAATAGCGAAGTGCAGAAGAAGAAATTAAAATTTGGGGCGAAACACAAAACACGAAACACGACGAAGAGAAGAGACGAAGAGTTATTAAATTTTCGCCGACAAAATTCGCCCACGCGAGGTCCAAATCCGGAGCTCGATGTCCGTCCGTCCGTCTGTCCGCATTCATAAGTCCAGCAGCATTTCCTTCCAATCGTTTCATCTCTTTCGCACACTCATGGGATATCCTCCCCATCTCTCTCCCTCACACTTCTTCACTCCTATCTCAAGCTCCCCTTCTCTCTCCTCCCTCAACCTCTCTCTCTCACTCTCCATTCTCCATCCTTCGCCCTTTCAGCCGCCTCGACCCAGTTGGCAAAGTTTTCGCATTTCTGCTGTATTGTTAATTTGTTGCATGTCTGTGTGGACGAGGGTGTATTTGAGTGTGTGTGTGTGTGTGTGTGTATGTGTGTGAGTATTTGAGTAACGTGCTCAAAAGTGGAAGTGGACGTTTACAAACACACACATACAGACTCATACACTCACACATAGATTCTCATATCCCACACACACACACAGACATTGAATCGTTCCCTGAGCAAGAGCGTGTAATGCAAGCGAGCGTTTTGCGGTAATTACAACGTCGCATGTATTTGTGTGTGTGTATCGCATGCTGGTGTGTGTGTGTGTGTGTGTGTGTGTCTATTTATCCCTGTATATGTGTGTGCGTTGAGAATAATGCAATTTCCGTCGCCCCTCGCACATTAGGGAGATCGCAACATGGTACACGGCGCCTCGAGGTCCTCTTCCGGTCTGTCGTTGCATGCATTTTTAATACCACCGTTAATCACTTGTCTCTCACTTCGCTCCACGCCACGCCACACTCTCCTCCCCTTCATCTCCTCCTTGGTCCTCCCTCTTGTCTCATTCCTTCCCTCTATCCCTATTTCTATTTCTGTCTCAAACCCCACCTGCATCGATGCTGATGTCTCTGGGCTTTGTTGCATCCGTCGTTGTCTCCGTTCACCATCGGTGTGGTGGGCGACTCCAGGGGGCGTGGCTTACGAGATCCACCTCATGGTCCACAAATAGATGCAGTTCATAAAAGGATTAGATGTGTTCAGAGGACGAGGACAAGGGCGAGGATTAGAACGAGGACAAGGACGAGGATTAGGACGAGGACAAGGACTAGGACGAGGACTAGGACGAAGACGAGGACGAGGACTAGGACGAGGTTTACGACTAGGACAAGGATTAAGGACTAGGACAAGAACAAGGTTGTGGGTTCAATCGATGTGAAGCCAGAGGTGTCGAGGCCGAGCTTCGAAATGGATGCGTTCGGTCGATGGAAAACTTGAATATTTCTCATAATCCTCTTTTTTCCTATATTTTCCTCTATTCTTCTAGCTATTCCTCAACATCTCTTCGTTTCTACTCTACTGAATTTCAATGTTCCAGCCAATAGGTTTTTCCTTCGGCCAATATTTTGTGTTAAATGCCTGTCACTTCTTTTATCTCGACCGCTTTCTAACTTTTCCCACACTCTCTCTTGATATTTTTATACTATTTTTTCAACCTATCTCTTTTGTTTTCTCTCTTTTTCTCCCTCTGTCTCACTCTATCTCTCTCTCGGGTCCAACATTCTGCATCACTTTCTATCGTCCAAGTCACCGCTTGAGTTTGATGTGTCTGCGAGCTGCATATTGAAAGCTACTTCTGGCAGTCCGTCCATTCATGTGTGAGTGTGAGTAGGTGACATGATTGTCTCTCTCTCTCTCACTCTCTCTCTAGCTGTGTATGTGTTTATGTATGAGTTTGAGTGTGCGATCGTTCGCATATTAAATCGGACGTTGGCACGTTGATCGCATCCCATTGAAAGTAAATGCGAAAAACAACTTCATTGCGATGCATTTTCATGCCATCGTCTCTTCGTCTGTCCATCTGTCTGTCCATCTACCTGTCTGTCCATCCATCTATCTGTCTGTCTGTCTGTCCGTCCGTCTATATGTCTGTCTGTTAATCTGTCTGTCTGTCGGAGTGTTCGTTCGTATGTCTGTAGGTCTATATGTCCATCCTCTCTTCCTTTTCTTTCCCTCTGTTTATTAATTCACCCCATTCAATCTCATTCCGTTCAGCCTCCTCCGCCCTCGATTCGTTCTTTTTGCATCCTTTCCTTCCTTGTTGGCTCCCTTCCTTCCTTGTTGGTTCCCTTCCTTCCTTTTGACTCTCTCTTTTTGCCTTTCAATTGTCGTTCACGGAACTGAGACTGAGCCCGAAGTCGCTGGCTGCATTCATGAATTAATTGTGGTCCATTCAACGCCCTCTGTGTCTCTCCATCACTTGGAATGGACCAAGAGGCCGACGAGGTCCACGGCCGGATGGACGAACGATGGACGGATGGAATGAAGGACGGAGGGAGAGAAGGATGGAAGAATGGAAAGACGGAGGGAGGGAAGGATGGACAGACAACGGAGTGTCTTCAAAAATCTCCCGGAATTCGTTGAAAACGCTGTCATTGGAAATTTCGACGGATTTCGGGGTGGCAAATGCTGAAGTCTTTGGGATCTCCTCCTCCTTCATTTCTCTCTTTGATGTACCTCCTTCCTCTACCTCCTTTTTCTACCTCCTTCCTCTACCTCCTTTATCTACCATCTTTATCTACCTCCTCATCATCTTCCTCCTCTCAGAAGCCTTCACTCATCATCATCCTCTTTTCACCGTGAATTCACCATCCACATCTCTCTATCCTCTTCTCTCCAACCTCCTCTCTTGACCATACTCTCTTCACCCTCCTCTCTTCACCCTCCTCTCTTCACCCTCCTCTCCTCTCCTCATAGTGCTTCCTTCCATCAAGGAGAACCCATCACATTCGAGAAGCTGCCACATCAAGTGCTCTGCATCGCACTTCGACGGTACGCCTCCCATGTCAACCGCTTCCAACTGCTGCCTCCTCCTCTTGTCAATTCTCTCCCCCTTCCATCTCTTGGCAACTCTTTCCTCTTCCTCCTCTTGTCAACTGTCTCCCTCTACCATCTCTTGTCAACTCTCTCCCTCTACCATCTCTTGCCAACTCCTTTCCTCTTCCTCCTTTTGCCAACTCCTCCTCCTCCATCCTTCCCACTTGTCCCACTGTGCATCGAATTCCGCATTCGTCTCACGTGCGCTCGAGTATCGTCGCTGCACCGACTGCGTCAACGTCAACGTCGACTTCTGCTGATGCGTCTGGTGCTGTTGCTCTACCTCTTCCTCCTGCTGTTGCTTCTCTTCCTCCTCCTGCTCTTCCTCTTCCTCCTGCTGTTGCTCATCCTCCTTCTCCTCCTGTTGATACTTCAACCTCTGGCTCTTCTTCTGCCCTTGATCATTGTTCATCGAGTCGGCAATTTTTTTCGCCACATGTTTCGCGACCTCCCCCTTCACCCACCTCTCGTCTCGTCTCACCCCCCAAGCTGCGTGGTAAACAAGTTAATCCGAGGAACACGTGAAAACAGACACTTTTGACAGGACATAAATTATGTAGTGCCTGCCCCAACTGCAGGCATCAACTCCAGCTTCCATCCACCAACTTCAACTCCAGCTCCCTTCACCCAACTCCAGCTCCTGCTCCCTTCACCCAACTCCTCCTCTCCCCCCAGCTACCAAAAGGTTTCTCGTTTCGCATCACAATTGGATGACGCCATCCTATCGAATCATCATACATCGATATCTTCGGTGATTTTTCATCGCAAGCAACCGATGCCTAAATTATTCATTACATTCAGATGAAGAGACTTGAGAAGTTCCAGGAATGCGTGAATGGATGGTAGGGGACAACTGTTGTGAATCCATTAGGTACGATATGATTTCAATTGTTTCACTCAGGAAACCCTGCTGTGTGAAGTGCTGAAGGACGACATTCTTCGAGTTTAATTCGCAAGCAAAAACTTTTGAGCACTCACGGGAAATTCAATGGGATTTATTGAGAAATATTCAAAGGAAGGTGGGTGGGAAGGTAGGATGGTGAGAAGGAGAGAGAGCGAGAGAGAGAGAGGAAGAGAGAGAGATTGTGAGAATGAAATATGAAGAACAATTTCCTTCGATTTACAGCGGAAAGAAATTATTTGCCTTCCCATTGACTGGTCACAGAAAGAGAGAGCTTTGAGAATTGTCGCCAAAACAATCCCAAGTTTTCTACGGAAATTATAAATATTGTCATTGTTGTTGGGGGTATATATATTTTTGTTGTATCAAATGTTGTTGTTCTTGTTGTTTTTCGGTTATATTTTTGTTCTCCATGAATGTCGAATAAAGTTTCGAGACGAATGCAAACACGAGGCTCTTGACATGAGGCCTTTAAAAAAGTTCTCAGGAAACAGACCGAGAAAGAGTCACAAGGAGTGGTAGAAAAAGAGGGAGAGAAGAACAGTGTGGGAGAAACATAGAGGAGAGAGAGGCCGAGAAAGAGATGCAGAAAGAGAGGGAAGAGAAAGACAGAGAAAGGAAGGCCCGAATGAGAGCAGACGGTCTCCAAGGATCGGCTCCGACAACGGTCTCTTGAAGCCTCAGTGGACACATTCGGCTCGCTTCGGTTCCAACAATAGGGATCCCATGAGTAGGAAATAACCATTGTTGTTTTTGTTATTGTTGTTGTATTTGTTGTTGTTATTGCCAAATGGGTTTTATTCTACTTCTTCTTCTTCTACATCCTGTTGTTGATATTGTTGTTATTTTCTATTGTTGTTTTCTCTCTCTGCTACTCGAAATACGATTTGGGAAATTTTTATGCAAACAAAACATAAAATATGAAATATTTTCTACATGAAATGCGTGTAGTTTAAGAGCGAGAGAGAGAGAGAGAGTGAGGGAAAGAGAGAGAGAGTGTAAGATAGAGAGAGATAGATAGGGAGAGAGACAGAGAGTAAGGTAGAAAGAGATGGAGTTAGAGTGAGATAGTGATAGAGACAGCTAGTTTGGAGAGAGCTAGAGGAAACAAGGACAAATGGGAGCAGAGCAGAACCAGCTTGTTGGACACCAGACCCCAGCTTCAGTCACACCCCCAACTCCTTCCCGCCCACCATGACAAGTTCGCATATTTCATGAGAAGTTCCTTGTGTTATTTGTTGATCTCTTCTATTTTATTATTGTTATTATTTCTCGCATTCGTTACTCCAGCTACTACGACAACAACATCTCCCATGGGTTTCTCTTGTCCCTCCTCCATTTGCAACAAAATGTGGGCATCGTAATGGAAAGAGACAAATATATGTAGATTTTGAGAAGGAAATGGATTCAAAGAGGTCGATGAATTAGTGAATAGAAGTCGGAGGAAGATGAAGGGAATTGAAAAATGAAATAAATATCAAAAATAAGTAAGATGAAAATTAATAAATATCTATGTACATAAAACTAAATAAAAATTAATAAAAATAAAGCAAAATAATAATAAATCCAAAAAAAAAAAAACATTACAAAATAAAATTAATTAATTAATTAATTAAATAAAAATAAAAAGAAATAAATAAAAAACGACTAAAAAATATATATTTACAAAAATATTTAAAAAATTAATAAGTAGGTACAATTTAATTAAAACATAAATAACAAAATTTGAAATAACTAAATAAACAAAAAAAAAAAATAATTATAATAAAAAATATATAAAAAAACAATGAACAAAAAAAGGGGATCTAAAAAAAATCTAAATAAAATCAGAATATGTGAAAAAAATATATACCTATATTAATAAATAAAAAAAAATAAAAAGTAAATTTATGGAGAATAAATAAAAAGTAATTCCAAAATAAATACATTTTTTAAATAATAATAATTCAAACAAAATAAAAATGAACACGATCCAATTAATTCTGATCCAAATCCTCTTCGCTCCCTCCGTTTGTCACGGGAGTACACAAATTTCTCTCTGAGACCATGTGTAGGGTGAACCTCGCTCATCCTTTGGGGGAGAAAACTTTCGTCTCCGATTTGTGTTGATGTTTGTGTTGTGTCTGGCAACGCTTCAACAGCAGCAGAGACAACAACAATAGCAACAACAACAACAAAAATCAAGAGCAACAACAATAAAAATCAAGAGCAACAACAAAAAATCAAGAGCAACAACAAAAAATCAAAGAGCAACAACAAAAATCAAGAGCAACAACAAGATTAGGACGAGTGCCAAAATATGCTTAGGATAAAGTTTCGTCTCTTTCCCTCACTCCCACTCTCATTCTCTCTCTCTCCCTCTCTTTCTCAATTCCCGCGAGACTTTTGCGAGCTTCTGAAGGCGAAGAACGGCGAAAGTTTTGCACATCCAGACGAAGAAGAAGAAGCATAAATATGAATTAATTGAAAGCATTTGGGGGGGAGGTTGGGGGCGGATGTGTGTGAGGAGAAGCAACGATTGACTAATTGACGTCATCCGTTCCATTCGTCCCTTGGGGATGGTGTGAGTGATGAGTGAGTGAGAGAGAGGGTGTGATGGGTGAGTGAGAGAGGATGAGGAGAAGGTGATGAGTGTGGAGGAGGTTTCGGGGGAGCCTGAGGAAAGGAGAATCGTGCTTTTATTAAAATACAAAACATGTTTCGCTGCTTGTTTGCCACCGTTCGATCGATTGTGAAAAATTAATTACATTCTTTTGGCGGTTTCCGATTGGCTTTTGGCCATTTTGAGCATAACAAAAAAGAAATTGCGGTTTTCAAATAATGGGCGAAATAACAATATCACAACCACAAATAACAACAACAACAATAACAACAAAAACAAACAACAACAACAAATATAACAACAACAAATATAACAACAACAAATATAACAACAACAATATAACAAACAATACCTAATAGAACAATTACCATCATAGCAAAAAAATATTGAATTATTGAATTAATTGTTTGCTGCAAATCAAATCAGATCCGATCAGATTTCCAGAATTCAATATTTGTTGTTAGTGGAAAGAGAGAGAGAGAGAGAGAGAGACAGAGAGAGAGATAGATAGAGAGGGAGAGCGAAAATATTTTTGAATTAAAATTCCCATAGCAACAACTAAAACCAAAAAAAAGGTGGCCAGGTATTTGTTCTTCCACAATTTGGGTTTTTTTTCGAAACTCAATTTGTGGTTCTGCTGTCGAGGATTCCGATTTCAAAGGCTGTCGTGTGTGTGCGGAGCGAAGATGAAGGGGGAAAATGGAGGGATTCGGTTCAATTCTCAGCGAATCTCTCTCTTTTCCCCATTCCTTTTCACTCCTTTCCTTTTCACTCTCTTTCCATCACTTTTCCTAGCCATCAACTGAAGCGCCTTTCGGTTCTAATTACACGACGAACCACTCATCGACGACCTCACGACGACTCTTCATTGGCTACAAGCAACAAAAAAACGCGATGAAAAAAAAAAAAAATATGTGTGGCCCAAAAAAAAAGACGAAAAAAAAAACGTGGGTCACAAAAAACAAAAAAACGGGGGACAAAATAAAACAAAAACCATAAAAAAAACTAAACCAAAAAAATGTCCTCCATCAAATGCAGGACTTTGTGAGGACGATGACGATGATGGAGCGACCTCCGACCCCGCATCCCCATTCAATGACAACAAAAACGACAATAACAACAACAAAAACCACAACAACAACAAAATCGCAACGACAA
>CM029562.1:6546484-6640816 GCA_017309665.1 Coelopa frigida
TAGAAGTTGAAAATAAATTTCTAAAGCATTCCTCGATCGACCGCCAAGGGACACAAATTTTTATATTATATTTATATTATGTTCCTTCCATTATCGTTCCGCGAAGGAGGAGGAGAAGGAGGAGGAGTAGAAGGAGGAGGAGGAAGGGAGGTGGAAAATGGAAAGAAATATTTCTTTCGCAAAGTGGCCGCTTCTGGAGGACAAAGAAATGAAGCCATTAAAGTGTTTGTTGGCCAAGAGCTAATGCAACGATGCTGCGTTCGCCTGCGGTGCTTTAAAGTAGTTGTCCACTAGCTCAACTTATTCTCTCTCTATGTCGTCCTTTCCTTCTCACTCCATATATTTTCCACCCACATCTTCTACTCCCTCTCTCTCTCTGTCGAAATTCACTTCACTTTCGCAACGTAATGTCTCGAGTCCTCTAGTCTCGAGGTTGTGGGATGTTCTCAACTTGTCTCGTCTCGTCTCGTTTTGTCGCCGGGGTTTTGTGTCAACGACAGTTCATGCTCTCTCTCGCTCTCTATTCGTGTTGTTGTTATTGCTGTTGTTATTGCCCTCTGACCTCCACCCCTCGTCTGAAGTACGTAAATTCCCACCCACAACCTTCGCAATTTGTAGCGCGTGCAAATTAATAGATTCCATCTCACTCAGATTGAAAAGGACATTCATCAGAAGTTGAATGTGTTTGAACTTCGGCGTTGAACTCAACTCACCTGGGAGAAAATTTCTCAGAAGCACATCCCCATAGTGAATGTATTTATTTTTAAATTCAAAGTGATGTCAACGATTTTTTATTTTATTTTTTATATTAAAAAAACACAAACCAACCTCACTTGACCATCAACTCCTGTTGCCTTGTGGATCTTCTCACGTGGCCATTTCCGTTTCCGGTTTCATTGTTTCACATTTTGGAATAGAATAAATTTTAAAACAATATCTGTCATCGAGCAGAATAAACGGTAATTACATTTATTCTCAAGACAATAAATTCAAATTATACTCAAATGGATGGACGAGGAGTTGAGAGGAGAAGATAAAGAAGCGCGAAAGAGACGGAGAATATAAATCAATAGAAAAGGACATTTCGTTTTACGTCACACACAAGTTATTTGCTCTTGTTGTTTTTGTTGGGGTTGTTGGTGTTGATGACGATGAAGCTGTTGTTGTTGTTATTCTTGAGTGTTTTGTTATTGTTTTTGTCCTCTGTTCACTCGCCTCAGATGACAAAATAAGATCAGACATTAATGCTGTGTCGAAGGCACCGATGTAAATACATACATTAGACATCGAGAAGAACACTTGAGCAAACGAACGACGCACGACGACCGAACACAGTCGTGGCGAAACCATTGGGCAGCGAGTCGCGTGGGAACGACGGGAATCGCAATGATGGAATCGCATGAGGTTGGAGTGGAAAAAATACCTTCAAATGGATTGAATATTTGTGGAATGGAATATTGAGAATGGTTCAAAGTCCAGAAATTTTGAAAGAATGATTCAATGTTCTGAAATTTTGAGGGAACAGTTCAAAGTCCTAAAGTTGAGGTTCTTCGAAAGGTTCTTCATCAACGCACTTTTGCCAAGGAAATCCCCCGAACCACCTCCGAATCCCCTCAGCACCCCAAAATCTCCTCAACACAATTATGCCAAAACCCCAGAGCGCATGTCCCGACCGAGAGTTCGTCTTGTCGTCGGTTCGGGTCGGTTTAGGTCGGGTTGTGTTCGTCTCGGACTCGGCCAAGTTCTTCCAATACCAACGGAGGACGTTCGTTCCAACCATCG
This sequence comes from Coelopa frigida, assembly GCA_017309665.1. Taxonomy (NCBI): domain Eukaryota; kingdom Metazoa; phylum Arthropoda; class Insecta; order Diptera; family Coelopidae; genus Coelopa; species Coelopa frigida. The sequence continues at coordinate 6,548,267 of CM029562.1, forward strand.
TGCCTTCAATTCGCAGTTAACCCTGGTGGGGTTCGCTTCGGTCGCTCGCTGCACTTTTTTTGTCGTTTCGGTCGCACCGATTTCCATCGATTTTCCCCCAAAACAATAGTTTAATCGAAGTGATTTTTTGTTTGTCGAGATTTTAATAAAATACCGTAACGTTTAACGTCCTGAGATCGGGAAAAATTCGTCGAATTTACGGTTAACACGCAGCTGACGTGACGTCGTCGTCGTTGTCGTCCTGAAGAATCCTTTCGATCGAAGGGAGGCGAAAGAAAATCTGTATCGAGCGAAATTCTTGTTTCGATCGGGAACGAAAAGTTGTTATACCAAAAATATACCAAAAAAAAAAACAAAAAAAAACTCAACGCAACGCAACGAGACGTGGTCGTAACGTAACGTAAAGTAAAGTAACGATACGCAACAAAAATTGAGAGAGAGAGAAAAATTCTACAAGGATAGAATTCATCGATATATGTGGACAGAAAGTGGAGTTGTTGTTGTTGTTTTTTTACGAATGTGCGCATTTGGATATTTTGTAATATTTTCTCTGTTTTTGACAACTGTTTTGATTGTTTTACTGATTTTTGCAACGACTACGAAGAAATCTCTGCTTGATAATTTCATTTTCAATTTCCAACAAGATGATCAACTACTCCAACAACAACAACAACAAGAAATACTAATCAATAAAATTCTCACACTCCATTGAAGGAGAAAAAATTTAACAAAAACAAAAAAATAAAAGAAATAACGAAACGCTGTCAAAATATTCATCTTTCTACAAAGAACGAAAAACTTTTGTGAATATTTTGGTTTGCGTCCTTTTTTCCAAATTGGTAAAGAATTTATTAGAAAATCAGAAAAAGAAAATTCCATATGAATCATTGGTGAAAATTTCCATCCATCTTTCGTTTCCTCGTTTTCTCTGCACTAGCAAAAGTTTCTTTTTTTTCTTTCTTTTATTTGCCATAAAGTTTCTTTGTAGAATATGTGTACATGTGTGGGTGGATGTGAATGTGGGAGTGAGAGTGGAAGTGAATGTGGATCGTGTGGAAGAGTGGAGAAATTTCCGTCAAGTGGAGGAGTTTGGGAAGGAGTGGAGAGAAGACGAGTGGAGAGGAGCGAAGTTGGGAGAAAGAGAGAGAGAGAGAAGCTCGTGTTCGTCGGCTGAAGAGAGAGCGACACGAAAATTTATTGATAAAGGTCATGACGGCACTGTAGAAGGATAAATTGTGTAGCACACGAACACGCACACAAACAAACAATATGGTTTCAAACTTACACAAACACACACACAAACACACAATTCAAACACAGTAGATTTCAGAAGATAGGGATTTAAAACATTTTTGAAGAAGATTTTTTGAAACGAATAATTTATTTAAATAAATTAATTCGAGAACCTTGTTGAAGAGGTTGTGAAAGAGCTCGCAATTTCCAGAAGTTCTCTTTCTCTTGGCTTCCAGAAGGCTTCTGTAGAAACTTCTCACTCTCTCTCGATTCTAGCTCTCAACTCTTCCCTCTAATATTCTCGCTCTCACTCTCGCTCTCACTCACTCTCACCCTCTCTCGGTCTCCCTATCTCTCACTCATTCTTTCTCTCTTTCTTTCGATCCTTGTCTTGAGTTTTATTTTGACATATTTTTTTTGTCATTTCGTAAACATACCGTAAAAAAAATGCATGCTCACTTTTTCTCCTCCTCCTACTTCTTGTTCTTCGTTCTTCACTTCAAGTCGTCGCAATATAATTCCCAACTCATTATTCCATTCTATTCTCGTCTTTTGTGTGAAGTGCAAAATTTTTACCGTGGTTGATTTTTGCAGACGCCACTGTAAAAGAAGAAACAAGTGTAGTCAACATTGTTTGGAAATAAATAAGAAATTCAGAGACTTTTAAAAACCAAGTGAATTCCGAATATCAAGAAGGACATTTTAATAAAAAAGAATATTTGAATTGAGAAGAAAATTTTAAATAAAAAGAATATTTGAATTGAGAAGAAAATTTTAAATAAAAAGGATATTTTATTTAAACAAATATATTCTAATTGAGAAGGATATATTAATTGAGAAGAATATTTTAATAAAAACATACAATTTAATTTCGAAGCCCATTTAAAATTCGAAGGACATTTGTGAAAAATATGTGAGTTTTTGTGAAAGTGAATCAAAAGAAATTGTGTTTAAAGCAGTTTTAACTGCATCCAAAGGAGAATTCTTCAGGTAAAAGAACTTAGTAAATTCTACATAGAGATTTTACGTCTCTTTTCTTTGGTTATTACGTTGTCGTCGTTAAGAATTGTGGTGGGATGGAGAAGAAGGGGGTGGTTGAGAGGGAGGGAGGGCGTGAGGGAGAGGGGTGTTCAAGTGGGAGGGTGGCTATCGAAGGGGAGAGTGGTGAATTTTCAGTGCTATGACTCATGCTGTTTATGGAAAGACTGTGCGACGAAAAAAACTCACTGGAAAGTGGATGGGAAAAGTCTCTTTGGAAGTCTGTGCGTGCTGGAAAAGTTTTCACAATGAATTTCATACAATCAGAAAATTATGAAAATAAAAATTTAAGACATTTCTTTTAATATAATAGAAAAAAATTAAATCTTTTCTTATAAATTTTCAATAAAAACTTTTCTTTAGTGAGATTCGAAAAGTTAAAGAATGAAATAAGTGAAATAGTTGAAATTCTAAGAATTTCCAACACGAGTCGAACGAGTTGATTGAATGCAAAATCTCTCTGTCTCATTCTAATGCGAATGAGTCATTGTGTGAGGGCAGAAAGTACGGTCATGGACCCCTTTGGTTCAAACCCCTTGTTCAAACATCAACCCCCCCCCCCCACAACCCCCACCATCCCTGAAAAATAATGTATGGAGAGAAAAAAATCATGTCGATAGCTATCGTAAAAGGTTTGGCAATTTCATATCAAGGGAGCTTTCGCATAGAGTTCACATTGTTTCGGTAGCCCATCTGAAAGCCATAAATCACTTTAGTAACAACCATGAGGCTTCCCTAGAATCTACATTGAAAAACATTCACCCATATAAATTATTTTAATTCCTTGTGGGATGGTGAACCACCTGCTGCTTTTGGACATAAATACCTACATAAATACCTACATATATATATAGCTACATGCATACATCCAGGCTCCTTTGTTATGGGCCAAGTAATTGTTTTGTTCAAAAGCCACTGAAACGAGCCATGGTTAATGGGGAAACGATGTGGAAACCATAAGAGCAGAATCCCTTGAATGAATTTTTCAAATAAATTAGGAAATAAATTCCGAGCCCCATAGTATAGGAATTATTATTATTATTATTATTATTATTATTGTAATTATATAATCTCATAATTGTATTTTTTTTTTCAATTTCAATTCTAGAGTCTAATTTATAAGGAAGGCCTCTGGGCCTCTCGCCGCCAGTATGTCGTCTGTTAAAGTGGCGGTTCGAGTGCGTCCCTTCAACTCGCGTGAAATCGGGCGGGAATCGAAATGCATCATCGAGATGAGCGGTGCCACAACCGGTAAGAAAATCGATAGTAATCATTAATTAATCTGTTTTTAGTATATGTAAATCGATTTGAAAACAAAGTAATTTTAATTGGTTTGAAACAAAGTAATTTTAATTGTTTTGAAACAAAGTAATTAAATGGTTTGAAAAAAAAGTAATTTATAGATTTGAAACAAAGTAATTAATTGATTTGAAACAAAGTAATTAAATGGTTTGAAACAAAGTAATTAAATGGTTTGAAAAAAAAGTAATTAATTGATTTGAAACAAAGTAATTAATTGGTATGAAAAAAAACTAATTAATTGATTTAATTCTCTGCTCCTTGTAGCAATTACAAATCCCAAGGTACCGCCGAACTCGAGCGAGGCCATCAAACGCTTCAACTTTGATTACTCCTACTGGTCACATGATGTAAGTAAACTTTTTCTCATCCTTCTACCTCAAACTATCCACTATTCCAATGATAAAGAGAGATTTTATGATCTACTAATTAATTCTTTTCCCTCTCTCTTTCCTCCTTCTTCTCACCATCGACAGCCACGCGATGCCGACTTCTCCACACAGGAGATGGTCTACAAGGACATCGGCGAGGAGATGTTGCAGCATTCATTCGATGGCTACAACGTTTGCATCTTCGCCTATGGCCAGACGGGAGCTGGTAAATCCTACACCATGATGGGTAAACAGGAGGAGCATCAGGAGGGTATCATTCCGATGATCTGTAAGGATCTTTTCAATCGCATTCACGATACGGAGAACGCTGAGCTGAAGTATTCGGTATGTGGGTTGAGAGTTGGATTACGGGAGTCATATTCTAATTTATTATTCTTTCTTCTCATTGGTCGTTTTAGGTTGAGGTATCCTACATGGAGATCTACTGTGAGCGTGTTCGCGATCTGCTGAATCCCAAGAACAAGGGTAACCTTCGAGTGCGCGAACATCCTTTGCTTGGTCCCTATGTTGAGGATTTGTCGAAGTTGGCCGTCACCGACTATCAGGACATTCACGATCTCATCGATGAGGGCAACAAGGCCAGGTGAGTGTCGAGAGAGAGAGAGAGGGCTGGAGAGAGTGGGCTGGAGAGAGTGGGCTGGAGAGAGTGGGCTGGAGAGAGTGGGCTGGAGAGAGTGGGCTGGAGAGAGTGGGCTGGAGAGAGTGGGCTGGAGAGAGAGAGTGAGCCAAGAAGAAGTGTTGACAATGATTGTTTTCTCTTCTCTTTGCAGAACTGTTGCCGCCACCAACATGAATGAGACCAGCTCTCGTTCGCACGCTGTCTTCACCATCTTCTTCACGCAGCGTCGACACGATACGATGACCGATCTGACCACGGAGAAGGTCTCCAAGATCAGTTTGGTTGATTTGGCTGGCTCTGAGCGAGCCGATTCCACAGGCGCCAAGGGCACACGCCTCAAGGAGGGCGCCAACATCAACAAATCCCTGACCACTTTGGGCAAGGTCATCTCCGCTCTGGCCGAGATCGTAAGTTTAAATTTTATCATTTTCTTCATAGATTTTTCTTTGGGGGACTTTTTGGGTTTATAACATCAACCAACATTCTCTTGGACGGCGTTTTATTTTATTAGGACGTTTCATTTTATTGGTTACAATTTTTTTCGAAATAAAAAGTATATTTAAGACTAAAAAAAAAATCCTCTCTCATCTTGATTTTTTTTTGTACTAACGCACATTCCCAATGGATCGATCGTCACGTTCGCGTAACTAAATTCGACTTTGCAAAATGAAATCGCCCAAAAAATTATCGCGGCTCCTTTAGTCTGTAAGTATTTTGTGAAATTCTCTGGAGCCAATAGTTTAAGTCATCGTGTTTTTGGTTCTCTCACAAATTGTCGGACGTTTCTTTTTGAGTGCCTTCCATTGTCTTCCCTTCTATAATAATGTATTTTTTGTTCTCTTTATGCGATTTTGAACACTTGCAGGCCTCCAAGAACAAGAAGTCGAAGAAGGCCGATTTCATTCCATACCGTGATTCGGTGCTAACCTGGCTGTTGCGCGAGAATCTCGGCGGTAACTCGAAGACGGCGATGATTGCGGCCATCTCACCGGCCGACATCAACTACGATGAGACGCTGAGCACCTTGAGGTATGAATGAAAAACAAACTCAATATCCCTCCACATTGAATATAAGAGAAAGAAGGATCTTACGAATGACATTCTTCTCTCCTTCTCTCTCCCTCAGATATGCCGATCGTGCTAAGCAAATCGTCTGCAAGGCCATCGTCAACGAGGATGCCAATGCGAAACTCATTCGCGAACTCAAGGAGGAGATTCAGAAGCTGCGAGATCTTCTCAAAGCCGAAGGCATCGAGGTCCAAGAAGGTGAGTACAGAGTCCAGAGAATGTCCATTCGTGGTTTCTGGTCTTCTCTTCTTTTCTTTTCTTGATTCTTCTTTCCAATGATTTTGGAAAACTTTTTCGAACGATTCCCAAGGCTTGAAGCTGTGACTTTTGGAAGCTGAGAAAAGTTCACAACTCCCTTGGGATTCGTTCGCTAGTTCGTTTCAATATCAGTTTGAGTATGAAAATTTTCACAAAATTACAACCTATTCAATATTCGCCAATTAAAACAACTCAATTTGGAATCCATCATCGACCCTTAGCACAAATATTCTCTCCCCCCTTTACCATAAATCATAAAAAAAAACCCGCTCATAATCTAGTGAAAGATATTAGTTACGAAACAAAGCATACTTCATTTTATATAGGGCCCGATGGCAAAGTGGTTTGCGAGAAGCGTGACCCAAATAGTAAGTAGAATTCGTAAACGCTTTCGAAAAATGCCAGCTTTTTATGCCGTTGCAGTCATTTTTTTTTGGTGTCTATAACCGATTGTTGTCCAATGCATTATACTCTGGTTAATTTTGTTTTTACACAATTAATTTTTCTTTCTTGTACTCGTATTGAATCAATATATCAATATACATATATCAATATACATATATCAATATACATATATCAAATATTTATATCTATATATCTATGTACATATATAATAATATTCACCATCTATATGTGCAGCATATATCAGTCTGTACCGTCTGTGTATTGTGACTTTTGATATGTAATATTCTCTGTGGAAATCGAAATCTCTGTATTGAGATATGTTAGTTGATCAAAGGGATTCGCACTCGAATATATGGGATCTAGGATATCTTCTTAGGACTCTTTCCAACCAAAATTCCGTTCCTTTGTCCCATCAGTACTTGGGTATATACAAATAGTTCTTATGAGGGATCAATTCACAATCAAGTAATCACTATAATCTACAAAATTGTTTTTCAGTTCCATTTAATATACGCAATAATTGTTTTACTTTATTTAGCTTTTGTGCTTCACAATCTGCCTACAAAAAACTATCCATAGTAATAATAATCACAATAATCCTATTACTTATCTTAACTATCGATTGTGTTTTGATTAATAATGATACGAAAATATTCCAAATAAGATCCGATAAGGTCCAATATATTAGCAAAATATCATATAGTATAGCATAACAATGGGTGGATGAGTGAATAAACTCTTAATTTAATGAATCATCTTCTCACCAAAGTCCAATGTTGTCTGAGTGAATAAAATGACTTGCATATCTGTGGCATATATGTAGACGCCTGTATATGCATAAATATTTATCTCACGCTATTCTCCAAATGGATCCAAATTCGTCCAAGCCAAAAATTTGCACGTTTTCTTCTTGTTTTCCATCTGAGCGAGATGATCCTCTAGTGGTTGATTTTCAATTGTGTCGATCTTGCAGAGGATGAACTCAACAAATCCGGCATCGTCGGAGGAGGAGGCGGCAATGGAAGTGGTGGTGGTGGAAACACCGGTCTCAAATCGCCCACCAAGGGGCGTAATCGCAATGGATCCACCACAGAGATGGCTGTCGATCAGCTGCAGGCCAGCGAGAAACTTATCGCAGGTAAGATCATGAGATGATCACGATTTCTCTTTGGGTTTTTTATAGTTTTGTCCTCGTTTTCTTAGAACTCAATGAAACCTGGGAGGAGAAACTCAAGCGTACCGAAGAGATTCGTCTGCAGCGCGAGGCGGTCTTCGCCGAAATGGGCGTGGCCGTCAAGGAGGACGGCATCACGGTGGGCGTCTTTTCGCCGAAGAAAACTCCTCACTTGGTGAATCTGAACGAAGATCCGAATTTATCGGAGTGTCTGCTGTACTACATCAAGGATGGAATCACACGTCTCGGCACCCACGAGGCCAATGTGCCACAGGACATCCAGTTGTCCGGCTCGCATATCCTCAAGGAGCATTGCACCTTTGAGAATCGCAACAACACGGTCACCCTGATTCCGCACAAGGACGCTTTGGTCTACTTGAACGGACGCAAACTTGTTGAGCCCGAGACTCTCAAGACCGGATCACGTGTCATCCTGGGCAAGAACCATGTGTTCCGTTTCACCAACCCAGAGCAGGCTCGCGAACTACGTGAGAAAATCGCCGAAAGCGCCGAGAATGAGACGGAGAAATGCGATACGCAACAGGTCGATTGGAATTTCGCTCAGTGTGAGTTGCTCGAGAAGCAGGGCATCGATCTGAAGGCCGAGATGCAGAAGCGACTCGACGTCCTGGAAGAGCAATACAAGCGCGAGAAGATGCAGGCCGATCAGGAGTTTGAGGAGCAACGAAAGGTGAGTTCAATTGGTCTCTTTATCTTTCATAACATTCTTCATCTTCCATAAAATTCTTCATCTTTCATAATGTTCTTCATCATTCATAACATTCTACATCTTTCATAACATTCGTCATCTTTCATAACGTTCTTCATCTTTCATAACATTCTACATCTTTCATAACATTCGTCATCTTTCATAACATTCGTCATCTTTCATAACATTCGTCATCTTTCATAACATTCTTCATCTTTCATAACATTCGTCATCTTTCATAACATTCTTCATCCTTCATAACATTCTTCATCTTTCATAACATTCTTCATCTTTCATAACATTCGTCATCTTTCGTATCATTCTACATCTTTCATAACATTCGTCATCTTTCATAACATTCGTCATCTTTCATAACATTCGTCATCTTTCATAACATTCTTCATCCTTCATAACATTCTTCATCTTTCAAAACATTCTTCATCTTTCATAACATTCTTTATACTATCTTCATTTGATTCTCCCCTCTCAGACCTATGAGGCTCGCATCGACGCCTTGCAGAAACAGGTCGAGGAGCAATCGATGACCATGTCGATGTATAGCAGCTACTCTCCAGAGGATTTCCATCAGGAGGAGGATATTTTCGGTGAGTTCTTTGTCGCATCCTCTCTTCTAATGGATCACCAAATAACTTCGTTTACTTCGACTTCAGTTAATCCCTTGTATGAATCGACTTGGACGGCTCGAGAGGCGGGTTTGGCTGCCTGGGCCTTCAGGAAGTGGCGTTACCATCAATTCACTTCACTGCGCGATGATCTCTGGGGCAATGCGATCTTCTTGAAAGAGGCCAACGCCATCTCTGTGGAGTTGAAGAAGAAGGTGAGTTGGACTCGAGGACTTTTCATCGGATGGAGATCTAATGAGATTTTATCTCTGGAGATCTAATGGGACTTTATCTCTGGAGATCTAATGGAACTTTTTTTCTTCTCTTCCCCCCAACAGGTTCAATTCCAATTCACTCTCTTGACCGACACCCTGTACTCGCCACTCCCACCCGAGTTGGCTTCCAATGCGTTGACGCCCATTCAGAATGAGGACGAATTCGGCGCACCTCCCGTGTCGAAGACGATCGTCGCTGTCGAGGTGACGGACACGAAGAATGGGGCAACCCACTATTGGTCGTTGGAGAAATTGCGGTAAGTGACCGATGACCAAACCATGCATGCTCGACCCTTGACTCCCCCGCCCCCACCCCTCTCACACATTCTGTATCCAAGGATCAAAGGCCATGTATCGTTTGGTTTTGATTTGGTTTGGTTTATGATTTTCGCTGTTTTAGAGGCTCGATTTGTGGCCGCTCAAGAGAACGTTCTAAACACGTTGTCCTCAAAGGCATTTTGAAGTTACTCCCAAGCTGGCGATATTTTATTTTTTCTTTCTTTTTTGATTCTATATGATTTATAGAAGAACGTGCATGGTGGTTGTTTTATATGAGACTTTTTGTGACTTTAAATTATATATAGTTATTAAATTCTATTCGGTATTATATTATGAATTAATTTTTACTAAGATTAACAAAAGCTTTGTAATTGCTTTCTCGAGATCATCGACGGTAACGAGACCACCATTTACGACCTCCGTCTAATCATGTATATTACTTTGATCTTACTATTCTAATTCTCATGCATATATCATCAACTTAAAAAATTCATTAAATCATCAACTTGAAAAATTCATTATATCATCAACTTGAAATTTCACTCCCCCGCCCCAAAAGTTATCGCCTCGAATTGATGCGACAAATATACAATGTCGAGAGTCCCCCATCATCCATGCTATTCGATACCACCTCGCTGATCGAGTCGATCGCTGGCCATGGAAACTGGATGTCGTTGTCGGACAATGTTGCCTCAACTCTTAGCCTGGCTGCCTCTTCGGGCTCGAACATTTCGGCTCCAAATGATGAGGCCCAAGCTCGATCTCATCAGACCACATTGGATCAGAAAATCGCCATCGGTTCACCATCGAGGTTGTCATTGGCTAATCTTCTGCCTTCTAGGTTTGCATTGTTTTCTTCTCTTGCTCTTGCTCTCTCTCTCTTGTGCAGTTGTGCATTTATCACAATTCGGCTAGTTGAACTTTGGAGAAGTTACCTGAAATAATGGTCAAAAAAATAATCACAATCATACAGTATATCATGATATACTGCTGTTTAAGGGATGCACAATTGCATTATCTTTTTATCGCTCTTCAAACTATGCGAACTTATCTCTTGTCAAATGAATGTGGCTTTGCATCTAATCCATTCCCACAGCATGTCTTCCCACGCTATCTATCTCTCTCTATCTGTGCTAAGTCACATATCTATCTGTGCTAAGTCACATCTTTCCATTATAGTATATATCTATCTATCTGTCTATTTAACTATCGCTTGTTTGCTTCATTTTCTGTTAATTTGTGAATGTGCCTTTGAGGAACGTTGGATCCTTCTGTAGTAAAACCATATACAGAATTAAAAATATCGTCCACAATCGTCTTCTATGTACATAAAAATATTTTTTCGCAAAAAGTCCGCTCTATCTTTGGATTATAGGCAATAGTATATGAGGAGTCAAACCCCAGGGTCTTCAAGAGGCGTCCGTCCAGAGCCAAAACCACTAGTATTTTTTTACCATTTGTTCGCTGTATTTTAGCTGCTTTTGTTTTATGTCTATCTAAATAAAATAAATGTTCCTTTATTTTGCTGCACATATATCTCCAAAACTAATGTAAATCGTGTCTTATTGCGAGAGCTGCAGGTTCATTTGATTTAATCTTTGTCCCTGTTATGTTTCCAGACAACGACTCGAATTGATGCGTGAGATGTATCACAACGAGGCCGAACTCAGTCCCACTTCGCCCGATTACAATGTCGAAAGTTTGACCGGCGGCGATCCGTTCTACGATCGTTTCCCATGGTTCCGCATGGTCGGCCGTTCGTTCATCTACTTGAGTAATCTCTTGTATCCGGTGCCCCTCGTTCACAAGGTGGCGATCGTTAATGAACGAGGCGACGTTCGTGGTTATCTGAGGATCGCTGTTCAACCGGTTTTGGTAAGTCTTTAAGTTTTCTTTGAGAAGAATCTCGGTGAGTCAACCTTTCATTCTTCATTCTCTCTCAAGGATGAGGAGTCCATTGACTTCAACAATGGGGTCAAACAGTCGGCTCGCTTGGTCTTCAATGAGGACGACGCCAAGCCCAAGTATCGTGCTCTCAACGAGAAGGACGACGTTCAGCGATACATCGACAATGGGGGATTGGATGCCAAGCTCGAAGGTGGGTTCAATTGTGAAGAAGTCTTCATATCAATAACTCATCCATCATCTTTTCATCATATTCTTTTCACCATCATCTTTTTACCATCATCTTTTCATCACAATCTTTTCATCATCATCTTTTTACCATCATTATTTTACCATTATCTTTTTACCATCATGTTTTTACCATCATCATCTTTCCATCATACTATTTTTACCATCATCTTTTTATCATCATCCCTTTACCATCATCTTTTAACCATCATCTTTTTACCATCATCTTTTTACCATCATCCCTTTACCACAATCTTTTTACCATAATCCTTTTACCATCATCTTTTTGCCACAATCCTTTTACCATCATCTTTTAACCATCATCCTTTTACCACAATCTTTTCACCATCATCATTTTACCACAATATTTTTACCATCATATTTTTACCACAATCCTTTTACCATCATCTTTTTACCTCAATCTTTTCATCATCATCTTTTTACCATCATCCTTTTCTCACAATCTTTTCACCATCATCTTTTTACCACAACCTTTTCACCATAATATCTTCACAAATGTAGAACTCGAGGACGCTGACTCTGGACGCGGCATCGACACCAGCTCCGCCTCCGAGTGCCAGGAGACCAACGAGGAGCCGGGCGAACACCTTCAGGTCGGCAAGGAGTTCACGTTCCGTGTGACCGTGCTCCAGGCCACCGGAATCGGAGCCGAATACGCCGATATCTTCTGTCAGTTCAAGTAAGACTTCATCAATCGATGTCTATAACTTTTAAAATTAATCTTTCAAACCCTTATTCTATTCTCCTTGAAGCTTCTTGCATCGCCATGAGGAGGCTTTCTCCACGGAGCCCGTCAAGAACTCCGCCTCCGGAGCTCCACTTGGATTCTATCATGTGCAGAATGTAAGAGAGATCTTCTTTCTTCTTCTCACTACTCAATACTTAAAAGTCCTTTCTCAATTATAACTACAGATAACTGTGCCCGTGACCAAGTCCTTCATTGAATACTTGAAAACACAACCGATCATGTTCAAGATTTTCGGTCACTATCAGACTCATCCATTGCACAAGGATGCCAAGCAGGAGTTCGTCTCACGGCCACCACCACGTCGCATGTTGCCGCCGAGCATTCCCATCAGTCAGCCGGTGCGAAGTCCGAAATTCGGTCCGCTACCGTGTCCACCATCGTCGACGGTTCTGGCCAAACACGATGTGCTCGTGTGGTTCGAGATCTGCGAGTTGGCACCCAATGGCGAATACGTGCCATCGGTGAGTGGGGAAGGGGAATCCTCGGTCGCCTTTGAGATCTATTGTCTATTGATGATATTATCTTTTCCTCTAGGTGGTCGAGCACAGCGATGATCTTCCATGCCGTGGCCTGTTCCTCTTGCATCAGGGCATCCAACGGCGAATTCGCATCACCATCGTGCACGAACCGACGCCCGAGGTGAAGTGGAAGGATATACGTGAGCTGGTTGTTGGCCGCATTCGCAATACACCCGAATCTTCCGATGATCTCGATGAGGACGCTTGTGTCCTCTCGTTGGGCTTGTTCCCTGGCGAGGTGCTCGAGGTGCCCGGCGATGATCGGTCGTTCTATCGTTTCGAGGCCGCTTGGGATTCGAGTCTGCACAATTCGGCCCTGTTGAATCGAGTGTCGCAGGGTGGCGAAACCATTTACATCACACTGAGCGCTTATCTAGAGGTGAGTTGAGATCGATTTGAAGTGAGTTGAGAGTGGTTTCAATGAGTTGAGATTGATTTCAATGGGTTGTGATCGATTTCAATGAGTTGTGATTGATTTCAATGAGTTGAGATCGATTTCAATAAATTGAGATTGATTTCAATGAGTTGTGATCGATTTCAATGACTTGTGATTGATTTCAATGAGTTGAGATCGATTTCAATAAATTGAGATCGATTTCAATGGGTTGAGATCGATTTCAGTGAGTTGAGATCGATTTCAATGGGTTGAGATCGATTTCAATGGGTTGAGATCGATATCAAGTGGGTTGAGATCGAAATCAAGTGGGTTGAGATCGAAATCAAGTGGGTTTAGATCGATTTCATTGAGTTGAGATTGATTTAAATGAGTTGACATCGATTTCAATGGGTTGAGATTGATTTCAATGAGTTGAGATCGATTTCAATGAGTTGAGATTGATTTCAGTGAGTTGAGATCGATTTCAATGGGTTGAGATCGATTTCAATGGGTTGAGATCGATTTCAAGTGGGTTGAGATCGATATCAAGTGGGTTGAGATCGAAATCAAGTGGGTTTAGATCGATTTCATTGAGTTGAGATTGATTTAAATGAGTTGACATCGATTTCAATGGGTTGAGATTGATTTCAATGAGTTGAGATCGATTTCAATGAGTTGAGATTGATTTAAATGAGTTGACATCGATTTCAATGGGTTGAGATTGATTTCAATGAGTTGAGATCGATTTCAAGTGGGTTGAGATCGATATCAAGTGGGTTGAGATCGAAATCAAGTGGGTTTAGATCGATTTCATTGAGTTGAGATTGATTTAAATGAGTTGACATCGATTTCAATGGGTTGAGATCGATTTCAATGGGTTGAGATTGATTTCAATGAGTTGAGATTGATTTCAGTGAGTTGAGATCGATTTCAATGGGTTGAGATCGATTTCAATGGGTTGAGATCGATTTCAAGTGGGTTGAGATCGATATCAAGTGGGTTGAGATCGAAATCAAGTGGGTTTAGATCGATTTCATTGAGTTGAGATTGATTTAAATGAGTTGACATCGATTTCAATGGGTTGAGATTGATTTCAATGAGTTGAGATCGATTTCAATGGGTTGAGATCGATTTCAATGGGTTGAGATCGATTTCAATGAGTTGAGATCGATATCAAGTGGGTTGAGATCTAAATCAAGTGGGTTGAGATCGAAATCAAGTGGGTTTAGATCGATTTCATTGAGTTGAGATCGATTTCAATGGGTTGAGGCCGATTTCAATGAGTTGTGATCGATTTCAATGAGTTGAGATTCATTTCAATAAATTGAGATCGAATTCAATGAGTTGTGATCGATTTCAATGGGTTGAGGCCGATTTCAATGAGTTGTGATCGATTTCAATGAGTTGAGATTCATTTCAATAAATTGAGATCGAATTCAATGAGTTGTGATCGATTTCAAGTGGGTTGAGATCGAATTCATTGAGTTGAGATTGATTTCAAGTGGGTTGAGAGTGGTTTTAATTTCGATCTAAATCTCTAGTTGGAGAATTGCGCCCGGCCCGCCATCATCACGAAGGACTTGAGCATGGTGATCTATGGACGTGACGCACGCACCGGACCGCGTTCGTTGAAGCATCTCTTCTCCGGCCAATATCGAAATCCGGAGGCCAATCGTCTGTCGGGCGTCTACGAGTTGTCGTTGAGAAGAGCTTCTGAAGCAGGTAGTCCAGGTAGAAATTTTATATGTAGTCGTTGATATATTTTCTTTGGTCTTTGCTATTCGTGGTTGTGGAGCTCAAATGAGAACTGCTTCCTCTTAGTTCAGAATAAAAGCTAACTAAGTTTCTTCCCCCCTCTTTATTTTCTCTCAACTCGAAAGGAGTCCAACGACGCCAACGTCGAGTGCTCGACACCAGCTCGACCTATGTGCGTGGCGAGGAGAATCTTCATGGCTGGCGTCCACGCGGCGATTCCCTCATCTTCGATCACCAATGGGAGCTGGAGAAGTTGACACGCCTCGAGGAGGTGGGCCGTGTACGTCATTTGTTGTTGTTGCGCGAACGTCTCGGCATGGACACGAACCCGAATCCGACCACAAAGACCGAAAAGGACGTTTGCAATTTGGCCGCAAGAGCCGCCAGCTCACCGGTACACATGGTAATTCCACCATCGCCGCAGACACCGGTCAAGGATCCGCAACAGATTCTGCCGGAGCGCGAGTACAATCAGCGCGAGCAGGAGCTGATGAACAAGTGCTTGAAGTTGGTGCAAGGTCGGTATTCTGAATGATGATGATGATTATTATTGAAAAGAGAGAAGAGTTTATTGAATTTTGAATTTTATTTTTATTTCCCAGCAGGACGATACAATAAGGCCGAGCCCGCAGACACACAGACCCAATCGGATGTCTCGCCCAGCGACGAGGGTTGCGCCGACATGACCGTCAGTTGCATATCCAGCAATTCGATCGAGTGAGTTTCTTCCTTCACTTCCCTTCACTTCTCTTCGCATGTGGCATGCGATCCTTCCATGTCTTCCATGCGATCCTTCCATGTCTTCCATGCGATCCTTCCATGTCTTCCATGCGAATGCGAATGTCCTTTTATGAGATATCCTTGCGTTCATGTTTGAAATTCTAAATTTGTAATTTATATATTTTCTTTTCATATCCTTATTTGGTAACAAAAAAAAAAAAAAAACAATTAACAACTACAACACTATTTAGACGAAGGTAAATTTTCTTCTCAACTTTTTTTAGTTTTTTGTGTAAACTTTCGTTTATCCTATATTTCTCTTTATCTCTATGTATGTGTATTATATATAGTTATATGTATGTAATATATTGTATAGATTTTAGGTGTATGTGTATATTATTTTATGTGTATATTATTTTATGTGCATATTATTTTATTTGTATATATTTCTTGTGAATATTATTTATATTTGATGTCTGTGTTTATGTCTTGTCTTCCCTTTCATTCTTGTTCACCCTCATGCTCATGATCTTCTGTCTGTTCGTGCTTTTTCCAGACTATGTTCTCCCGATCGTAGCGATGCACCGAATGGCTGGGAAGCTCCAGCACCGGCCACACAACCCGCACTTCCGCTCCGACTCTACGTGCCCGAATTGGAAGAGATTCGCGTCAGTCCGGTGGTCGCACGCAAAGGCATCCTCAATGTCCTCGAACACGGCGGCTCCGGCTGGAAGAAACGTTGGGTGGTAAGTTATCGTCATTGTTTCATTTCCGAACAACATTTACAATCTCTTCTCTCCTTTACAATCATCTCTTCTTTACAATCTCTTCTCTTCTCCTCCTCTCCTCCAACCCAGACCGTTCGTCGTCCCTACGTCTTCATCTACAAATCCGAGAAGGATTCCGTTGAGCGAGCGGTCTTAAATTTGGGCACAGCTCAGGTCGAATGCAGCGAGGATCAGGCGGCTATGGTCAAGATTCCCAACACTTTCAGGTGAGTTGAATGAACTTTTCGTTTTTTCCAAATCAGAAATTTATCATCTATCTATCGTAGTGTGGTAACGAAACATCGAGGATACCTTCTACAGACGCTGGGCGATAAGGAAGTGCACGATTGGTTGTATGCCATCAATCCGCTATTAGCTGGACAAATCAGGTGGGTTCGGGAGCGATGATCTCTTTAGATTAAATAGACTAAAATAATTGATATTATTATAGGTCAAGACTGGCACGACGCACTTTGGAGCCTGCATCGCAGACGGCATCACAGATTCAGGCCACCACCGCGGCAAACACACAGAGTTCGGCTAAATGAGATACGATAACGATGGAATCCGTTTTGGTCTATTGAGGATATTGTCTGGGGGTGCGAAGGGTGCGGGAATTGGCGCAAGTCGAGGCCAGAAGATGCCGTCGAACGGTCTACCGGAAGTGTGCAATATTTGAAAGGTTAATACGAAAACGTTAAAGAGGATTCCATCGAAAGAGATCGAAAGAGAGAGTTCTATCAAAAGAGAACAAGAGAGAGTTCCATCAAGAGAGAAGAAAAGAGAGTTCCATCAAAAGAGAACAAAAGCAAAGAGAACAAAAGCAAAGAGAACAAAAGCAAAGAGAACAAAAGCAAAGAGAACAAAAGTAAAGAGAACAAAAGCAAAGAGAAGAAAAGAAAATACAAGAAGTGCGTGAAACCGGATAGAATAGAGTTGATAAAGACAATGAGTGTAAAAGTAAGATTTTATTATTATTATTATCATTATTATATTATTACAATTGTTAGTTAATATTAGTAGAGTTTCTTTACAAATGTATTTTTACATTCATTACATATTTGTATTAAAGTTTAATCCGCCCCCTGCCCTCCACCCCCCTCCTTCGAAAGCTCTTGGCTTTCGAAATAATGGAAAAAATTATCGAAATGTGAAAGATATTGAATCATTGATTGATTGATTAATTGATTGATTGATTAATTGATTAATTGATTAATTGATTAATTGATTAATTGATTAATTGATTAATTGATTAATTGATTAATTGATTAATTGATTAATTGATTAATTGATTAATTGATTGATTGATTGATCGATTGATTAATTGATCGATTGATCGATTGATTGATTGATTGATTGATTGAGAATAGTCCTTTATATCATTTATTTAACACTTGATGTGATGTTTTAACAACAAAACTATTATTTCCAATATGAAATGAAAATACAAAAAGTAAATTTTGTACATAGAAGTTATTTTAAAGCGATTATATATATATATGTATATGTATGTATGTATATCGTATATAGAACATATATTTATTTATTTACGTTGATATTTGTGATCTTATTAAGTTGACTCCTCACCCCCCTCTCTATCTCACACACACATCTAGTTTAGTCATTAAAGTTAATTAAAGAAAAGAAAAATTGAAAAACAACAACACACATTAATTACTTAAAATGTTAGATTTTCAAATATTCGATAATGCAATTAATTAAACATTAATTCTTGAAAAACTTGAAAGACGACGAAAACAAAAAAAACCAACAGAATTTTAAATGTTCAAACCAAGTATTGTAAACCAAGTGAAAATTTGAGCAGCCGAGAAAATAGAAAGAAGGAAAGATAATATAATAATAAATAAAAAAATAAAAGTAATGGAGAGACGTTTATAGATGTATAAAATATATGAAAGATTTAATCCATTCTTTTCTAGGACATAATATACAACAACTATATTCGTATATGAATCTATATATGCAATTCTCAATTATTATTTAAATCAAATATATACATAATAATATATATGAAATACAAAAAACAAAAAAACAATACAAAATAGTATTAAATATTGAATGCAACAACAACAACAAAGTGAACA
Source organism: Coelopa frigida (assembly GCA_017309665.1). Lineage (NCBI taxonomy): Eukaryota > Metazoa > Arthropoda > Insecta > Diptera > Coelopidae > Coelopa > Coelopa frigida. The sequence goes on from CM029562.1 coordinate 6,566,782, forward strand.
ATATTTACACAAAATATATAAATGGAAAATATTCAATATTGAATGAAAAAAACTAAAAACCAAACCAAAAAACAATTAAAAAAACAAAAAAATACAACTCATAGAAAAATCACAAAAACTCAAAGAAAAATACAAAAACTCAAAGAAAAATCACAAAAACCCAAAGAAAAAAAAATACAACTCAAAGAAATGGTGAAAAAATGTTGAAACAGAGAAAGGAACAAAGAGTAAGGAGAGGAACTAGAGATTAGCTCATAGGGAAACAAACATGAAACACAATAGTAAAGTAGGATAATTTTAGAAGCTAAGGGAACGAACGACGTGTGGGTTCAGCAGGATTCAATTCGATTTGATTCGTTTCGAAGGATTCTGCAGAGATTTTGGAACTGATTCATGTTCTCTCGAAATGCATACAAATGGAAAAAGGTGAAAGCAGAGTTAAAAAGGCTTTTTGAGAAAAATTGTTGTCAACAAAACTGGTCTGAGAAATTGTTAACAAACCTGGTCTGAGAAATTGTTAACAAACCCGGGGCTCGAGGCGTCAACAAATACCCAATTCAAGAAAAGTTAAATAATAATAATAAATAATAAATCATAAAACAAAAGAAATCATCAATGTAAACAATTAACAAGTGAATCTATTGAAATGTATTATTAAATCTACGAGTAATTATATATATATATATATATATATATATAGTCTTAGAAAGAAACACAGTGAAATTTAAGCGAGGACGAGGTCGAATGTTGTTTTTAAATAATGGTGGATCAGATCAGATGTGGGGGGATGAGGAAGAGATAGATGGCTTATTAGGGGTAGAGAGAGAGAGAGAGACCATTGACGAACGTCATGTAGATGAATGACGATGATGATGTACATGAATGACGATGATGATGTACATGAATGACGATGATGATGATGTCGTTTGCTGTACAAGTCGACTGTAGTTTCCACCAATTCCGCAATCCCAGTGTTTTTGTCCTTTCGACGTCGTTAATTTCGATATAGAATGATCACCATTTAGCATTAGCTTTTTAGCTCCTCTGGACCTTGTCTGGGGTTCATTGTAAATGTTTGCTTCACACGACCAGATCTTGAGTTGATTCTATTTCGATCAGATCATGTTTGATTCTTTTTCGAACCAGATCATGTTTGATTCTTTTTCGAACAAGATCATGTTTGATTCTTTTTCGCCTCACCCCCAAGAGTTTCTCAATGTGTAGCAATTGTACAGTGTGTTTTTTCTCGTTTCTTTTTTTCACCCCCCCTCTTAATCCTTAATGTGTACATTTTTCTAAAAAAAAAAAAAGAAAAAACCGCAATGCGCTTGAAATGCAATAAATTCGAATACAGATTTAATACATTTGTTATGATAAGTTTGGTGGGTGGTGAAAATTGTGGTTTCACAATTTCGAGACTTTCCCACAGAACAATAAGGCTTTGGGCCCCCCCGAAAGCTTTCAATCCGAACGAGCTTAGTAACAGTTGAGACAAAAGATAGAGAGATAGAGAGAGAGATAGAGAGAGAGAGAGAGAGAGCGCAGGATCAAAGTGATTGTCTTTTCACGATTGAAAAGAAACTTTGTTGGAGGCTGCTTTCGTTGATGATTCCTCACGAGATCATCGAACGTTAAGAGGCCAGGAAAAAAACACAACAGCAGGTACTTTTTTTTGGACAGAGAAGAAGAGCTGCAGAGAGAGAAAGAGAGAGAGAGAGAGAGAGAGAGAAAGAGAGAGTTGGGTTTATTTAGTGAATAGGATTTTATTAATCAACTTCGTTTGTATATTGAAAATTCAAAGCTTTTGAATAACTATGATGATGGCATTTGTTACATTTATTTATATTCCACATATATTGTTGCATGTTTCCTTTCAATTAATTACCTGTTTTTGAAAAAAAAAATAATATATCAGTGTATTTCTTTCACCGCATTCCGTGTTATATTTGAATAAAAAAAAAAAACTCAAATATACAAATTAACTGCGAATGCGAAATAAAAATATATGATTATAAAATAAATAAGAATATAAATATTATACATTTAAATTGAAGATATTATCGCAAAGTTAAGGAGAATCATTATATGCAAGGAGAATATACAATATATAAACAACAAGGAAAGTATAGAATGATTGAGAAATAGAGAAAGAAGAATCGTGTATAACATATAAGGACAACAAAAATTTATTCAAGCTAAATGTATTATCTCAAGATATATACGTGGCGTATCACTATTATAAATAAAAGGCTTTAAATAAAAAAATGTATTAACCCGCTTTTTATTGTCCCACCCAAAAAAAAAAAATTGTTATATCATTAAAAAAATAAGTCGTTTCGTTTTGCAAGCAAATTAGATAATTTTATTGATTTACAATTAAATTGCAGTTATGAATGTTAGCTACAATACTTCAGAATGATCTTACGTTTAAATACAAATAAATTAGAAACATTTTCGTGGTCTTTAAGGAATTGTGCTGATTACTTCTGGCCGGCAATTGCATTGACGCGCTCCTCCACTTTAGCTACCTCCTTGTTAATCGTCTCCAAGTTCTGGGCAAACGTTTCCTGAACCGAATGCAAGAGTTCCTTGTTGTATACAAGACTAGTGGTTATGGTGCCTTGTTTCTCCTCGATCTCAGCAATAATTTTAGCAAAGTTCATAGCTATTGAAAATAGAAATATCATGTTCATGAATATAATAACATTCGAATAGAGAGAGCAGTGAGTTACCGTATTTGTGCAAAGCCTCCAGCGCTTGCATCCGTTCAATAATGTCAGGGAGTATTTCGGCTACGGGTTCGGTGCGCTTAGCGATATCGTAGAGTTCGCAAACCTTTTGATCGCGCTTGGCGTCGTCCTGGGAGCCGCTGGACTTCTCAGCGATTGTGTCCATTTTACCAGCCAGACTGGTCAAGCGCGTCTCGATGGCGTTCAATTTCTCCGGTTGCAGAAGGGCCGCCTGAGTGCTCAGTTGACGAGCAGCCTCCATCAGATTCGAAGTATTTGTGATGGCCGTGAGACGACTCAATTTCTCTGGTTGAGCTCCGACGGCATTTTCCAATTGGTACAGACGATGTTCGAGTTTAGCGATGCGCGCAGATGAGGCCAAATCAGTGCCGGGTGGTTGAATGGCCGTCAGAACACCGGATTTCTTGAATTCCTCCACTTGTCCTGGAAAAGAAGATCATATATTACAAACTGTATATATTTTATAGTGAAAATTTTAATACCTATCAACGCTTTCACCTCCTTGTCGCCGGCTGACGAGACCTGTTCCTTGCCCAACACCTGCTCCAGACGCAGCGAGTCGAGCACTTTCTTCGCAGTTGCAATCACAGTGGAAACTGCATCGTACGACTGCTTCTCCTCCTCCTCGATTTTCTTGTCAACCTGCAGGGCGGAGATCTCATCCATCAGCTCGTTCATTTCGCACTGCAAACGACGACATTTCTGGACGGGAGTCTCCTTCTCGCCAACGCCCACCAACTCGTAGTTGTTCGAGTAGGCATCGTAGCCCTTGCGCAGCCGGCGTCCGATGCTGTCCGAGAAGTCGACGCTGCCCTCGAGGGTCTTGCCGCGGAAGCGATTGTACGAGTCCTTCGCTGAAATGTGCAGCCGCTCGATGGCCTCGTTCTCGGGTTCCTCCTCGTAGTAGTCCGAGGTCTCTTGCTCGGCACTATCGGGTGTCTCGTAAACGTCGGGCTGGTCATAAGCCTGAAAATGGAAGTGGGCGGGAGTCGGTCGAGTCGAATTAAATCGATTCGAGCCACCGACGATGAGTCAATTATCGAATTTTTGCAGATCGTCGTCGTCGCCGACTCACAATTCCGGGCAAATTCTCGAATTTCGGATCCGCCATGATAGTTGGCAGCGCTGCTTGTTGTTGGGGTGATCGACAGAATGTTTTTTGTAATCCGCAGACGTGGAATTTGTTTAAATAATTGTTATTTAAACAAAAAACTAATCAAATTTCACAAATTTGAGTTTTCCTCAGCGAATTGTTTGTTTGACGTTTGCAAATTTGGAAGTAAGACGAAATGTCAGAATGATGTCATGGTTGTCTCGTTATTGATAGTGGCGCCATCTGTTGTGTGGTAGTGGCGGCAACAGTAGGAAAAAGAGGGTTTTCAAATGATTTGAAAAATATTTCTTTTCTATTGGAAAAACAAATTTAAGTAGCTAAAGATAAGGATTAATTAATTAAATAACGTATTTTTGAGATTTTATTATCGACTAAAGTGAAATCCTTTGCCTTCCAAAATTGAAAAATGATTTAATTCATTTTTATTTATTTAAATTGCAATTTTTGAAAAAATGATAAATCTCAGAAATTTCTTTAAAATGCAAGAAAAACATGTTTGAATAGAATTTCTGTTGAAATCCTAAATTGAATATATTATCTCTTTCTTATCAAAGAAAATACCATAAAATGTGAAAATTCCATAAAATGAGGGAGAGGGAAGATCCGTGCACAGTGGGACGAATTGAACAAACGGAAATATAAAAATGTTGTCTTACGAAATTTTATGTTTTCGATGATAATGAATATTTAAGAGGTTATTAAAAATTAAATTATAAAAAATATTAAATTAATAATTTATGTTTTTTTCGTTGTCTTTAGGATGTTTTTTTCTCATTTCCCACTGTGCTCGTCGAGCTGCTCACGTCTCCTCACAACGTCTATAAAAAGCTCGGAAACGAACATAAATTGAAAGACTACATAACCTGGGGTGTTATCCTTGCTGGAGCAGCGAAGGATAACGAGGAGGAAATAGTGGAACAGAGAGAGAAGGAGAGAGAGAAGGAGAGAGTGAAGGAGAGAGTGTAGGAGAGAGTGAAGGAGAGAGAGAAGGAGAGAGTGAAGGAGTGGGTGAAGGAGAGACCGAGGTAGATAGTGGAACAGAGATTGAAGAAGGAGACGCTGCAACGATGCATCCTCAAAGGAGTCAGAGCGCATCACAGCGAAGGAAGAGGAAGGGATCGAAAGAATTGTGTTCGCGTTGATAGAATAAAATCATATGGAAAGAACACGGGATAAGCGTGGAGAAGCAAACAGCGCGAATAAGTGGAAGGCGTGAGAGAGATGGAGGCGTGGCTGAGAAGGGAGAAGAGGGGGAGAGAGAGAGGAAGAGAGAGAGAGGTAAATCCTTTGCAAGGACGACGATGGTTTTATGAAGCGCGAGATTCGTCTTTTACTCCTGAGCGAACGGAAGGAAGGAAGGAAGGATATTTTTCAATAATATGCCCAGGAACAATAGCGACGACTTCTATATATGAAAGAATAATATTGATTTATTTATTGAGAGCGTCGTGGAAAAGGATTCCCAAAGAGTCCTTTAAAAGTCTTTGAGTCACCCTTCGAGGAGTCGAGGACTCTTCCGAATGGAGGAGTGAAAAGGAGAGAATTGTGGAAATTGAGACAATTCGGGGAAATCACAATCGTGTGCAAGGCCATGGAAAATGTTCGAACGAGAAAGTGATTTTTCACTTGGCGATTGTCATTTTGTCATTGGTCGAATTAAACGGATTTTCATCGATTGCTCGAGGGGCCAGAGAGAGAGGGGGAGGGTGGGAGTAATCGAAGGTGGAACATCATGTTGGAAGGATCGAAATCAAACATGACATCGAATCAAATCGACATGGACGAAGGAGGATGGAGAATGAAGGAGAGGAAGGAAGATAGGAAGAGGATGGACGAAAGGATGAAAGAGAGGATGACGGAAGAGGAAGGAAAGAAAAGGATGGAAGAGGATGAAGGAGTGGTCGAAGGATGATGATGGAATCATAATTGGATTTGATGCCATCGAAACGAGATTTCAGTTTGTATGTGGAGGAGTTGGGGTTTCCAAGGACACAAGGATACAAAATGACAAGGATATAAAACGAAAAGGATATAAAAAACGACAAGGATACAATGACCAGAATCCAACGATCAGAATCCATAGAACCAGGATTCAACGACCAGAATCCAAAGAACCAGAATCCAACGACCAGAATCCAATGAATCTAACATCCTGCTATTTAAAACAATCCCATCGCACAGTGGGCAACGTGTGAACATTTCACTCCACATCCCATGATGAGAATATCCTGGATTTATTTGCTTATTCTGGATTTATTTGCCTATTCTTCTTGTGTCTGGTGTTGGAAAAAATTCCAGCTCAAGGTGGCGGTTGGGCGTGATCGAAAAGAACGGTCACAGTTTAAACTTTGTTTCACTTCATCCTCGTTATTCGTTTTGTCCTAGTTTTTCTTCTAATCATTCTCTTGCTCTTTCTTCTCCTCATGTTCCTCCCCATCCTCCTCCTTAATCTCGTTCTCTCCAATCTCCTCCTTTTCCTCCTTCTCCTTCTACTTCTGCTCATTCCTCCTTCTCCTTCTCTTTGACCAAAGTTCGTCCTGTTTTTTGTCGCAACATTGTCGACGCATATCCTTGTAGAATTAAAACCAATCGTTGTTGTTGCTTTTGTTGTTATTGTTGTTGTTGTTGTTAGTGTTGGTCAGTTATTTTTATTTATTTTTTTTTTTAGTTATTTTTGCATTTTTTCTGATTGTTTTTGTTGCAACTTTTGCAATTGTTTTCATTCTTTTGTTTGTGTAGTATTCGTCGTCGTCATCGTCCTCGAGAGAGAGAGAGAGGAAGAGAGAGAGAGAGAAAGAGAGAGAGTGTGTAAGAAGGATAAGAGAAGGAAAAAGTTAGGGGAAAAGGACGATGGACGATGGAATAAAGGGTGGTGGATGAATTTTTCTTGATCCTCGTCTGGTCTGGTCTCGTCTCGCATCTAATCCTGTCAGCGACTGGCGTCAGAGCGCTTACCAGGCGTTGAGTTGTTACTGAAATTGTTTGCGAAGTGTTTATGAATGTCCTTTCGCTTACTCCTTTCACTTTAGACTTCGAATTTTTCTCCTTCGACCATTTTTTCGCAATTTTTTTCCTTCGTAATTTTTTTTCGCTTCTTTTTTCCTTGGTTCTTCTATTTATTCCTTTTACCATCGTCCTTTTTTTTGTTCCTTCCATCCTTGTTCCTTCCTTTTTTTCTTCGCTTTTTTTCTTCTTAGTCCTTTTCTTCACTCATTTTCTTCCTTAGTTATTTATTTATTTTTTACTTCGTTCTTTTATTTGTTTGTTTTCTTCAAAACTTCTCATAAGATAAAGATATCCTTTTTTTTTCTCTTTCTCTTGCTTGCCTTTTGCTCTTCCTTGTCTCCTTCCCTTTCCTTTTCCCTCCCCTTTTCCTTCTCTCAACCTTTTTGTCACTTTCTTCTTGATTCTGTGTTCTTATTCATTTATTTTCATTCTATATTAAATCCTTTTTTAAACGCCTCCCATCAACTCGTTCCATCGACTCTTGGGTTCAGGAGACGGTTCTGCTCTGGGTTCTCGTCCTGTGTCTGGTCCTGATCCAGGTTCGCATCCTTGTCCTCATTCTGGTTTCCGTTTTCGTCCACCTCTCCATCGTTTTCATCTCATCCTCCTTTTCGTCTCATCCTCCTTTTCTTCTCATCCTCGTTTTACATCTACCATCCTCGTTCTCCAACTCCATCCTCATTTTCCTCGTCCCCATCTTCAGTCCATCGTCCTTCTCCCCTTTTTCGCCTTTTCAATTCGACGCATGAATTATTCAGGAGCAAATGGAAAATGCGACGCCCGCTTCATTAGGGATTCATGTGGACTTCAACTGAGAGGAAATAACAAATAACAACAACAATAAAAACAAGTATGAGTGACCGAGAAAAACAACAACAGGAACAATAATAAAAACAATAACAAAAATAACAACAAAAAATCAAAAAGAATAACAACAATAATAACAAAGTAAAATAATAACAAAAAAAAAAATAACAACAAGAAAAACAATAACAAAAACAATAACAAAAACAATAATAAAAACAAGAAAAAAAAAACAACAAGAACTACAACTAAAACAACAATAAAAACATTAACAATAACAACAACAAGATGAAAAACAACAACCTCAATAATATCAACAACAACATCATCATCAGTAACATCAACAACTTGAAGAACTTCAACAACAACCAGATCGAGCTGAGGAGTCAAAGGGTCCGAGTTGCATTGGATCCAAACCGGATGTTCCTCTCTCGTCCGTCCAACGATTCGTCCTTTCCGTCCAACCTCATCACGCCCATCTTCAACTCCCCTGACTTACCATCAATTCCCCTTCACCTCTCCTTCGTCTCCTCTTCATCTCCTCTTCACCTTCCCTTCGACTCTTCTTCGACCTCCCTTCGACTCCCCTTCGACTCCTCACTTCGTCTTCACCCCCCCTCAAATGTGATAATTTGTTGTCATTTTATCTGCTCGGGAAAACGAGGGAGAGAGTGGTGGGAGATGAGAGTGAAAGAGATCGCAACATCTCGGTAACTTTAACCCTTTATTGACCCCATTTAGAGATTCCTTTCGCCCTCTGTTGTGGTCGTTCCTGTGGAGTTTGTTGGACTTGGATGAGGGGATGTAGAGGTGAATAAGGGTCGAGAGAGGTTCGATGGAGGGTCAGTGAGAGTCGATCGGGGTTGAGGGAGGCTCGATTGAGGGTCGAGGGAAGGTCGAGGGAGGGTCGATGAATGGTCGAAGATTTTCGATTCAGAGTCGATGGAGTCGTCGTGGATCGTTTGAGGGTCGAATGGATATCAATGAATGGGATCGAAGGGGTTGATTGTGGTCGATTGAGGTCGTTGACCTTTCGACATCATGAGCTGGAGCTCGAGTTTCATTCGGTCTCCCCACAACCCCCTCCCACTTGGCGTCAGGGCGGTCGATTAATAATTAATCAATTGGATTCTTTTGAGTGCGATGCAAGGGTTGGAAAGAGTGGAGTCAAGAGCAAAAAAAAAAAAGTGGAAACAATAATAGAAAAAAAACAAAAAATTATTACGAACAAAAGCAACAAGAAAAGTTGGTAGGAATAAAAGGCAGCAAGTGTTGAAGAAACAAAAGGAATTGCTGAAGCCACAACAACAATAACCTCTGAAGCAACAATAACTTCTGAAACAAAAACAACAATAACTTCTGAAACAACAACAACAATAACTTCTGAAACAACAACAAGAATAACATCTGAAGCAACAACAACAAAACCTCTCATCCCATCAGTTTCCTCTTCCGCCATCGATGGTTTAAGGATTCTCTCTCTCTCTCTCTCCTACTCGATTCTCGAGTCTCTCTTCTTCATACTAACCCTCTCTCATTCTTACCTCTCTTCCTCCTCTTTCCTTCCTTCCTCCATCTCTCTTCCCTCCTACCTCCATTCCTCTTCCTTTCCTCCTCCCCTCCACCTTCCTTCCTTTCATCCATCCTCTTTGCAAACTCTCCAATTAATTTCATGGGATGCAACTAACTAACTCTAACTAACCACCAATAAATTTAGTTTCTCGCGGATCGGAAGCAGCTCGGCCCCAAATTTTGTTTGTCGACAGCGTCGTCGTTGTCGTTGTCGTCGTCGTTGTCGTCATTTTCGTCGGCCGTCGGAAGTCAGAAGCGGGAACAACAGATCCTTCCGTTCGTTCGTTCGTTCGTCCGTCTGTCCTTTTCTGATGTCCGTCCTTTCTGATGTCCGTCCTTTTCTGATGTCCGTCTTTTCTGATGTCCGTCCTTTTCTGATGTCCGTCCCTTCTGGTTTCTGTCCTTCCTGATATCCATCCTGTTGTCTGTCGTTTTATTCATCCTCGAAAGAGGAAGAAGTGGAGAACCTAGGAGAAGGATTCCATCGAAACCGTCCTGCAGGATGAAGGATTCGGGATCCGCTTGTTGCAATTTTCCTTTTGCTCATCCTGTTTGCGGTTTTAATTCGCAGCCCACAAACTTTCAGCATCGAGTGTTGCATGTTTTATGCGGATGCAAACAAGGATCTGAGGCTTCTGCTCTCCCTCTCCTCTTCTCAATTCTTCTCTCCTCTTCTCAATTCTTCTCTCCTCTTCACTACTCTTCTTCCCCCTTCTTCCCTTTTCTCCTCTTCTCTCTTCCTTTTCTCTCTTCATCGCCCTTCTCTCTTCTTTCCTCTCTCTATTTCATCTACCCGCGAAAATAAATCCCTCGACGTGGACCTTGGTGTCGAAATTGTTCCACTTCCTTCTCTTCTCTTCACCACCCTCTGATCCTTCTCGTTTCCATCTCCCTCGGCTCATCCACATCGATATGCATCTCTTCCATCCTCATCTCCTCCTCTTCACCATCTCCTCCTCTTCACCATCCTCCCTCTTCACCATCCTCCTCTTCACCATCCTTCTTCATCTCCACCCTCCTCCTCCCTCTTCATCCTCCTCCTCCATCACCCTGGATGCGTTTAATTAAAAACATTTCTCATTCGTCGCTGTGTTTAAATAACATTTAATCCGCGTTCGCAACTTCGAGCGCATACGAAATCCTCTGCCTTCCCACCTCCCGCCTCCTGCCACGCCCCCCGGGATGGGTCTAAAACGTGTGTAATTAAAGTTCTTTACAACAACGGCAAGAACATATCCGTTAACAGGGGCAAATAACAACAACAACAAAAACCATAACAGTAATAATAACAACAATAAAAACAACAATAACAACAACATATCCGTTAACAACAACAAAAACAACAACGACAGCTGCAGCATCAAAAACAACAACATCATGATCTGAATATTCGAAATACATTTTGCATGGATATTACAAATCCTCGTACGATATATAGTTCGCTGTAAATTTTGTTGTTACTATAGTAAATGTTGTTATTGTTGTTTGTCTTGTTGTAGGTATTGCTATTGGTCTCGTTGTTATTGCTTTTCATATTGTTGTTGATTTTCTTGTTGTTTAGGGTGTTGTTGTTATTGCCACCAGTGTTAATGGATCTCGAATGCGTTCCACCGACTCCACCGCACAGGTCGATGAATGAATGAATAAATGAAGGGATGGTTGGTTGGATGGATGGATGAATGTATGAATGGATGGATGGATGAATGTATGAATGGATGGATGGATGGTTAAATGGATGGATAGAACGATGGTAGGTTGGATACTGTGCAATTGGCGCTTACAACAATACAATCTGCTGAAAAATATTTCCCGGAAAAATAATCACATTTTGATGAAAATCCCCATTTTGAACTTTCAGCTTTGGCAACGATTTTTTTCTTCTCTTTATCTGATTTTTTTCCGATGAAAATCTTTCTCTCTCGTACACACTTTTTCTTTTCTCTCTCTCCCTCTCCCTCTCTCTCTCTCTATCCCTATATCTCTATCTGACTACCTTTCTCTGTCTCTTTCTCTCTACTACACATTTTCTCTTTCTCTCTTTCCATCTCACTTACTTTTTCATCTCTCCCTCCCTATCATTCTCTCTCTCTCTATTCATCTATCTTCAACTCCCTCTCTATATCTATCCCTCTCTCTATCTGTCTCCTCTTCTTTCTCTCTCTCTTTTTCTCCCTCTCTCTCCCTCTTTCACTCGAATTGAATTTAATTGAAGGTCTGCCCAGTGCAAATCTATTCATGGCCTCTTGCCCACTTTTCCCACTCGACTTCACCTCGAATATTTGCGATGAAATTCTTCGTCCTTCGTTCTGATCCTTTGCCACCAGTTCTCAACACGACCTCCATCCTCCTATTTTCTCCCCCTCTCTTTGCACATCTCCTCTTTCCACCATCCTCTTTTCACCCTCTCCTCTTTCCACCATCCTCTTTTCACCCTCTCCTCTTTCTACCCTTTCCTCTTTTCACCCTTTCCTCTCATCACTCCCCCTTTTACCCCTCACGGTTTCAATTTCTAATAAATTCCGGTCAGTGTGGAAAATCCTCTTCTTCATCCTCCACGTTCGGAAATCTCTTCTACTACCTCGAACTTCTTCCTCTAAATTTTCCTCCTCTTCTTCATTGATCTCTTCCATCTCCATCTCTCTCTCTCTTCCATCTCTCTTTCTCTCTCTTCCATCTCTTTCTCTCTCTCTCTTCCATCTCTCACTCTCTCTTCCATCTCTCTCTCTCTCCTTTCGTCCTTTCATCCCCTTCAACCTTCATCGACGGCCTCGAGTTGGGCCCAATCGACGATGGACCATCGCGTTTAGGCTACAAACACTTGCTGTTGTTGTTTTTGTTATTATTCACCTTGTTGTTGTAATTGTCGTTGTTATTATTCACCTATGTTGTTGCTATGTAAAGTGGCCACTTTTTCAACAGATGCACATCGCATGCAAATTCTAAACGAAGGATCGAACGAATGAATGAATGAACGAATGAAAGGACGAAGCTTTGAACGAATTAAAGGACGAAGGTTTGAACGAACGGTGGGACGAATTGAATGAAGGACGAATTGATGAACGTTCGAATGGACAAAGGGACGTACGAATGAACGAACGAACGAACGAACGAATGGACAAAGGGACGAATTGAAAAAAGGACCGTTGGACCAACGAACGAATAAACGAATCGACGACTGCTGGACCGTCGACCGTCGTCCGTTGGACGCCCGTTGTGGAGAACCTCGAAATCGATGCAAATCAAGGTGTCCATCCGGAAATGTTGTTGTTGCTATTTTTGTTGTTGTTATTTTTGTTGTTGTTATTTTTGTTGTTGTTATTTTTGTTGTTGTTATTATTGTTGTTGTTATTATTGTTGTTGTTATTTTTGTTGTTGTTATTTTTGTTGTTGTTATTTCGTTGCTGTTGTTACAGCTGTTTTTTCGTTTACTCGACCACGGTTCAGCACATTCGCAGGTGTCGGTATCGGTTTAGGTTTCGATGTCAGCGACGGAGGTCCTTCGGATCCAACAGCTTCCGCCATCGTCATCGTCGCATCGCCACGTTTTTCCGCACGATTTCATCGGCGATCGAGGGGGATGGAGGGTTGGTTGGTGGCAGGAGAAGGTAACACAGGGGTAGAAGGGGGTGCCAAAAGTGAATGAGAGGAGTGGAAAGGGTACCAAAGTGGAAGGAGGAGGTGGCCAGAAGGCCAAAAGGTGGAAGGAGGAGGATGTCAGAAGGCCAACGGGTACAGGAGGATGTTGCCAAAAGTCCAGTGTAGCAAGCGGAGGTTCCAAAAACAAGAGGGATTCCACGACTTGAGGAGAAATTCCAGGAGGTGGCGAATTCATCGATTTATGGCCCATCGTCATCCAAGCTGGCGTTTATTAAAATAGTTTTCACTCCAGCTTCGAGTCCTTTTCATCCTCGTCCTCATCCTCGTCGTCCTCATCCTCGTCGTCCTCGTCTTCGTCGTTCGTGGATCGAAATGTCGAATCGAATCCAGAATTCGAGCTCGACTTCGTGTTCGAGAGAGTTTTAGGTTTGAATTTGAATTCGAATTCTTCGACATGAGATTTATGAGAAAATATTTTTATTCACTGTTTCTATTTCTATTTCTGTTTCAATTTCAATTTCGGTTCGGTTTTCGTTCGGATGCATTTTGGTGTTGTTTTTGTTTTAGTTGGCAGTTGTTGCTGGTTCGTTGTTGTTGTTAGTTGGTAGTTGTTGTTGTCGTTGTTAGTTGCTGGTTGATGTTGTTGGTCTCTAGTTGTTGTTCGTCTGTGGTTGTTGTTAGTTTCTAGTTGTTATTCTTGTTGTTGTCCGTGTCCGGAATGTGTGAAGCGATGCCGGCAACAATTTGTGAATTGAAAGCACACAAAATTCCACGAATTCCTGCCCAGACCAAGACCAAGGCCAGGACACAACCAACCAAGCAACCAATGTCCAGTGGGCTTCACAATGTGGTCAGCGAAAGGGAGAGGGAGGGTGAGGGTTAGAGAGGGAGGGAGACACGGGTATGGAGTGAGGGATAGTGAGAGGAATTGTGAGACAGATGAAGGGTGAACTCTGAGGGGTGAAAGAGTGAAATGATGGAAAGAGCTCTCGAGACATGGTCAATGCAAAAACGACCGATTGAAGGAGTTTCTCTTCCTCTCTCTCTCTCTGTCTGTTTGTTTCTTCCTCATTCTTCCATTTCATCCTCATTTCATCCTCGTTATTCCTTCCTCTTTCTTCCTTTCTGTCCCTTTCTTTCTCATTCTTCCATCCGCCCATTTCCGATAATCATTTCACTGGGACATGGGCGACATTTCATCGGCCAATTAATTCGGCCTCGGGGCTTCAGTTGACTGTTTTATTTAAACGGTTAAAAGGGTTTTCGATCGTCCTTCATCGTTATCTCTCTCCCACATTCTCTTTCTCGCTTTTCCTCTGCCTCTTTCTCTCTCTTCCTCGCTTTTCCTATGTCTCGTTCTCTCATTCGCTCTCTCACTTTCCCCATCTCCATCTTTCTCTCCCTATCTCACTCTTTCAATCCACCTCTTTCAGTCTTCCTCTTTCACTCTCTCTTTCAATCGTTCTCTTTCAATCAATCTCTTTCAATTCGATATCTCTCTTTCTATCCTTCTTCCACTCTCCATCTCTCCTTCCCTCGCCCATTCATTTCATTTAATTATCACTGATTTTAATTGTTTTTCATTTGATTGGAATTTTTTTTTACTATTGTTGTCTTCATTATTTTTGTTGTTGTGTACTTTTTCATTGTTGTTGTTGGTTTATTGTTGTTGTAGTTGGTTCCTTGTTGTTGATTTCTTGTTGTTGGTTTATTGTTGTTGTAGTTGGTTCCTTGTTGTTGATTTCTTGTTGTTGATTTCTTGTTGTTGTAGTTGGTTCCTTGTTGTTGATTTCTTGTTGTTGATTTCTTGTTGTTGTAGTTGGTTCCTTGTTGTTGATTTCTTGTTATTGGTTTCTTGTTGTTGGATTCGTGTTGTTTTCATTTAAGTTAATGTTGTTGTTGTACAGTGGTTAATCCATTGTTGTTGTTGTTTTACTGAGGTTAATCCATTGTTGTTGTTGTACTGAGGTTATTGTATTGTTGTTGTTGTATTGTGGTTAATCATTGTCTTTGTTTTATTTTTTTATCATAGCGACTGTGATTAATTGAAATGTTTGACCGGAAGTTTCGTTCGATTGCATCAGATCGTGGATGAAACCACCATGAAAAGGTTGTTGTTGAGGTTGATTCTCCCCCTTCACCAACTCCACCCCCCCCTCAACTACTTTCAATCCATTTGCCATCACACCTTTCAACACCCCTTTCAATATCTCTTTTTTGGACCCTTTCAAACCTCGTTCAATCTGCCTTCATCCACCCCTTTCAATCCCTTTTTAATCGCACTTCTTAAACTTTCTTAAATCCCTCTTTTCAACCTTCGTTCAACCAAGTTTCAATATTCCCCCAGTCCCATCTTCAATTACCTTTCAACCTCCCTTCAGTCCCATCTTCAATTACTTTTCTACCTCCCTTCAGTCCCCTCTTCAACCTTCTTCCAATCTCCTCTTTTTCTCCCCAACCCCATCCGACGAAGGTTGTCACAAGAGTTCGTAATTTAACTTTGACAAATTGTCTGCAGTTTGACAGTCGTAGTTGTCTATGGGTGCAGGGAAAGTGGGAGAGGGCGAAGAGGGAGGGGGAAAGAGGAGGGAGCTGGATCCAAATAGACCTGGCTCACACTTTGGGCCAACTTCGCTCTCCCCCTTCTCCCCTCCGTCTGATCGTTGCGAATGGAATTTAAATTCAGAAGTTTTCACAGGATCCTGCGCTTAAAAGCTTTTGTCTCGCTCTTCTCAAATTTCCTTCTCATTCCCTCTCTCTATAATTTTTAGTTTTGATTTCTTCCTTTTTATTCTGTGTTTCTATTTCTTAAATCATTGGTTTTTTTTTTTATTTTTTGTTTAAATTGTTTATTTATTTTTTTTAATTTTTTCATTCTATTTCAGTATTTACTTTTATTATTTTTTTCTCTATTCTTTTTGGCTTTCTCCCTTTTTTTTTTAAAGTAATTTATTTATTTTTCTTTTTGACTTTTCCTTTTTTTTTATTTTTTTTTTTTTTTATTACTACCTTTATTATTTCGTTCTGTTTTGATTTCTTCCTTTTTTATTTATTTCTTCCTTTTTAAATTCGTTCTTTTTAATATTTTCTTTTTTGATGTCTTCCTTTTTGTTTCCTTCCTTCTTAACTTAATTTTTTCTTTTTATTTCAAATTTCTCAGCTTTGTTCGCTGTTTTATTTTTCTCCTTGTTTCTTCTTTTTGCTATTTTGTTTCTTCCTTTTTCTTCTTTTTTCTATTTTATTTCATTGTCTGCCCCCATTATTTTCCATCTCTGTCGCACGTCGTTTCTCTGGCTTCCTTGAGCACGGATGGAAACGGAACCAAATGTAATGGAACGAAATCGAATAGAATGTTATGAGAGTTCTGGAAGGAGATGGAAGAGAAAAAGAGTCAGTATGAGAGGGAAAGAGAGAGGAAGAAAAGGATCTTTCCTTTTCTTCAAGAGTGAGAGTGAGAAGGAAAATAATGGGGGAATGAAACACAATGGATGAGAATGAAACGAAACGATTTCCATCGTCGCCTCCGACGACAACGACGACGGAAGAGCTCTTTACTTTAAATAGAAAACTTTTCGCACCTTCGATAACAACGGAGGGGCGCGAGGGAGGAAGGTAGAGAGAGAGAGAGAGAGAGGAAGAGGGAGAGAGAGGATGCTGAGACATATTCATGGGAAAAAGTTTTCGAGTCCCATTAGAGATGTAGATGTAAGATAGAAAATCGCAAATGTTGTAGAAACGAAATGAAATTTTTTGTCGAATTGATGGAATCGACAAGGGGGAGAAACGAAGAGACGAAGTTGGAGAGGGAGGGTGAGGGAGACAGAGAAAGGGAGAGAGAGAGAGGCAGACAAAGGGACAGACAAACAAACGATAGTCATAAATGTTCCACAGACAGACAGACAGAGATGTCGGATAAGAGGCGATGAAAGAACTTCTCGTGAACAAACGAATTTTTGAAACGATTCGTTTATCCTTCTCCTTCCCTCTTTCCTTGTGTTTTCCTTCTCCTTCCCTCTTTCCTTTTGTTTTCCTTCTCCCTCCCTCTTTCCTTGTGTTTTCCTTCTCCTTCCCTCCCTCTTTTCTCCCTCTCCCTCTGCTTAAGCTATGACTTCTTCGTCTCCTTGAGGCAATCGAGATCCTTTGGTCCTTTAGTCCTCGGGCTCTTGGTCACTTGGGCTGAGGCCCAATGAATGTCTTCGCATGCGGCTCGGTCGATGTTCGGTTGGACAATAAATTATCGCTCAACCGTTCGCTCCTGTGTGATTCACCCTTTGGTCTCTTTCTCCCTCTTTCTTTCTTTCTCCCTCTCTCTTTCACCCTCTCTCTTTCACCCTCTCTCTTTCACCCTCTCTCTTTCACCCTCTCTCTTTCTTCCTCTTGCCGTCATCTTGCATCTGGAAGGAATCCTATTGCGACGCCCTCGGGAAACACATGTCCTCGTCCACGAGTCAATCCACAGGACATTTGACTTCATTTACCGAGGAATCTCTATCTATCACTGTCCCTCTATCTCACTACCACTATTCTTCTCTCTCACTCATTCCTTCTTCTCTCACACTCCTTCTCTCTCTCTATCTCTCTCTCTATCTCTCTCTCTCTTTCCTCTCCCTCAGATTCTCGGATGCACCTCTGGGAATCTAAGTTATGTTCTCGAAATCACACGAGGAAATATTGCAGATTTTTCTCTCTTCTTTTGTTCGGTTCATTGTCATTGTGTTTGTTATTGTTATTATTGTAGTTGGAGACATTCAGATTGTTGTTGTTATTGCTTTAGTTGGAGACATTCACATTGTTGTCGTAATAGTAGTAATTGTTGTTGTTACCATTGTTATTGTTCTCGTTGTTGCCATTGCGGTCAAGTGGCTCTCAAAGGATGTTTGGGGTGAGGTCTCATTGGACCAGGCCAAGAAGGTCATTCAGAACGTCCTCCTCGGAATCTCTCGATGACTTCCAGGAAGATGGACACAAGTCACCGCAAGCCGTTGGGTGCTTCTCATGGAACTTCGGATCCGATTCGAGATTCAATTTTCTTCTACGAAGATTTTAACATTTATACATAGAAGAAATACTTGAGTTTTGTGTAGTTGTATTAGTATTTTTATTTATATTAGTATTTTTATTTATATTAGTATTATATTAGTATTAAACCCTTAAAGGCTTGGAATTTTGTTTTTTTTACAAGCTTACGTTAGTATGTTACAAGCTTTATGCTTTTTCCAATTGTTATTTTTGACATTAGTGGATTTATTATTTTCGCAGAAAATAAAAAACCCACAATGTTTCTACAAGAGCATTTTATCACTCCATTTTAATTTCTTCAACTAATTCCAAGGACTTCATTTGATTTCGTCGAGACAACTCTTTCAATCTGACTCATGATGCTCGTGCTTCAATAATTTCGTTTACGTTTGCTTCAATAATTTCGTTTACGTTTGCTTCAATAATTTCATTTACGACTCTCGGATCTCGTGCTTTTACGACTCGCTCTGCATTCGTCCAACTGGAGCAAGTGGGAGGGATTTAAACGTGTTTTACGACATCCTCTGGAATTTGACCCGAGCTCTTCGACATCCGTTTTGAACCAAAACCCAGGTCCCAGACGCTGCTCAAACTGTGGGAATCAACAAATGTTTATAAACAATCGACAACAATCAGGCAACACATTTTCAACATCTTTTTTAGGCAACAAATGTTCAATTGCAACAAGATTTCAGGCAACAAAAGTTCAATTGCAACAAGATTTCAGGCAACAAATATTTAACAATATTTCAGGCAATACATTTCAGTTTTAAGGCAACAACTTTTCTGCTCCACGTTCCTTTGGTGGCGAATGTGGGATGGGAAGAAGTGGCTGGAGAAAAGTTGGAGCCAAGTATGCCTCGAACTTGTTCGCGGCAACAACTCTTGGCCCTATAGAGCAGAATGAGCAAAGGACCGAACCGAACCAAACCAAAACCGAATCGAACCAAAACCGCATCGAACCAAACTGAACTGAACAGAATCAAACCGAGCCTGGATGCGAACCCTTTAAAGAGCGACTTCTTATCGCCAGAATGCAGCAGTCGTCGCATCGGCCTTATCCGCGATGGATGGGCTCCTCCGATGGGGGCGAATGGCCAAAATTGTGGTCAATAGTAGGTTGAAGAAGGGTGGGGAGAAGTCGAGAAGGGATCGAGGAAACCTTTGAGGGGTCGACGAGAGATTGAAGAAGTCAGTGCGTGGGCTCGAAGAAGTCATTGGGGTGGAAACTACGGCAATCAGTTGGTGGGTTTAAGAGTCGATTCAACTGAAGTCCCACTTGCTCCAACTGCAGCATCCGACGCTGGCACCTGGCTACAATTGTCCCAATCCGAATCCTTCAAGACTATTAAGAATAATAAGAACAAGAAGAAGAATAACAATAAGAACAAGAAGAAGAATAACAATAAGAACAACAATAAGAACAACAATAAGAATAACAATAAGAACAACAATAAGAATAACAACAAGTAGAAACAAAAAAAATGATAAACAACATGAAACTAAGTTTGCTTTAGGAGGTAAACAAACAAACGAGGATAAAAAATATCAGCGTATTTTGTTCTTGTAGTCGAAAGGGTTTTAAAATCGCCACATCTAACATTATCTTTTCTCTTTTACTTCATTCCTTCATCTCTCTCATACAGAAGCTCTTTCTCTCTTCTCTCCACAGCTCATCACACCTCACTTCTCTTCACCAAACCTCACCTTACCTTCCTTTCCACTCTTCTCTCGCCGTTTGTTGCAGCTTGGGGCGTTTGTGCCGGAAGTTGTGAGCGAATTCCGGCGCCATGTTTACCTGCCACATACGCCTCCGGTTCCGCTCTGTTGGTTGTATTGTTTCTCTCACTCTTTCGTCGTCATTCCTTGTCGTCCTCCGCCCCTCAATTGTCACTCAGTCACCCCTCACTCGTCCCTCAGTCGTCTCTCAATCGTTCACCAGTCGTTCTTTAGTCTTCCTTCAGTCATCCCTTCGTTGTCCTCTGTGTTTCTCAGTCATTCCTCAATTTTTGACAGGTGGACGAAAGTCACCTGAAGCTTGCGAACCTGAGACGCTCACGATTCGATATTTGATTCTCTTTCCCTCTTTGTGTCTTTCTCCCTTCCACCTTACGTTTTCTTCCTCGTCTACCTCTTGTCATCCTCTTCAACTTTTCTATTCATTCCCTACTTCAACTCTTCTACTCTTCCTATCTTCGTCATTTTTAATCTTCCTCTCACTCCGTCTTCCTCTCACTCCGTCTTCCTCTCACTCCGTCTTCCTCTCACTCCGTCTTCCTCTCACTCCGTCTTCCTCTTAACTCCTCTTCCTCTCTCCCCTTCTTCCCCTCATCCTGTCCCCTCTCCCCACTCTCCCTCATACCTGTCAAATGGTTCTCAATCGCCGGTCGCTCTGACTCTGCTCAATTTCTCTTCTCTCATTCGATCGATTTCGTTCGCTCGATGTGATTAGATTTTAATTTTCTTCTCGGTTTCCAATTGTGTTTTCCACTCGTGGTTGTAGTTGATGTTTTTGTATTTGTTGTCGTTGTTGTATTTCTTGTTGTTGTAATTCTTATTATTGCATTTGCCGTTGTTGTTCCTTTAGTCGTTATTGCAATTGTGTTTTTTTTTTGTCATTGAGTTCATCTGGTCCTCACCAAAGTCAACCATTCCAAAGAGTTATCCATTCGACGATATTCGTTTCGGCCACGGGTTAGAGGTGAGAGAAATTACGTATTGAACGGGTGAACAGATAGATAGACGGAGAGAGGGACATATATACAGACAGATAGAGCGACAGAGGGACAGACAGAACGATAGAAGGAGCGAAAAAAGAGCGCCAGAAGGACAAACAGAAATAGACGAATGGATGAGTCGATGGTGGACGGATGGGTTGGTGGAGGAGGAAAACGAAATGAGGTGAGAAGAGAGGAGTCGTGAAGAGAGGTGAAGAGAAGGGGGGAGAAGAGGAGAAGAGAAGGAGAGAAGTCGATCATGTGGAGGAAATCGAGGAATGAATGTGAATCTGACTGACTGATGAATGGAAGACGAGGAATGGAGGGAAGACGAGAGAATGGATGGAAGACGAGACGATTGAAGGATCAAGAGAGGATTGAAGGAAGAAGAGACGATGGAAGAAAGAAGACAGGATGGAAGAAAAAGGAATGGAAAGAGAGTGGTTTGATGGAATAAGAGTTGAATGAGTGCTCGAAGGAAGGTAAGAGAGAGAGAGAGAGAGAGAGAGAGAGAGAGGATCGGATTTGTTTGCGAATGAATGGATAGATGGATTGAATGGATGGATGGAGATGGGTGGAGGAGTCTCGACTCTCGTTGTGTCCAGAGACCTAGAGACCGAGTTGAAAACCCCTTTCTCAGTTTGAAGGATAGAGCAAACAAGGGACAAACAGACATACATATGTTTGTCCATCTCCAACGATCAGTTGGTGAAGGAGTTGTTCGATGGTATGAAAGACAGATGGAGAGACAGAGAGATCGAAAGAGAGACAGACAGTCAAACAGAGAGACAGACAAACAGATAGATAGACAGACAAACAGATAGACAGACAGACAAACAGACAGACAGACAAACAGATAGACAAGACCGTTAGAACAGAAGATAGACAGAAACTCACTCACTGTATTTCAATGACAGCGAAACAGATTGAAAATGTGAGATAGGACAGGTAAATCGATAGCCATGGATGGTTGTAAAGGTCATTCCACGGGGAAGAGCAATCAATGGACACGCTGGGGAGCGAAGGAAATTGGTGGAGATAAACGAAAGGAAAGAAGAAGTGAAGATGAGTTGAGTGGGGTGAAGAAGATGGAGGGGTTGATGTGGAGGTTTGAGTGGCTGAGGAGGATGTTCGAGGGTCGAAAGAAGGATCAAAGGAGGTTTAGAAAAAGTTCAGAGAATGTTCCGAGAAGGATCAGAAGATTTTATATTTTTTTTATATTTTTTATTTATTATTTAATTATTTAATTATTATTATTTAGCATTTATATTTATTATTTTATTTTTTTATTTTATTTTATTTTATTTTATTTTATTTTATTTTATTTTATTTTATTTTATTTATTATTATTTTATATTTTTCATTATTTTATTTTATGTTATTTATTTTTTTTATTGTTTATATTTTTTTATTTTATTTTATTTTATTTATTATTATTTTATATTTTTCATTATTTTATTTCATGTTATTTATTTTTTTTATTGTTTATATTTTTTTATTATTTTATTTTTATTTTAGTCATTTTGTGTTTATTTTTTATTTATTATTTATTTATTATTGTATTTTGATTTTATCACAATCAGTTGGCAAACTCCACCTCTGCAAAGCCGGCGGCGAAAAATGAATCGAATGAACTCCCGTGCGAAGCGGAAGCGGAAGTCATGCGTCTTCTTCTTCTTCCTCCTCCTCGTCCACACGGACAACCGGATGAGCTTTTCAAGATGGCGCCAACATGAACATGAACAAATCCACAGCGGAAACGGAAATGTAGATGCACTAGTAAACAAAGTGTGGGAGTGTGGAGAAGAGCGAGAAGGAGACAGGGAGAAAAACATGGTGAGAGGGAAAGAGAAGGCAAGATAGAGTGAGAGATATAGAGGTAATGAGAGGGAGAGAGAGAGAGAGAGAGAACATTAAATAAGTGGCAAAAAATTCAACAACAACGGAAGGAAGCTGTTCCTTTCACCACTACCGCCTTCACTATCTCTATCTCTCTCTCTCTCTCCCTCTCTCTCGCATAAACCAAGGATCTGAAGGTTGGTGAAGAGGAGGCGGAAGAGAAGAAGGGGGCGTGGGGGGGACCGAAATCGCCTCGAATGATTGGAGCAGTTGAATGTGAAACTCCATTTCCACAATTTACCGCTGCGAGTCGGGGGAAGTAAATACCAAAAGGAATTACAACTATAAATACACGGAACAACAACAGTAAAAACAACAAAAATAACAATAACAACTACAAAACCAACAACAAAAAACACAGCAGTAACGACCATTATAAAAAACAAACAAAAAAAAAACTAAAAAAATAACTTCAACTACAACTAGATCAACGGAAACCATTAGAACAACAATAACAAAATACTATAAAAAAAATAGAGCACAAATAAAAAACTAGAAGAAGAAGAACACGAAAAGTAACAACAATAATAACAACAAAAATAACAACAATCCAACGAACCTTAAATGTTCTTCATTGATTTTGCAATTTGGATGTTGTGCTTTTTGTTTCTTCTTCTCATTCTCATTCTCTATCTTCATCTTCACCCATTTCACCCGTCCATGTTTTTTTGTTGAGTCTGTTTTTTTCATCAGGTTTCCTTTTGTTTTTCCTTCGGCAGTGAAAAGTCCTTCAGGACGATCAACAACAATAATAATAACAAGAACAACAAGATGAAAAAAATGATAAACAACATGAAACTAAGTTTGCTTTAGGAGGAAAAAGCAAAAAACAAACGATAATAAAAAATATCAGCGGATTTTGTTCTTGTAGTTGGAGGGATTTACAATTGCCACACCTCACTCCATCTCTCTCATACCTCATCCCTTCCTCTCTGTCTCTCTTTTTCCCCCTCTCTCTTATTCTCTTTCTCTCTCGAAGGTTCCAACGATGTGAGTTTTTAATCTGTTGGAGCTCCCGAATCGCGCTCCATCGGGTCCTTTCAAAGCCTTTCGGATCTTTTTTTCGGTGAAGCCTTCGATGAAATGGATGGATCGATGGGATGGACGAGAGTTGAACGAGGGTTGGACGAGAGTTGAACGAAGGATGAACGATGCTTGGTCGAGAGTTAGACGAAGGATGAACGCAGCTGACGAAGTTGATGGACTTTTTAAAGCCGTCCTGTGGGGCCATCAGGAGAAAGATGAACATGGGTCCTTTCCAAATCGCTTGAGTTTTAATCGCCAAAAGGTTTCCATTGGCATTCGAGGAACTCATCGTGGACACCACTCACTTTCTCTCTTTTCGCTCCCGCTTTTACTCTCTGTCTCTCTTTCTCCCTCCTTCTCTCCACCGATTAACGTCTCAATCACTCCCTTTGGCCCACTTATCGGGGATTTCTGATTTTGATAAATCGCCCCAAAAGCTGTCGAACCACATCACGTTGAACCCTCGTGGTCATGCGGTCATCGACCCTTTGGGGGGGAAAACTCGTCACAATCCACAGTTCTTTAGTCCAAGGAGAAGCAGGAGAAGGACAAGGAACAGTAACAAGAAGCAGAAGTTGAAACTGAACAAGAAGCAGAAACAAGAAACAGGAACAAGAACCGGGACAAGGAGCACGAAATTGCTTTTGACTCTGGCGTCCGACATGATTTCCCTGCTTAATCTGCAAATTGCCAAATATTCGCATCGCTGGCCGATTCTCCATGAGCAGGAGACGGAGCTGGAGACGTAAACGTTGAAAGGATGGAATGAGGAGGAAGAGAAGAGAGATGGAGAAGGGACATGATGATGGAGAAGGAGGCGATGGATGATGGAGAAGAAGGGGATGATGATGAAGCAGAAGACGACGATGGAGGAGAAAGCGACGATGGGGGAGAAGGCGTCGATGGAGTAGGATCCGATAATTCAGAAGGAGGCGGGAATGAAGAAGGATCGGGGGGTATGGAGAAGGATCGGGGAAAGGAGAAGTAGGAGGGCATGAATGGAGAAGCAGAAGGCGGCAATCGATGGGCGTGGCGAAGCAAGAGTCACCCAGATGCCGTCCAGATGCCGTTCGAGCGTTTTGGGAGTTTTCAAAATTTCAATTTTCAATCATTTCTCCCCCCCACACGTTTCTCGTCCTCCATTTGGAAACTAATGAGAATCCTGACAAGACGCACACGATGACGATGATAAGGAGAAGGATGATGATGATGACGAAGGGGAAG
Organism: Coelopa frigida; assembly: GCA_017309665.1. Taxonomy (NCBI): domain Eukaryota; kingdom Metazoa; phylum Arthropoda; class Insecta; order Diptera; family Coelopidae; genus Coelopa; species Coelopa frigida. Next base: position 6,591,510 of record CM029562.1, read on the forward strand.
ACAATGATGATGAAGGGGATGACGATGATGCTGACGACGATGAGGAAGACGATAATGATGACGACGGAGAGGATGCTGATGATGACGACGGAGAGGATGCTGATGTGGACGAGAACCTTCTGGGATCCCTTGAGCTGTTCGAGCGAAAGGATTTCGAACCGATTTGAATTTGATTTTGAGACGAGGACGAGTGGGTGGAAGAGAAAGAGAAGGACAGATTTTATGGAAGAGGAAGGACGGAGTTGAAGGAAGAGGAAGGACGAATTTGAAGGTTGAGGAAGGAAGAGAAGGAAGGAAGAGGCAAGAAGTGGAAGAAAGATGAGGGTATGAGAAAGAGAAAGAAGGACAGATGAACGGAGCTTCTGGAAGTTGAATTCGAAATCGGTGAAACTAATGCATTTCGGACATGTTTTAACGATTCACCCAACGTAATTGGGTTGAGATCAGGAATTCAATAAGAATCCCCTAAGAATCCAAGCGATAAGGCGAGGGAAATGAAAATATTTGGCAATCTATTCGATTCGATTAGAAGGAAACCATGGAAACGATTTGAGTGTGAAATAATTTATGGAGGACGTGGCAGAGGATTTTATACGGCATCCCAAGGAAGAAATATATTGGATCCAATGGCCAGGAAATAAATTCGTGGATGGACCATCGTAAATGTTTCTTTTCCATTTTGAAAAAATTTAATTAAAAATATATATTTATCTTTGAAAAAATACGTTTAAAAATATTCGATTATCTTCGTCCTTCATGAATGTAATTTTCATTTTAATTGAAGTCCTGAAAAAGCAGTCGAAATAAAATAATCAAATGAAATGAAGAGAATAATTAAAAAATATATTTTTCACACCTCTGCGCGTTCAGGAGAAATTTGAGTGAAATCTGCGAATTTTACGAGTTTCCAACGGGAATCGAAATGAAAATCAAATTACGAGGAGAGGAGAAGTGGATAAAAGGACGATGGAGAAGATGAAGAAGATGAATAGAGAGGAGGACGAATTAAGAAGAGGACGAATGGAGAAGAGGATGAGAGGAGACGACTTTCAACGAAATCACCACGAAAATTTTAATGTAGCAAAATCAACAAGAAACGGAAACGGATGCCCGACGCCAGCGGATTTAGGGAATGAGGACGAGTGGCGGAAAAGGGCGAAGGAGGCTGAGGAGTGAGTGGGGGAGTGTGAAAATAGCGAAGTGCAGAAGAAGAAATTAAAATTTGGGGCGAAACACAAAACACGAAACACGACGAAGAGAAGAGACGAAGAGTTATTAAATTTTCGCCGACAAAATTCGCCCACGCGAGGTCCAAATCCGGAGCTCGATGTCCGTCCGTCCGTCTGTCCGCATTCATAAGTCCAGCAGCATTTCCTTCCAATCGTTTCATCTCTTTCGCACACTCATGGGATATCCTCCCCATCTCTCTCCCTCACACTTCTTCACTCCTATCTCAAGCTCCCCTTCTCTCTCCTCCCTCAACCACTCTCTCTCACTCTCCATTCTCCATCCTTCGCCCTTTCAGCCGCCTCGACCCAGTTGGCAAAGTTTTCGCATTTCTGCTGTATTGTTAATTTGTTGCATGTCTGTGTGGACGAGGGTGTATTTGAGTGTGTGTGTGTGTGTGTGTGTGTGTGTGTGTATGTGTGTGAGTATTTGAGTAACGTGCTCAAAAGTGGAAGTGGACGTTTACAAACACACACATACAGACTCATACACTCACACATAGATTCTCATATCCCACACACACACACAGACATTGAATCGTTCCCTGAGCAAGAGCGTGTAATGCAAGCGAGCGTTTTGCGGTAATTACAACGTCGCATGTATTTGTGTGTGTATCGCATGCTGGTGTGTGTGTGTGTGTGTGTGTCTATTTATCCCTGTATATGTGTGTGCGTTGAGAATACAATGCAATTTCCGTCGCCCCTCGCACATTAGGGAGATCGCAACATGGTACACGGCGCCTCGAGGTCCTCTTCCGGTCTGTCGTTGCATGCATTTTTAATACTACCGTTAATCACTTGGCTCTCAATTCGCTCCTTCATCTCCTCCCTGGTCCTCCCTCTTGTCTCATTCCTTCCCTCTATCCCTATTTCTATTTCTGTCTCAAACCCCACCTGCATCGATGCTGATGTCTCTGGGCTTTGTTGCATCCGTCGTTGTCTCCGTTCACCATCGGTGTGGTGGGCGACTCCAGGGGCAGGGAGGGGGGCGTGGCTTATGAGATCCACCTCATGGTCCACAAATAGATGCAGTTCATAAAAGGATTAGATGTGTTCAGAGGACGAGGACAAGGGCGAGGATTAGGACAAGGGCGAGGATTAGGACTAGGACGAGGACAAGGACGAGGACAAGGACGAGGTTTAGGACTAGGACAAGGATTAAGGACTAGGACAAGAACAAGGTGGTGGGTTCAATCGATGTGAAGCCAGAGGTGTCGAGGCCGAGCTTCGAAATGGATGCGTTCGATCGATGGAAAACTTGAATATTTCTCATAATCCTCTTTTGAACTCTATTTTCCTCTATTCTTCTAGCTATTCCTCAACATCTCTTCGTTTCTACTCTACTGAATTTCAATGTTCCAGCCAATAGGTTTTTCCTTCGGATCTCCATCTCCGGCTTGGTCAATATTTTGTGTTAAATGGCTGTCACTTCTTTTATCTCGACCGCTTTCTAACTTTTCCCACACTCTCTCTTGATATTTTTATACTATTTTTTCAACCTATCTCTTTTGTTTTCTCTCTCTTTCTCCCTCTGTCTCACTCTATCTCTCTCTCGGGTCCAACATTCTGCATCACTTTCTATCGTCCAAGTCACCGCTTGAGTTTGATGTGTCTGCGAGCTGAATATTGAAAGCTACTTCTGGCAGTTCGTCCATTCATGTGTGAGTGTGAGTAGGTGACATGATTGTCTCTCTCTCTCACTCTCGCTGTGTATGTGTTTATGATGTTGTGTCTGTGTGAGTTTGAGTGTGCGATCGTTCGCATATTAAATCGGACATTGGCACGTTGACCGCATCCCATTGAAAGTAAATGCGAAAAACAACTTCATTGCGATGCATTTTCATTCCATCGTCTCTTTGTCTGTCCATCTATCTGTCTGTCTGTCTGTCCGTCCGTCTATATGTCTGTCTGTTAATCTGTCTGTCTGTCGGAGTGTTCGTTCGTATGTCTGTAGGTCTATATGTCCATCCTCTCTTCCTTTTCTTTCCCTCTGTTTATTAATTCACCCCATTCAATCTCATTCCGTTCAGCCTCCTCCGCCCTCGATTCGTTCTTTTTGCATCCTTTCCTTCCTTGTTGGCTCCCTTCCTTTTTTTTTTGGTTCCCTTCCTTCCTTTTGACTCCTCTTCTCTCTTTTTGCCATTCAATTGTCGTTCACGGAACTGAGACTGAGCCCGAAGTCGCTGGCTGCATTCATGAATTAATTGTGGTCCATTCAACGCCCTCTGTGTCTCTCCATCACTTGGAATGGACCAAGAGGCTGATGAGAGACACAGCCGGATGGACGAACGGATCGAAGGATGGATGGACGAATGGAAGGACGAAGGGATGGACGGATGGAGGGAAGAATGGAAAGACGGAGGGAGGGAAGGATGGACAGATAACGGAGTGTCTTCAAAAATCTCCCGGAATTCGTTGAAAAGCTGTCATTGGAAATTTCGACGGATTTCGGGGTGGCAAAAGCAGAAGTCTTTGGGATCTCCTCCTCCTTCATTTCTCTCTTTGATGTACCTCCTTCCTCTACCTCCTTTATCTACCATCTTTATCTACCTCCTCATCATCTTCCTCCTCTCAGAAGCCTTCACTCATCATCATCCTCTTTTCACCGTGAATTCACCATCCACATCTCTCTATCCTCTTCTCTCCAACCTCCTCTCTTGACCCTCCTCTCTTCACCCTCCTCTCTTCACCCTCCTCTCTTCACCCTCCTCTCTTCACCCTCCTCTCTTCACCCTCCTCTCTTCACCCTCCTCTCCTCATAGTGCTTCCTTCCATCATGGAGAACCCATCACATTCGAGAAGCTGCCACATCAAGTGCTCTGAATCGCACTTCGACGGTACGCCTCCCATGTCAACCGCTTCCAACTGCTGCCTCCTCCTCTTGTCAACTGTCTCCCTCTACCATCTCTTGTCAACTCTCTCCCTCTACCATCTCTTGCCAACTCCTTTCCTCTTCCTCCTTTTTCCAACTCCTTCCACCTCCAACTCCTTCCACCTCCTCCTCCATCCTTCCCATTTGTCCCACTGTGCATCGAATTCCGCATTCGTCTCACGTGCGCTCGAGTATCGTCGCTGCACCGACTGCGTCAACGTCGACTTCTGCAGATGCGTCTGATGCTGTTGCTCATCCTCCTTCTTCCTGCTGCTGTTACTTCAATCTCTGGCTCTTCTTCTGCCCTTGATCATTGTTCATCGAGTCGGCAATTTTTTTCTCCACATGTTTCGCGTCCTCCCCCTTCACCCACCTCTCGTCTCGTCTCACCCCCCAAGCTGCGTGGTAAACAAGTTAATCCGAGGAACACGTGAAAACAGACACTTTTGACAGGACATAAATTATGTAGTGCCTGCCCCAACTGCAGGCATCAACTCCTGCTTCCATCCACCAACTTCAACTCCAGCTCCCTTCACCCAACTCCAGCTTCTGCTTCCTTCACCCAACTCCTCCTCTCCCCCCAGCCACCAAAAGGTTTCTCGTTTCGCATCACAATTGGATGACGCCATCCCATGGAATCATCATCATACATCGATATCTTCGGTGATTTTTCATCGCAAGCAACCGATGCCTAAATTATTCATTACATTCAGATGAAGAGACTTGAGAAGTTCCAGGAATGCGTGAATGGATGATAGGGGACAAGGGTTGTGAATCCATTAGGTCCGATATGATTTCAATTGTTTCACTCAGGAAACCCTGCTGTGTGAAGTGCTGAAGGACGACATTCTTCGAGTTTAATTCGCAAGCAAAAACTTTTGAGCACTCACGGGAAGTTCAATGGGATTTATTGAGAAATATTCAAAGGAAGGTGGGTGGGAAGGTAGGAAGGTGAGAGGGAGAGAGCGAGAGAGAGAGAGGAAGAGAGAGAGATTGTGAGAATGAAATATGAAGAACAATTTCCTTCGATTTACAGCGGAAAGAAATTATTTGCCTTCCCATTGACTGGTCACAGAAAGAGAGAGCTTTGAGAATTGTCGCCAAAACAATCCCAAGTTTTCTACGGAAATTATAAATATTCTCATTGTTGTTGGGGGTGTTTTTCTTGTTGTTGTTGATGGGGGTGTTATTGCTATTGTGTTATTTCTAGAGTGGAATATTTTTGTTGTATCAAATGTTGTTGTTCTTGTTGTTTTTCGGTTATATTTTTGTTCTCCATGAATGTCGAATAAAGTTTCAAGACGAATGCAAACACGAGGCTCTTGACATGAGGCCTTTAAAAAAGTTCTCAGGAAACAGAGCGAGAAAGAGTGACACGAAGTGGTAGAAAGAGAGGGAGAGAAGAACAGTGTGGGAGAAAGAGGGGGAGAAAGAGAGGGGAGGGGGAGAAAGAGAGGGGAGAGAGAGGGCGAGAAAGAGATGCAGAAAGAGAGGGAAGAGAGAGACAGAGAAAGGAAGGCCCGAATGAGAGCAGACGGTCTCCAAGGATCGGCTCCGACAACGGTCTCTTGAAGCCTCAGTGGACACATTCGGCTCGCTTCGGTTCCAACAATGGGGATCCCATGAGTAGGAAATAACCATTGTTGTTTTTGTTATTGTTGTTGTATTTGTTGTTGTTATTGCCAAATGGGTTTTATTCTACTTCTTCTTCTTCTACATCCTGTTGTTGCTATTGTTGTTATTTTGTATTGTTGTTTTCTCTCTCTGCTACTCGAAATACGATTTGGGAAATTTTTATGCAAACAAAACATAAAATATGAAATATTTTCTACATGAAATGCGTGTAGTTTAAGAGCGAGAGAGAGTGAGAGAGAGAGTGAGAGAGGAAGAGTGAGAGGAAGAGCGTGAAAGGGAATGAGATAGAGATAGAAAGAGACAGTGATAGAGACATCTAGTTGGAGAGAGCTAGAGGAAACAAGGACAAATGGGAGCAGAGCAGAACCAGCTTGTTGGACACCAGACCCCAGCTTCAGTCACACCCCCAACTCCTTCCCGCCCACCATGACAAGTTCGCATATTTCATGAGAAGTTCCTTGTGTTATTTGTTGATCTCTTCTATTTTATTATTGTTATTATTTCTCGCATTCGTTACTCCAGCTACTACGACAACAACATCTCCCATGGGTTTCTCTTGTCCCTCCTCCATTTGCAACAAAATGTGGGCATCGTAATGGAAAGAGACAAATATATGTAGATTTTGAGAAGGAAATGGATTCAAAGAGGTCGATGAATTAGTGAATAGAAGTCGGAGGAAGATGAAGGGAATTGAAAAAATGAAATAAATTTACAAATAAATGAACAAGAAATTATGAAATAAATAACTAAAAACTAAAAATAAAATTAAAAATAAATTAATTAAAAAGAAATAAAACATAAACAATAAAAAAAAATTAATAAAAAATTACTTTTTAAAAAAAATCATTTAAAAAATAAATGAAAAAATAATACATCAAAATATATACCAAATTAATAAACAAAAAATTAAATTTAATAAAAATCAAATAAAAAAAAAATAAATGTATAAAAAAACGAAAACATAAATAAATACGAAATAAAATAAAATATAAAATATCTAAACAAAAAATACAAAATAAAAATATAGATAAATGAAAAAAATATTTACAAATCTATAAAACATAAATCACAAAACATAAAAAACCAAAAAACTAAGCAATAAAAAAGATCTGATTATATTAAAATAGTAATATAGAAGTAATATATAAATAAATAAAAATTAATTGAATAAAAAATAAATACATAAATCAAAATTAATAAATAAAAAGTACGTTAATGGAGTAAAAAATAAGTATGTATATAAAAATCAGAAATAAATAAATTTTTTAAATAATAAAAAAACAAATAAAATAAAAATGAACACGATCCAATTAATTCTGATCCAAATCCTCTTCCCTCCCTCCGTTTGTCACCGGAGTACACAAATTTCTCTCTGAGACCATGTGTAGGGTGAACCTCGCTCATCCATTGGGGAAGAAAACTTTCGTCTCCAATTTGTGTTGATGTTTGTGTTGTGTCTGGCAACGTTTCAACAGCAGCAGAGACAACAACAACAATAGCAACAACAACAACAAAAATCAAGAGCAACAATAAAAATCAAGAGCAACAACAAAAATAAAGAGCAACAACAAAAATCAAGAGCAACAACAAAAAATCAAGAGCAACAACAAAAAATCAAGAGCAACAACAAAAAATCAAAGAGCAACAACAAGATTAGGACGAGTGCCAAAATATGCTTAGGATAAAGTTTCGTCTCTTTCCCTCACTCCCACTCTCATTCTCTCTCTCTCTCTCTTTCTCAATTCCCGCGAGACTTTTGCGAGCTTCTGAAGGCGAAGAACGGCGAAAGTTTTGCACATCCAGACGAAGAAGAAGAAGAAGAAGCATAAATATGAATTAATTGAAAGCATTTGGGGGGGAGGTTCGGGGCGGATGTGTGTGAGGAGAAGCAACGATTGACTAATTGACGTCATCCGTTCCATTCGTCCCTTGGGGATGGTGTGAGTGATGAGTGAGTGAGAGAGAGGGTGTGATGGGTGAGTGAGAGAGGATGAGGAGAAGGTGATGAGTGAGGAGGGAGGTTTCGGGGGAGCCTGAGGAAAGAAGAATCGTGCTTTTATTAAAATACAAAACATGTTTCGCTGCTTGTTTTGCCACCGTTCGATCGATTGTGAAAAATTAATTACATTCTTTTGGCGGTTTCCGATTGGCTTTTGGCCATTTTGAGCATAACAAAAAAGAAATTGCGGTTTTCAAACAATGGGTAAAATAACAATAACACAACCACAAACAACAACAACAAAAAACAACAAAAACAAACAACAACAACAAATATAACAACAACAAATATAACAACAACAAATATAACAACAACAAATATAACAACAACAATATAACAAACAATACCTAATAGAACAATTACCATCATAGCAAAAAAATATTGAATTATTGAATTAATTGTTTGCTGCAAATCAAATCAGATCCGATCAGATTTCCACAATTCAATATTTGTTGTTAGTGGAAAGAGAGAGAGAGAGAGAGACAGAGAGAGAGATAGATAGAGAGGGAGAGCGAAAATATTTTTGAATTAAAATTCCCATAGCAACAACTAAAACCAAAAAAAGGTGGCCAGGTTTTTGTTTTTCCCACAATTTTTTTTATTTTTTTTTAAACTCAATTTGTGGTTCTGCTGTCGAGGATTCCGATTTCAAAGGATGTCAATTCTCAGCGATTCTCTCTCTTTTCCCCATACCTTTTCACTCCTTTCCTTTTCACTCTCTTTCCATCACTTTTCCAAGCCATCAATTGAAGCGCCTTTCGGTTCTAATTACACGACGAACCACTCATCGACAACCTCACGACGACTCTTCATTGGCTACCAGCAACAAAAAAACGCGATGAAAAAAAAATGTGTGTGGCCCAAAAAAAAAAGACGAAAAAAAAACGTGGGTCACGAAAAAAAAAACAACGGGGGACAAAATAAAACAAAAACCATAAAAAAAACTAAACCAAAAAAATGTCCTCCATCAAATGCAGGACTTTGTGAGGACGATGACGATGATGGAGCGACCTCCGACCCCGCATCCCCACTCAATGACAACAAAAACGACAATAACAACAACAACAAAAACCACAACAACAAAAACAAAATCACAACGACAAAAACAAAATCACAACGACAAAAACAACAACAATGACACAAACCACGTTAACAAAACCAACAACAATCGCCCCCAAGGATCCTTCGCCCCCAAGGATCCTCGTCCATTATTTCCTCATTCTCCTCATTCATTCAAGTCACTCGCATCCATTTAAATTTTCCGCAATTTATTAACAGATTAATTCTAACTTTTTCCCGCACGTTCTTCTTCCTCTTCTTTATCTTCGTATTTTTCTTCGTATTTTTCTTCGGAGTCTGTTTTTTCTTTTTTTTTACTGAGTCTTTTTCTTATTTTTTTCGAGTATTTTTTTATTATTTTTTCCTCAGTTTTTGTTTTATTTTTCTTCTCAGTTTTTGTTTCATTTTTCTTCTTAGTCGTTTTGTTATTTTTCTTCTCATTGTTTTTATACCCTACACCCTGTGGGTAAGGGTATATTCATTTTGTCCTTCCGTTTGTAACGCATTAAAGGAGAGGTCGTAGGTATGGAAAAGTATATATATTCTTGATCAGCGTCACCTCCTGAATCGATTTAGCTATGTCCGTCTGTCTGTCTGTCTGTCTGTCCGTCTGTCTGTCTGTCTGTGTGTCTGTGTGTCTGTCTGTGGAAATAGATTTTGTGAAGAAACGGTAAGAGATACTGACTTGAGATTTTGGATTTAGTATTTCTATATTAATAAGCTACTTGTATGTAAAAATGGGCGTAATCGGTCAACGGATACGCCCACCTCCCATATAAAGCAAAAGGTTTATATGGGATATCTGGTGAACTATGGTATATATCGAGATGAAATTTTGTATGTGATCATGTTGCACTGATACGAGTTTAAAAGGCAAAAATGGAAAACATCGCCCTCCCATATAACGCAAAAGTTGAATATGGTATATATGATAAACTATGGTATATATAGAGATGAATTTTTGCGTCTGATCACCGTATCACAGATACGTACCACCGATACCACTTTACATGCTAAAAATTGACAAGCTACAGCTCAGCTCAAAAGCTACAGCTCAATGTTGGATATGGTAAACCATATAGGCAGTTATTAGATTAAATATTGCTACTAAGAGTTCCCAAGAATCAAATGGAAAATATCTCTTATAGGACACGAGCACCTTCCATACAAAATCGTAGATCTACAAGAAATCCAACTACTTTATGGATGTTATTAGCTGATGAAAGGTGGGAGTGAATCCAAGAAGAAAGAGACCACATCCAACTGAACCTCAATGGACGCCCATAAAAATTGATTATATCTTTTCAATATAAACGTAATGAGCAGGTGACGATTGAGAGAATACAATCCCTGCTGATGGGATCACAATCCACAAAAGTCAGGGAGCTACATATTTCCAAATGGCTGTTCATCTTCAAAGTGGAATCAATCACGCGGCACTATATGTTGCTTATAGTAGCGCAGCAAGTACTTCTGGACTTTATATTGTTGAAAATTTCTACCCTCCCAAGTCTGTTGTTGAATCAGATTTTGTCTGCATTGAAATGAACATCTAAAATAGGAAAAGCAACTAAAGGCACATTATGATTTTATGGCACACAAAAAATCATCGATTCAATTATTCTTCCATAAATTGCTGAGCTTTTATTCGCACTTTCAAGATATTAGCAATGGCACAATGCTGCAAACACCAGAACTACTTCGTTTTGTAGAAACATGGGCCCCTATAAGATTCCTAACTTCACTCTTATTCACAGATTAGACAATCGACAAAAAAAAGGGTATAATCGTGTTTGGAATACGAATATAGCTTCAAATATATAATTTACTTTTGAAAGATGCCACATTTGTGAAAATCGCACGATGGAGTTAATAGCATTGAAGTGTAATGATGCATTTTCACTAATTATTGATAGAAATTCACTGTTTTTCCTTTAATAAACGTTGTATGCAGGGTGTAGGGTATGTAAACTTCGGCCTGGCCGAAGTTAACAGATTTTGCCTGGGTGGACCAGGCAAACCTAGTTTTTTTTTATTTTTCTTCTTTGTCCTATTCAGATTTTTCTTCATCATTTTCTTCATCTTCTTCGTTTTCATTTTCTTCTCATTTGAATTATTTTTCTTCGTTTTCACCTTCTTCCCTTCTCCTCTTCACCTTCTTCCCTTCTCCTTCTTCGCATTCTTGTCGTCTCCTTCCACTTGAAGAACGTGACTTGAACTAAGGTGAAACTCCCAAATGGTGTTGTTTTTATTATTATTGTTGTTGTTATTTTTTGATATTGTTATTGTTGTTTTTATTATTGTTATTGTCATTATTGTTGTTGTTGTTGTTGTTGATGATGATGATGCTATTTTTTAAATTTCCCTGACATCGCTCTGTGAACCACAAGGTCCCAAGGTACATTTGTCATTTGTTGTTGCAAATGTTGTTTTTTTTGTTGTTGTTTTTGTTATTTTTGTCGCTATTCCTTTGAGTTATTTTTGTTGATGTTGGTTTTTACTTTGTCGTTGTAGTTGGTTTTACTTTGTTGTTGTTGTTTTTGTTGTTGGTTTTTACTTTGTTTGTTGTTGTTAATTTTCTTGCCATTGTTTTCCGTGCCTGATGCCATCAACGAACCCCGTGACAACGACGAAGACTTCGCTCTATCTCTTTTCCACTTTCCTTATCACAGTCTTTGTCTCTCGCTCTATCTCTCGCTCTCTCTATCTCTCTCTATCACCCTCTCTATCACCCTCTCTATCTCCCTCTCTATCTCTCTGTTTCCCTCTCTATCTATTCCACTCTCTCCGTTCTCTTCCACTCTCTCTCTCTCTCTCCCTTCTCCATCTCTCCTTCTTCATCCTGCCAGGACTCCTCAATTTCACGCATCCTCGGAACATGCGAAGATTGATGATGGGGATTCGGGTGAGGCGAGGGGCGTGGCCGAGGGGGCGGGGGCAGGGCGCGGTTTTGTCGGATCCCAGCGAGAGAAGTTGTCTGAGATTTCGCGAAATTTGTTTTTGTCAACATTCTTTGGGGAGCGAAGAATCTTCGCCATCAAGAGTGGCGAAAGAGATTCCACGAAGGGGAGACAGAGGAAGGGAGATAGTGAGAGAGGAAAAGTTTCGGACGGAGAGAGAGAAAGAGATGGTGATAGAGGGAAAGTGTGAGAAAAAGAGAGGACGCGAGGGAGTAAGAGTGAAGAGAGTTAGATGGATAGCGAGTGATAAAGGAAAAGAGAGAGAGAGAGAAATTGTGATAGACTACGAAACTGATTGATGAAACGTGCTGAAGATATTTATTTATATTGGTTTCACAATTGACAACAATTTATCTCCACTTATCTATCTTCTCACGGATATTTTCGATAATTTGACCATTTGGAAATTTGTCTTTCTCCATCTCTTTCTTTCACATTCGAATATAATTCGAATATATGACACTTAACATCTGCCTTCATCTCTCTCCCTTCTTCTTCCTTCTCCTATCTCCCTCCTTCTTCCTTCTCCTTCCCTCAGTTCTCTTCTCTCACAACAAATGACTCATGACGATTGAATGCCATTGGTCGTAACTCCTCCGATTATCATCATCATCAGAGGCATAAATTACCAAATGCCTTCGTTGTAATTACATTGTCGTTTAGTCGAATAATTTCCATCCTCTCCATGTCTTTCTCCACTCCTTAATCCCTCCTTCTCATCCCTCCCTCCTTCATAATCCCTCCCGCTTCTCCCCATTCACTTCCTCTTCTTCTCCTCTAACAACTTCTACTTCTCGTCGTTAATTTCTTCCTTCCACCCAGCATCCGCTCGAGATGCACTCGATAACACAATTCAATGTTCCATTCGAATTCATTTGACTCCTCTTCCACATCCTCCTTTCACTCCTCTCGAGCTCTCTATTCTTTCGCCATCTCCTCTTCTCCCCTTTTAATCCACCTCCTTCAGACTTCGTTGGCGTCCGTCGGCGACTTAATGAAGGTCTCGCATGCCGAATGCCATTCATTTTGAATGCATCGGTGTTGAGAGGGAACCTCCCGCCTCCTTCTTAAGAATACTTTAATGCCACGCCTTCCTCTCTTCCAACTTTTTGATTTAACTTCGCTTCTTCTCATCTTCCCTTCTTGCTAATCTTCTCCTCTTCCTATCATCATCTTCCTATCCGCATCTTCCTATCCTCATCTTTCCCTTCTTCCTAATCTTCTCCTCTTCCGATCATCATCTTCCTATCCTCATCTTTCCTTAATTCTTAATTCTCAATTCCCTCGACTTCAATCTTTCTGACGTGTGAGAAAAATTCTGCGATGACGTCAACGTCCTCACTCGTTAACTTATGGCCATTAATATTTGACGAAGGTTCGTTAATTGAGTGATTTGATTCGTTTCGTTTCGATTCATGCCAGACTTACTACGTCTCATCCTAATTATGGTGTAATTAGTCCAACAAAGCTATAGACGAGGCCGTTACCCAAGGGAGACGACGAGCAGCAAATTGGCTTCGACATGCATTTTCACTAAAATAATGGTTGTCATGACGAGGTGGGGGTTCGTTCAACTCGTAATCGATAAGAGTGGTATCGATTGGTATCGAGGGGGAGGATGAGGGGAAGAAGGATGAGGGTGAGGAGAATGGAGTGCGGTACAGGATGAAGAGGAGGTGGAGGATAAGGACAGGATGAGGACGAGGTCAGAGTGAAGGAGATTGTTGGAGTCTCTGAACAACTGAAGGATTAAAAGTGGTCATCGAAGTGTAAAATAAAAATTCAAGAGATTTCAGGTTGAAGTGGGATGGAGTTTTAATATATTCTATATACTCTTCATATAACACACCATAAGTCTTCATATATCATTATAAGAACTCTTCATATTACATACTAAAGCTCTTCATATATCATAACATAAGTCTTCATATATCATACCAAAACTCTTCATATATCATAGAAGAACTCATCATATTTCATACAAGAACTCTTCATATTTCATATGAAAACTTTTCATATACTGCTTTCAAACTTTTCATATACTTTTATAAAATTCTTCATATACTACTTGTATATTTTTGATATAGTGCTATTAAAATTATCATATAATTATTTACATATATTTTTCATATCCTCCCTATAAACATACTCCTCATAACACCCTAATATACTCTATATAATCTAGACATCATCCCTAAATACTCTGTATACACTTGTTTACTTTAGTTATTTGAACAAATAAGCACATTTAATATGTATTTAAAAATTCTCAATTTATATAAATATTACCAATTTATTTATATATCCAATATTTATTTAAATATCCTCAATATATTTAAATATCCTCAATTTATTTAAATATACCCCTCATTTATTTAAATATACCCCTCATTTATTTCAATATACCCTCCATTTATTTCAATATACCCCTCATATATTTAAATATATCCCTCATTTATTTAAATTTACCCCCCATTTATTTAAATATTCTCCAACATTCTGCCTGCTGATGGTCTAATAAATTATTAAATTATTGAAATTCCATTTGATTCATTGCGAATCGTTGCGTTGGCCATCGTTCATTAGTTAGCACCAGAGGTGGGCAAATTGCGGCAGGTGCCGCGAATCCCATGGGTAAAGAAAATAATTATCGAATCGTGTTATTTTTGTTTTGCATCAAAAATTCAAGATTCTGAGAATTTTCTCAATTTTCAGAATTCACTCTATAAATACAGACAGTTCTTGGTAGGGAAAAACAAAGGGCAATTATTTTCATAGTCGGAAATTCAAATTCGGAAAATAAACCTCAATCTGTTTCGTTCTCTCTCATCCTCTCTCTCTTTCTCGTTCTCCCTCTCTCTTCCTTCCTCTCTATCTCTCTCTTCCCCTCCATCTGTTTTGATTTCGAATAGAGTCAACATCATGAAATTTGAATGAAAATATAATAATTATTATCGATTTAGAGGTAAATGAATGTAAATAATCCTACATGAATTCGTCCGTGCCATGGGAATGAAAATTGTTTGCCTAAATCAATTGGAAACGATGGAGTTTTGATTGGGTCCATGGGGGGGACAAGAGGCGGCCAGGATGAAGCCTGGGGATGATGAAGTCGGCGGTGGATTCGACCAAAATGCCCGATTGCCCATGGCTCACTCACAGTGGCTACGGCTCGATAATTGAGTGTAGAATATTTCGGAAACGATAAATTATTATGTCCGCAAAATCGATAAATATTAAAATATGAAATATGTATGAAATACGGGAAAAACAAAACCATTCCAAATTAAACGAAATGTGGGATAAAATAGAAGGAGAGGAAATGAAAATGAAATGAATTTGCAATTAAATTGGGGGCGTGGTGGGATGGAGAAATTGAGAGAAGTGGGAGAAGAAATTGAGGTGAGATGGAGAAGAAATTGAGGTGAGATGGAGAAGAAATCGAATGATATGAGAGAAGAAACCGAATGATATGAGAGAAGAAACCGAATGATATGAGAGAAGAAATCCAAGGACATCATGAGACTCCGGAAGTAATCGAATCGAAGGACGTCAAAGGATTTCTGGTCATGTAATTGAAATCGAAATCCTTCGTTGGCTCTTGGCATTTGTCGCTTCTTCGTTTTTACGGCCTTTTTCATTCACGACCTGCTTCATTCACGTCCTGCTTCATTCACGTCCTGCTTCATTCACGTCCTGTTTCATCCACGACATCCTTCGCAGAAATTCGCATTCAATGTTTTCATTTCGCGCAAGAAACGCTGAATTCGAAATCAGCTGAGGGAGGATGACATGAATGGAGGGAGGGAGGGAGGTAGTGAGAGCGAAGAGAGAAGAGCGAGAAGAAGAAGAACGAAGAAATCACCTCCGTTTTCGCAACTTAACAGATTCGACTTTTATGCGCCGGGTCCATAAAACTTCTCAGGCCTCCATCTGAGTCTCGTTCGAAACAGATAAAATGTATTCCAGCTGTGCGGCGGCGTCTTTTATAGCCATGGTGGGCGTAGGCGAAGTAGGCGACGTAGGGGGGCGTGGCAGGCGGGGAGTCGGCACACGTGCTGCAAATAAAGCGATGAGCAAAAGGAATTCCACACCACCAGGATGGCTGGAGTTCTTTCACCGAAGGAGGCCGATGGAAGGTTTTCACGAGAAATAAAACAAGTGGGTGGACAAGTGAAAGAGGTGGATGGAAGGGGAAGATGGGACGATAGGAAGAGGAGGGAAGGGGGATGAAAGGAGGATGAAAGGAGGATAGAAGGAGGATGAGTTGAAAGAAGAACGTACAGACAGACGTTCTCAAGGCGAAAACGTTGAGTTGATGCAATCATTTGCAAACGAATCTCACTTCGCTCGAAATTCTAAAGGACTTTCTGTTTATATTCTCTCGTCTCGTCTCGTCTCGTTTCTGTTTATTTTTATTTGATGTCGAAAAGGAAACAACAACTTTCTCCTTTCATTCTTTGTCTCCTCTCTCTCTCACTTTCTTTCTTTCTCTGGTTCTTTCTTTATCTCCCCTCTTTCTTCTTTCCTTTCTCTCCTCCCTTCCAAGCGATCTCTGTTTGTCTCTGGCTGTCTGGAGAGAGATAAAGAAAACAGCATGAAATTTATAGCCAAGCTTTCGAGAAGTTGATATTGATTTAATGCCGGGTGAAGGGATCCTTGTGGAGGGATCCAGGGATGCCTCATTCGACGAAATCTCTTTTGGGCGCGTTAGGTGGGATTTCTTGATGTCTGTCTGAGTTGAATTCGGCTTGTGGGAGGTCTTGCGGGAAATTCTATATCTCTATCTCTTTCTCTCTTTACTGTCTCTCGATTTCTGTCTCTGATTTCCACCAGACGCAAATTCACGACGAACTCGAGGTTTCGCTTTCATCTGTCCATCAGCCTCCCTCTACCTTCATCTCTATCTCTCTCTCATCTCCCTCATTGTCCATCACTGTCTCTGCTTCGACCTCTTTCTTTCTCCTTGTCTCACTCTCACTCTCTCTCTCACTCTCTCTCTCTCTCTCTCTCTCACTCTCACTCTCACTCTCTCTCTCTCACTCTCTCTCACTCTCTCTCTCACTCTCTCTCTCTGTCTCATTCTTATTTATTGTTCTGTCACTCGCGTATGAATAATTCAATTATATTTCATTCGGGTTTCAGCCACGCCTGGAGAGTTGAAATTTGTCCACCAGCCACGCCCCACATCGAACTCACGACACGCCCCTCTCTCACTCAGATTCACACTCTTGCTCTCTCTTCCTCTCTCTCTCCACCTCTTCCTCTCTCTCTCCACCTCTTCCTCTCTCTCTCCACCTCTCCCTCCCTCGCTTTTTCACATCGAGTTTATTTTCATTAAATTTTGAAACATTTTATTTGCATTTTGTTTGCAAAATGAAATGAATTTCAATTCGCTACCAAAATCCGCCACCAGATGTCTTTCCATGTCCATCTGTCTGTCTGTTTATGTGTGTGTGTGTGTGTGTTTGGTTGTCTCTCTCTATTTCTGTTTCTCTCTCCCTCTCTCTCTTTCTCTCTATCTCTGTCGGCGGTTTTCGCGTAATTTTCATTTTATGACTTTTTAACACTAAATTAAGGCACTCGACTTAATTTATGCACGCCGGGCCCTGATTGCGGACCACGCCCCCCTTCTACCTTCGCCCACTTTTATTCACGCCCCCTATTTGCCGCCCTCTTGGGGACCCGAAATCACAGCGAGGATTACCATGGGTTGGTCAGGGATGCCGTCGACCGTTTTTGCAGGGAGGCAACGATTGTTGTTTCAGGGAGGACTCGTCGGATGTTGTTTCTGCGGCTGTCGATATAAATAAACAGAGAGAGAAAAGAGGCAGAATTGAATTTGTAATGAAATTATCGATACAGGGTGCCTCAGAGATCGGTTTGAAATTTGATATAATTATAAGTTATGTCGTTGATTTGTTCTCATATCAATTTGCTAAATATTCTTTTCATTTTTACATATTTTCTTTTTTCACTGAAAATATAAATTTGATTTTTCACCGAATGGATTTGACATATTTTTTAAAAATATTTTCGTATTTTTTTCTGTGTAAAGAAGCTCAGAAGTCGATCCTGGGACGTCATCATGATCCTTGTCATAGTAAGAGACAGGTGAGAGAAAGAGAGACAGGTGAGACAAAGAGACAGAGAGAGGAAAGAGGCAGAGAGAGGAAAGAGGCAGAGAGAGGAAAGAGGCAGAGTCAGAGATTGAGTCAGAACCAGATGGTCAAGGTTGGCTGTCAATTAACGCTTTTGATGGAGAGATGGAGAGATGGATTCGGGTGGTGACTTCAACACTCCGACCCACGTTTGCTGACAGGCCGCGTAATTGAGTTGAGGGACCGGCGAAGGTCCCACGGCGGCTCCCTCGAGTGGCGTCAGAGCGATGGAAAATAATTAAATCTCTGTCGGAAAAAAACATGACGCAAGAGTCGGAGTCGGTCACGGAGTCGTCCTGTGTTCTGTGTCCTGCGTCCTGCTGTCCTGAGTCGAGTGTCGACGAATCTGCCAACGTTGACGCTGAGGCACTTTTGACAACAACAAAGTTGAGGAAATAACAACAGAAAAAAACAATGTGGAAAACAACAACATGAAAAACAATAATTAAAACATTGAAAACAATAATAAAAAACATTGAAAATAATAACAAAAACATTTAAAAGAACATTATTATTATTATTATTATTATTATTCTTATTATTATTATTATTATTATTATTATTATTATTATTATTATTATTATTATTATTATTATTATTATTATTATTATTATTATTATTTATATTCATTCATTGTACACTAAGACAAGGTCTTTTTTAGTACTACATAGGTATAAAATACAATTTTATTACTTTAAACATTTAATTAAAATTAAGGCTATTAGGATTATTTCAAATTTCATATTATTATCTTAATTTAAGGTTACAAATTCAAAATAAATGAATAAAATATAGAGTTCAAAAAGATGTGAAAAAAATCCGAAAAATTTGAATTCATTTAAGACAATAACAATGTCAATAAAAAGACGAACAACAACAGTAAAAATAACAATAACAATAATAATTAAAACATGAGTCATTTTATGAAGCAAGAAAAATTGCGAAAATGACATAATGACATCAAAAATAATAACAAAAACCACAACAAAAACAACATTAAAAATAACAACAAAAAAATCATTAAAAACAACAACAAAAAAACAACATTAAAACAATAACAGAAACAATAACGAAATCAACGATGAAAAACAAAATAAAAGCAACAACAAATACAAGTAAAACAACAACAGAAACAACAAGTAAAACAACAACAGAAAATACAAGAGAAACAACAACAGTTAAAATAACAACAGAAAATTACAACAGAAACAACAAATCCAACAACAACAACAATAACAAGTTAAAAACAACAAACAAAACGATGTACAAAAATCAACAAAAGTGACAACAATGAAATCAACAATTGGCGACAAAGGAATTCCCCAGCAATCAGAGAGAGAGAGAGAGAGTCGACAACGAATCTCGGTCTCCCTCTCCCCCCTCAACCCCATCACGAGTTCCCCTCTCTTGAGTTCCCCCCTTCGCCCTCAACCCCAGACTCCCCCGACTCGTCCTCGTGTTTCGTGAGTCCCAGACCTCGAACTCAGGTGCAATTAAAAATACGAGACACGTTCGTGGTTCTCAGCGACGACGACGATGAAAACGACGACGATGAAAACGACGACGACGATAACGACAGGACAAACAGCGGGAGGGCGGCCACTGTAAGCAGGACAAATGGATGTTGCAGGATGTGATCTCCAATATCGTTGTTATTGTTGTTGTTATTCTTGTAAACAAACTCCCAGACAATCACGTGATCCTCCTGATCGTTTTCTTCTTCATGCCGTGGTCGTCTTCTTCTTGCCCTTATCGTCTTCTTCATGTCCTCATCGTCTTTTCCATGCCCTCATCGTTTTCTTTTTGTCCTCATCGTCTTCTTATTGTCCTCATCGTCTTCTTATTGTCCTCATCGTCTTCTTTTTGTCCTAATCGTCTTCTTATTGTCTTCATCGTCTTCTTCATCTTCCTCATCGTCTTCACGTCGTCATCATCATCATCGTTGTCGTTGTCGCCGTCTTCCATCGTCAGGAATTCGAGGCATATGCTTGTGAATGCCTTGCGGCAATTGAATTCCACACGAGCATTTTAAGTGATTTTCGCTGGCCTTTTAATGAAACGTAGTACTTGTGCGAGCAGGTGGCAGCAA
Organism: Coelopa frigida; assembly: GCA_017309665.1. Lineage (NCBI taxonomy): Eukaryota > Metazoa > Arthropoda > Insecta > Diptera > Coelopidae > Coelopa > Coelopa frigida. The sequence goes on from CM029562.1 coordinate 6,611,511, forward strand.
TCGCCATCCTCGTTGTTGGATTTTGGAGAGAGCGTAGGATGCAACATGCAATGGAGGATGGAGTGAGAGGAGAATTGAGGGAAGGAAGGATCGAGAGAAGGACGGATGAAGAGAAGGGATGATGGAGAGAAGGAAGGATGAAGAGAAGGAAGGATGGAGAGAAGAAGGACCAGGAGGACGAGAAGCAACTGATGGTCGCCTCCACGAATTTGCATAATGTTTTCATTTTTCGCCGCAATCTGGCAACCACCAACGTTGCCATTACAACAAGAATAACAACAAGAAGTTGTAACAATAACAACAACAACAACAACAGAAGCAACAACAACATCTGCCACCAGCGACAGAACCTGAACCCAAAAGCACTATATTTCAAGATAATGCTCGCCCCCCGAAATGTATGCGGGACCACAAAATTATTTCACTTCATCCTCTCTCTCTCTCTTCTTCTCTCTCCCTCCATATCACCCTCTCTTTCCTTTCACTCTCCTTCTCCCTCCCACATCTCTTCCTCTATCTCTCCCTCCATCTCTCCCTCCATCTCTCCCTCCATCTCTCCCTCTCTCTCCTTCTTCATCAACAACTCCCCCTTCCTTCATGAGTTGCAGCATGTTGAAAAAATTCGGCTTCGTCTTTGTTTTTTTCCTCACGATTTGCATGATTTTTCATATAAATTTTTCGCGTTTGCTCTCGCGTAGGAAAATGAATTAAATTTTTTATATTCGGGTTTTATGGAAATTAAGGTATTTCCTACAGAATGTTTTTTTGCCCCATGGAACAGCACCAGAGAGATAGAGTCAGTGATAGAGTGAGTGAGGGAGGGAGAGAGAGAGAGACAGAAAGAGGAAATTTTCAAAAGAGCTATCGTCAGATTGTGGTCCCACTCACAAGAGAAGAGAATTTTGGGATAATTAATTCTATAGGTGAAATCAACTATTCTCGACATAAATATTGAATTTTAATGTAAGTCCTAATTTTAATTATCTATGAAAGAATATTCACAATATTTATTACAGAAAAATTTAACTTTATTTTTTTTTTCCTATTAAAAATATTTATGTTTTATTTTTATGAATAAACTTCATTTTTGCAAAGCACAAAAAAATATATTTTTTTAAATGAGTAAAAAAAAATTATATCTAATGTGTAAAATTATATAAGAATTGTTTTAACATTTTCAATATAAAAATCTATTCACAAAACATTCGAATTAAAAAATTATTAATTATTTTTTAATTTCATAAGAAATTCAGTTTGCCACTGTTACAACAACTACTTTATTTTTTACTTCTTCGAAAAAATTTCTTTACCAAAAATTTTATTGATAATTTAATTTATAGTTTGTAAAAAAATATATAAACTTTTTTTTGCTTCATGCAATAAATTAATGATTTCACCTATTATAAGATTGTTTTTTTTTTTTTCAAAATTATCACACTCTCTAGAAAAGCGTGAATTGAACTCGATATAAAGACTGGAGTCCACATGTTTACTGGCCCAGATCTGGGTCTGCGTGTGATAATCAATTCAGGACCTCCCTCCCACTTGCCAGGAGGTGGTCTCTTCTGGCACTTGACTCAGATCGACGACTGGGGCGACTGGGGCGACTGGGGCTCGAATGTAATTAAAAAAAAAAAAGCCTCTTCTGATCGAGATGCCTTTGAGTTTCCGCACAGCGTGGACAGTTGGCCAGTTGCAGGAAGCCGCAGGCGACGATATGAGGAAGAAGGCAGAAGAAGGGCGAAGGAGGACGAAGGAGGCAGAAGTAGAAGGCAACACAGAGAGAGAGATGGGGGAGGCGGCGCATGGCAGGTCGTTAATTAAATGTCTAAAAATGTAATGACGAAAAAAAAACACACCAGCAAGCGAGATTTCGGTTCAGGATAAACACGTAGAGAGCATCCTCTCGGTCTCGGTACTTGGTCTCGATTTTTCTTTTGCTCTCTCACTTGGTCGGTTGGTTGGTCGGTTGGTTGGTCGGTTGGTTGGTCGGTTGGTTGGTTGGTTGGTTGCACGGGTCGTGTCGTGTTTATTTTTATCCGGACAGTTGTTGATTTCGACATGCAGATACTAGATACTAGATACATGACGTTCCGATCGCTGCTCGTGCCGCAAAATGAACGAATGGAAGGTTGGAAGGAAAATGAAAAAAAAAAAAAAAACAACAACGACAATGAAGGCTGAAGCGAACAACGAAGGATGGAATGAAATAGTTGAAAGAGTGAAAGAAAATGAAGGAAAAGACTCCTCTGACTCCATCGAAGGATTCTCTGTGCTTAATTTATCGTATTTAAAATATTTGTTCTTCGCTACGCACGAGCATCTCTCGTGGGGATGCATGCGTCGCCTCCGATGGGATTCAATTCGATTCGATTCGATCGGGTCGGAATGGGTTGAGTTGGGTTGAGTTGGTTGGTGGAGGCTGGAGGACGTTGGAGGAAGTTGGAGGAGGCTGATGGAAGTTGTAGGAGGTTTATGAAGGTTGTGAGGAGGATGGTGAAGGTTGTGAGGAGGATGGTGAAGACTAGGGGACGTTGGAGGAGAATGGTGAAGGCTAGATGACGTTGGAGGAGGAGGTTTATGAAGATTGGACAACGCTAGAGAAGGCTGATGAAGACTGAACGAAGTTGGAGGCAGCGAACGTCGCATCGAATGGGATGCGTTCGATTCTTGGTTTCGCTTGAGCTGAGGCTTGAGCTCTGTCTGTCTGTCCACGGCGTTCACGTCGCATTCGAATCGTATCGGCCGTCTGGCGATCAGAGGTGTAATAAACAAGTGCGTGGCATGTTCGGTGTCGTTGAGAAATTGCTCTGGCCCAGGAGCGATTCCGACGATCCATTCAATTGGCATCCCATGGCATCCAAACCCATCACATACCATCCGTTCTCATCCCATCCCATCCCATTCCCTGACTTCTCATCCGATGGCTTCTCATACCATGATTCCACATCCCATGACTTCTCATCCCATTACTTCTCTTCTCAACCCATGGCTTCCCATTTCATTGCATTGTATTCTGCGTACACCATTGGATGCCAGTCAGAGCCATGGCAAAAGGAATAAATTGTGCGGAAATGTTGACCAGAGGAGGACGAGATCTCAGTTGTCCAGTGGGGTGATGGAAAAAGGAGGAGGAGGCGCAGGGATACGATGGATGGGGTTTAGATGAGTGAAGAAGAGGCCTCCGAGGAGGGAAGGAGGGTTCTCCGAGGAGGGAAGGAGGGACCTCAGAGGAGGAAGAGAGAGAGAAATCGTAGTAGGCTCCATGTTCGATTGTCCCAATCAACGGACTCCTGTACGGTATGTGGAGAATTTTAAATTGGCCACAACTCGATTTAAATGTTTGTCTACGGTGATTAAACGACCAGGAATCTCAATGAATTACTCTGTGTTGTTTTTGCTTTATCACTTTAGGTGATTCGCTCTCTCTCTCTCTCTCTCTCTTCCACTCTCTATCAATCTCTTTCTCCCTCTCTACTTCAATCTCTCCCTCACTCAATCTCTCCCTCACTCAATGTCTCTCTCTCCCTCTTCACAACGACAGCGAAATAAATGTTCGACAACAGACATTAACAGAAATAAAAGCAAACCTCTGACCGATGACTTCTGGGAAGGTTCGACCCACGGGGATTCATTTAAAACGTGATGAGAGAGGGAGTGGGGTGGAAAGAGAGAGAGAGAGAGATAGAGATAGAGAGGGTTTTTCAAAGTTATTTCCATGTTTTATGACCTTCAATAGGATCCCTTTGGAGTTGGTTCCACCCCCAATCGAAATCCCATTCCCGACCTTCACGCAAAGTACGATCATAAAATTAACGTTCGCATTTCACGTTCTCATTCTCCATCTCACTCGCATCTCCATCTCACTCGCATCTCCATCTCACTCGCACAATCCTCCTTCTCACTGGTCTCTCGTCCCCAAACACCAGGTCACGTGAACTCGAGAGAGAGAGAGAGAGGAAGAGAGCGGATACGAAGGAAGAAGAACTTATCATAAAAATTAAATGCATTTCATTTCGAAATTTATTGCCGCAAAGTTTCGGCCCAAGTCCTGTTTTAATGAACTCCCTCTGCTTCTGCCATTTTCCATGCTTTTGGTTCTTTGGTTCGAGTTTTCCTCTCTTTCACTCCATGGGTTGAATCCTGAATGAAACCATGCCACGCCCCCATTCGGAGGCTCCATGGACTCATTGTTTGTTGCGCGTTTTAATTTCTCAACAATGCGTGAATTTCGGGCGAAAGCGTTTTTGTCATTCATTCCCATTGTTGTTCTTGTCGCTTCCAATGAAAACTTTACTCCTCATCCTCTTCTTCCCCTCATCGTTCTTCATTCCACTTCGTGCTCCTCTTTCTCTCTTTGTTCCCCTCTCGCCCGCACAACGGAAACGTTTAAATGAACAAAGTTCTCGCAAATTTAGCATAAATTTCCACTATTGCCCCGGCTTTTCTTTCAAAAGGACTGAACATCGTTTGGGTTGGATTTGTTGGAGATTGGGGGAAGGTTGGTGGAAAGGAGAGAACGGAATCGTTCGACAACGGTTAACGATCCAAATTATGACCGGTATCTTGGAAAACTTTCTCTCGTTTCAAAGAGATTTATTCAGGAACCTGATGGCTAAGATTCTGAGAAAGGAATGAATGAGGATTTTCTTGTATTTCTATCAATGAGAACTATGAGAACTATTGAGGATATATTATTTGTATGGAGTCAATCGAATCAAGGTTGTTGATATTCCAAAGACTTCCGCGAAATTATTTGTCCATTCCTCTTCGTTTCTTTCACTGTTTCTTCACTTGATCTTGTGTTTCTTTAATTCATATTTTGCTTCTTTAATTCATATTTTGCTTCTTTAATTCATATTTATCTTCTATAATTCATATTTTGCTTCTTTAATTCATATTTTTCTTCTATAATTCATATTTTGCTTCTATAATTCATATTTTGCTTCTTTAATTCATCTTGTGCTCCTTCAATTTATCTTCTGCTTCTTCAATTCATCTTCTGCTTCTTCAATTCATCTTGTGCTTCTTTAATTTCTCCTTTTCTCCTTCAATTTCTCTTCTGTTCTTTCAGCTCCAGTTCCTTTCTTAAGCTTTTTCAATCGTCTTCCTCCTCCTTTAGTCTTCCTTCTCCTCATTTTCCTCCTTTAGTATTCCTTCTCCTCATCCTCCTCCTTTAGTCTTCCTTCTCCTAATCCTCCTCCTTTAGTCTTCCTTCTCCTCATCCTCCACCTTTAGTCTTCCTCCTTCTCATCCTCCACCTTTAGTCTTCCTTCTCCTAATCCTCCTCCTTTAGTCTTCCTTCTCCTCATCCTCCACCTTTAGTCTTCCTCCTTCTCATCCTCCTCCTCATCCTCCTCCTCATCCTCCTCCTTTAATCTACTTCCTCGTCATCCTCTCTCCATCTGTCCAGCTCTACCCGGATAATAAATTAAGACACAACGCCGCCCTCGGGCAATTGAATTGTTCCGGAATTTAAGGTGATTCACTCTGTTGTCCTGCGGTGCCCCACGAAGATCCTAACGACAAAGACAACAACAACGACGATGAGAAGTCGACGGCGAAGTCAACGACGAGGAGACCACGGCGAAGTCGACGACGAGGAGACCACGGCGAAGTCAACGACGAGGAGAACCACGTTGAAGTCAAAGAAACCAACAACAACGGCGTCGACAACGATGACGACGACAACGACGACGGTGACGACGACGACAAAGACGACAATGAAATCCACGATATTCCAACGAATGCAAATCTCGCGACGACTTCTTTCAGCGTGAACTTTGACTTCGCAGCTCGGACGCCTTCCGAAGAGAGACCGCCTGGGGTAGAGATGGAGGAGTAGGAGGAGGAGGAGGAGAGGAGGAGAGGAGGAGGAGGAGGAGAGGAGGAGGAAGAGAGGAGGAGGAAGAGATGAGGAGGAGAGGAGGAGGAGGAGAAAGAGAGTGACTCGAGGGAGGTGGTCAAGAGAAGGACAAGATTCTTATGTATTTATTTACTTGCTGTGCTGAGCTGTCGTCGGAGCGATTGTCTGAAAAAAAAGAATTCTCTCTTTGGCTTCAGCCTCTTTCCTCCTTAAATGTTTCCTACATTTTCCTTCCTTTCCTTCCTCCTTCCTTTCCATCCACCTGCTTTACAACTTCTCTTCTATTTTCCTCCTCCTTTATACACCTTCCTCCTCCTTCCGTCCTCCTTCCGTCCTCCTTCCTTTCTCCTTTCATCTTCCACCCTCCTTCACTCCATCTTTCCTCCTTTTCCTTCTCCTCATTTGAATTGAAGTCTTCTGTTCTCGAAGGTTTTCGTTGCTATTGTATTGTTGTTTGCTCATGTTGCTGATGGTGTTGTTGATGCTAATTTTTTTTATTTTTCTGCTGGTGTTGTTGTTGTTAATTCTTTTATTGCTTTATTGCTGTGCTTTTGTTGTTGTTTTATTGTGCTTTTGTTTTTGTTAATTCTGTAGCTTTTGTTGCTGTCGATTTTGCTTTTGTTGCTGTTGTTGATTGTGCTTTTGTTGTTGTTGTCGATTGTGCTTTTGTTGTTGTTGTCGATTGTGCTTTTGTTGCTGTTGTTGATTGTGCTTTTGTTGCTTGTTGTTGATTGTGCTTTTGTTGCTGGTTTTTGTTCATGAAGCTCTTGTTGATATGTTTGTTGTTGACTTGGTTCTTGGTTTACGTGATTGTTGTTGTTGTTGATGTGATTCTTTTTGATATGGTTGTTGTTTATGGGGTTGTTGCTGCTGCTGCTGCTGCTGCTGATGTTGTTATTCTTGTTGTTGCTACTTTTTTTGTTATTAGTCTTGTTGTTGCTACTCTTGTTGTTGCTACTCTTTTAGTTATTAGTCTTGTTTGCTACTATTGTTGTTTCTACTCTTGTTGTTGCTTCTGTTGCTCCTGCTGCTGCTTCCTCGGCTGCTGCATCCATTGTTCGTTGTTCCCAACATGGACAACACGACACGGTACCAACTGCTGCCGTCTGCCGGTGGCAACCGGAGTCCGGCGAAGGCGGCCAAGTTCCTAAATCACTCGCTGTCAGCCCGCACTCGAGTCCGATGCGCAGTCGCAGCACGAGACCGAGACCGACTTCGAGGTCCGAGGACGACTTCCAGTCCAGCTTCAACTCTGAGACCGACATCAACTTTGAATCCGTGGCTGATTCTGAGATCGAAGTCGCCTCTGAGACCGAAGTCGCCTCTGATGTCCGAACTCCATCCTCAACCTCCAAGTTTCGAAGTCTACGCTGCGAATCCATTGCGGATCCGCTTCTCCATCCCCCACTGAGATATTCGAATGAAGCCTCCGGACGTGCTTCAATCGACTGGGACACGCTACGATCGAATCGCGTGGTCACATTGCGGGAGGTGGAGCGAAGGAGACAGAAGGAGGTTGAGACAAGAAGGAGGCAAGAGGTGGAGACATGAGGAGGCAGGAGGTGGATACAAGAGGAGGTAGGAGGTGGAGACTTGAGGATGCAGGAGGTGGAGACTTGAGGATGCAGGAGGTGGAGACAAGAAGGAGGCAGGAAGTGGATACAAGAGAAGGCAAGAGGTGGAGACTTGAGAAGACAGAAGGAGGTGGAGAGCTGAGGAGACAGAAGGAGGCAACAGCTCCTTCTGCAGAGATTTCCTTTCGCGCAAATTAAAAATATGCACAACGTCAGTTTTTTTCCATTCTCTTCCTTCGCACTTGGATGGCGTTTTCTGTCTCTTGGATGCTTCTTCTACTGGAGGATTCTCTTCTCTCTCATTCTTTTCTCTATAAAATAAGATATTTTCCATAGTCAATTAGATCAATGATCCTCATATCAATTAGATGAATGATCATCATATTGTGAACTGAAACTGAGGGTAGGAAGAATTCTCTGGAGGAATATGTGAAAATATTAGGAATATATTAGATAATGGAAATATCTTCACCATTATTGAACATCCACTTTCATCCATTTTCCAACTTCTTAAACCTTTATTCAATGGACTTTTTTTGCTCGTAGAGAAATCTTGATATCGTCGAAATATCATTGATATCATCCTTTTTCTCATCCATTCCCTCAGATGCTCGATCGATCTCGTTACAATCACTATATATGACCATCGCAGGCAGCTCTGCGATCGAAGGTCCCTTGGCGGCGATCGTCTGGAGGAAAAGAGGGGAAAAAAAATCGTCCCTCATCGTATGGCGTTAATTAAACATGTGGCCTAGGGGAGTACAACAAGCCAAGTGTTGTAATAGGCTTTAATTGCTTCCAAATGAAGCGTCGCTAATCGAGAAGATTATTCAATCGGAACCTTGGGCTCTTATTGATCTCACTCTTCTCCCTCTTCTCCTCTCAATCTTCTGATTACACACTCCTCCTCACTCTCTCTTCTTCTCTCTCTTCTTCTCTCTCTCCTTCTCCTCTCACATCCCCGAGTCATCTTCGTCGACATCCTCTAGTCATCATTTTATAGACAATGTTTGTGTGCGCTTGTTCGGAATAAATTAAGAAGGAAGTTAAAGAAGGAGGAAGAGGAGAATGAGAAGGAGGCGAAGTAGGAAGAAAACACATTGAAACACTCAATTGAAAGGGACATCGCTGGAAGACATCGTCGAAGAACATCGATAAAAAAACATCGTTGAAAGATATCGGAGAAAAAAAAGTCGTTGGAAAACATGGTTGAAAAAAAAAAAACAAGAGCTTTGAAGAACATCATTGAAGAGAACATAAAAGTGGAAAGGAGTCGAAGAAAAATAATCAAATGGAGTGAGGAGGAGAAGAAGGTGGTGAAGGAGGAGGAGAAGAAGGTGGTGAAGGAGGAGGAGCAGAAGGAGAGAAGGAGAGGAGTACGAGGAGAAAGAGGAGAAGTAGGATGATGAGAAGAATAAGGAAGGAATCATTTACAAGACCTTAGTTCACTCCTGAGGAGAACATGAAGATGAGGATGATCATGATTCTCTAATTACGATAAAAATAAAAACAAGGAAAAAAACCTCGATTCGATACGCATCAGAACCGGAACCCAAATGAAGTCATTATCGAGGAATCGACAACGATGACGTCCTCCTCACGGAATAGGAAGAAAGGTGGAGAGGTGGAAGGAAGGTGGAGAGATGGAAGGAAAAGTTAAATTAGAGTAGAAGAAAGAAGAAAGACATGAAGGTAAAGTTGAAGGAGAAACGGAAGGAAGATGTAGAGCTGAGAATCAGTTGAAACAATTTTCATTAATTATCATCACCACAATCATTGCCATAACAATCACGCCGTTGTGATTTGTTTGTCTTGGCTGTTTGTAGTTGGCAACACTCGGCGGCGAGGGATGGAATGCAACAACAACAACTACAACAATAGTTTAAATAAATAGAATAATCACGACAAGAACAATGAGAAACTATTCATGGCTTTGATTAGAAAACAATTGAAAACGTGAAGCTGGTGATGATGAAGAACAGGAAGAAGGAAGAAGAGGAATAGGAAGAAGGGATTGTGGTAGGAAATCCCTTGGGCCAACATGGACGTCTGGTCGAGAATTAAACCAAGATAGCAAACAGACAATTGAACGGACAGATAGCAAACAGACAATTGGACGGACAGACAAAAATGGATGGATGGATGGATGGTCACGATCATGACATCAACCTAAGAGTTGATGGCAATGCTGATGACTCTTGAGAGAGCTAGAGGAGAGAATGTGGAGCCTGAGGTTTCACTGCGAACAGCGGGAGGCAAAACTTCGTCGACCAATTCGAGCCATAAACGACGACTTCGCTGCGACCTAACGTAGGGTAACGTAACGTGGCGTGGCGTGGCGTGGCGTGAGTGACGGACAGGCGTCGGACAGATGCGTCGACTGCAACAACCGAGTGATTGCCGTAAGAGTAGTTGATGGTTTTTTTGTTGCTGTTGCTGGTGTTGTGAGGACTCATTGTTGTTCCTTTGGTCTCCATTGTTGTTCTTGTTTTCATCACTGTTGTTCCTTTGGTCATCATTGTTGTTCCATTGGTCACAATTGTTGTTCTTGTTTTCATCACTGTTGTTCCATTGTTGTTCCTTTGGTCTCCATTGTTGTTCCTTTGCTCCCCATTGTTGTTATTGTAATCGCCCCAAGTAGCTGAGCGGATCCTCCTCCAGATCGAGACAGACAAACAGACAGACAGAGAGAGACAAAAACACAACGACGACACTGTTCCATCATTCATCGGAGTCGATGGAGTTGAACAATTTCCGAGGTCGTCGTCTGACGTGAAAATTGATTTCCACGCTATCCCAATTTGGCATCACTGGTGGTGGTGGTTTTGTTGTTTTGTTTTTTGTCGTTGTTTTTCTTTGTTCTTTGTCCTTGTTTTCTGTCGTTGTTTTTCTTTGTTTGTTTTTTTTTCGTTATTTTTGTCTCTGTCTCCCATTTTGGTGTGAAGAGTTCTTTCCACTTTTGGCTCAATCGTCGTCGTCTGACGTCGTCTTCATACCAAAGGAAGCGATCCGTCTGATCGTGAAGATTTCATTCCTTTCACCCCCGTCATCATCACGTTTTCATGTTTCGTCCTTCACAATCGCAACAATCACCTCGAAATTCACTTTCATCAATCCAATCTTCCTTCTCGTGCTCTCATCTTCCTTCTTCGTGTTTCGTCTTTATCCTCTGTCATTAGGATGCTGATAGAGTGGAGAAGATTCTGTCTGCTTCCTCTATTTTGTGTCCAAATTTTGTTCTGATCCCACTTTTGGAATCGAATCTTCTTCGGATCGATATCGACTGGTGTTCTCGTTCTTGGTGATCTTCTGGCTAGATTTTTGTGTGATTTCTGCGTGATTTCTTCTGGTGATTTCTTCTGGTGATGTTCAGTTCATTTCTTCTTTGATTTTTGCGATGATTCCTTCTGGTGATTCTTTCTGTTGATTCATTCGTTTGATTCCTTCCTGATGATTCTTTTGATGATTTTCAGTTCTTCTTTTTCTGTTTATGATCCTTCTATAGATTCCTTCTGATGATTTCTTCTAATGATTCCTTCCGACGAATCGTCTATGGATCTTCTATGGATTCCTTCCAATGATTCCTTCTGATAATTGCTTCTGTTGATTCTTTCTGGTGATTCCTTCTGATGATTTCTTCATTTGATGCCTTCTGTTGATTCCTTCTGATGATTCCTTCTGATGATTCCTTCTGATGATTCCTTCTGATGATTCCTTCTGATGAATCCTTCTGATGATTCCTTCTGATGATTCCTTCTGATGATTCCTTCTGTTGATTCCTTCTGATGATTCCTTCAGTTGTTTCCTTCTGATGATTCCTTCTAATGATACCTTGAGTTATTTCCTGCTGATAACTCCTTTTGATGATTCCTCCTTCACTTCCCCCTTTGTGATTTCTCCTTTCCTCGATCCTCCAACTGGTTTCCTAACTGATTCGCGGTCATCCATATCGCATCGTGCCTCGGTGTCGAATTCATTTTCAGCAACGAATTCATTTTCATCTTCAAATTCAACTGCAAAGACCAAAATTTGCCCCCCTGAATCTAGAGCTTGGGGTTCTACTCGGGGCTGCAGGTGTGCCTTGGGTTATTCGACGAAGTTGGTCCGGGTCGTGTGGGTTGAGGGGAGGGAGTGTAGAAGAATGGAGAAGGAAAGGAGTGTGGATGAGATTCCCACCTACCACACCCATCTCTCTCTATCCCACTCCACCCTCTCTTCTCCACATCCATCTCTCTCTTCTCCACTTCCATCTCTCTCTCTATCCCACTCCATTCCCCATATTTGGTGGCGCCATCTGCTCCGTTGCTCCGTTTCGGGAACAGCAGAATTTCAAAGTCCTGAATTTATGATGTGAATATCTGCGAACGTTCCGAATCCACTGTGGGGCGTAAAACAATATTGTTGCAGGTGGCGCAAATTTGGTCCGACAACGACATGTAGAAAGACAGAGACAGAGATAGGAGAATAGAGGAACAGGACAGGAACATGAATAGAGAGATAAGGGTGAACCAGAGGGAGAGAGGGAGAGAGAAAGAGAGAGAGAGAAAGAGAGAAAGAGAGAGAGAGAGAGAGAAAGATAGGGAGGACAGAGGGAAAGAGTAAGAGCTAGAGAGACAAAGGCAGAGGCAAAAATACACTCACATGAAGATAGAGATGGAGACCGTTTGACGTGGTCTGGTGCCTGGCATCGGTGACGAAGGGCGGAGAAGTGGAAGAATGAATTGAATCGTAGATAGTGATGTTTGGATCCAGGATGTGGAGGAGGCGAAGGAGGAGATTGTGACAGAGAAGTTGGCGGAAAAGGCGAACGTGGTCCTGGATTAGTCGAATTCTGCGGTTTACGACCAAGTGATATCGTCCACAATGGATGGCGAGGGAACGAAAGAGAGAAGAAAACATGAGGAACAATGAGAGCGAGATGGAGATAGGAAGAGGGAGATAGGAAGATAACCGATAGTAACAGAGTCAATAAGAGTGAGATGGAAATAGGAAGGGAGACAATGAGAGCGAGATATGTAGATTGAGAATCCAGAGTGAAAATGTTCGAGTGATGGATACCAAAACGACGAGTGACAGAAAGCTTTGAATGAAAGCGAGATATTCGATGATAGAAAGCTACTGAGCGATGGATAAACAGATGTATATTTGTGTTTGTGTTTATGTGGAACCTCGACAGATAGATTGATAAGTGAACAAAGGAGTGAAACGAGAAAACGGATCAGGTGATGAGTTTGAAAGAGGGAGACAAACGACGAATGATGAATGATAGAATGATGAAAGTCAATTGTGATGGAATTCAATTGTGATGGAATTCAATTGTGATGGAATTCAATTGTGATGAAATTCAATAGGCTAATGGATTATTAGAACATTATCGCATACTTATTGGTGATTATCTGAAACCACGTTAATGTCGAGATCTCAAGGAATACAACTGACCACAAAATGAGGACTTCATTTTACATCACTTTTCTTCACTTCATCTTACTTCAAATAATTTTACTTCAGCTCATCTTACTTCACTTCACCTTACTTCACATCACTTCATCTCATCTTACTTCACTTCACCTTACTTCACATCACATCACTTCATCTCACTTCTCAATCGTACCTCACACATTCTCCCCCCCCACTTATTCGCTTCCTCATTACCATCCTCATATCCAACCTTATTACCATCCTTCATTTCCATCTTCCATTCCATTATCCTTCCTTCCTTCCCTTCCTCCTTCACAATCCTCACAATCCACATTCCAAAGACTAGGTGTTTCTCCAAAAGCCGCAAAATTCCGAAATCCTCGACCACATCACACTCCAGCCTATTCTCAACGAATCGAGATCTGATTCCAAATTCTTCCGCCCATGATGAATGACTTCGCTCACTCTTCCCTCTCACTCTCTCTCTCAGAGAAGTCCTGTTGTTTGTTGTGGAGTAGGGAAAGAGCAAGAGTAAGAGGGAGATGGAGATATCATTCCGACGAAGAGCTTGCCAAAGCATTTCCATGGCAAACTCACATCCTTCCGCTGACACAACACAAGCCAAGCATCCTTGTCGTGGAGACTCTTGAAGCTCCTCTGTCTAATTCCGCATAAATAAGAATTCATTTCGTTGACAATTTAAACTCTTCGCATAAATTATTCAACAGCGTTAGCTAAAGGGAGATGAGATGAAAGGAAATAGTGTGTGAATGATGAAGAATGAGGGAGAGAAAGAGGATGAGTATGTTAGAGAGAGAGAGAGAGATGAGAGAGAGAGAGATGAGAGAGTGATGAGAGAGAGATGAGAGATGTGAAGTAAGGAATGAGGATGAGACTGAGGATGAGAAGACTTCTGGGATCATCGAAGTCTAAGCAAGCAAAATGAACCAAGAAACCAAGAATTGACTTCCAGTGTTCATCTCTCTGTCCGTCTGCCTCCTCTGTCTGTCCATCTGTCTGTCTTTCGCTCCATCTGCCTTTTGTCGACAGAACCTTGAGAAAGAAACTCCAAAGAAAGGTCATTAAAATTATGCAAATCGTGAAGGTTCAGAGAGAAGATTCAGGATTCCAAAGATGCTGGAGGCGGTTTTTATTAAGGGACATGAAGCTAAATATCTATCTCGCTATCTATCTATCTCTCTATCTATCGACCTATCTCTCTACCTATCTACCTATCTCTCGATCTATCTACCTATCTCTCGATCTATCTACCTATCTCTCGATCTATCTACCTATCTATCCACCCATCTATTTGCCTATCTATCCATCGGTGAGAAGCAATTAAACTGTGGAAGGACAACCGAAATTCTCAGAGTTGGAGAAAGAAACCTTCAGAAGGAATCAAGAGCTGTGAAACGAGAACGAGAACGCAATTCAAAGTAGTTGAAACAAAAGCCCGAATGTCGCAGTGCTGTTTGGATAGAGAAAGGGAGAAAGATATAGAGAGAGAAAGGATAACGGATGGATGGCACAAACAAGGACATGGGATAGAAGGAGGGTGAGAGAAAGAGTGTGAGAGAGAGAGAAAGAGTGAGAGAAAGAGTGTGAAAGAGAGAGAAAGTTGTTGAAGACGCACTGCAGTAACTTTTGAACGACGACCTTTTCGAAGCCGAAAATCGAGGCAATTGGTAAGAGAGAAAGGAGTGAGGGAGGAGAAAAAGAGATAGGAATAAGGTTGGAGATAGAGAGAAAGGAATGAGGGAGGAGAAAGAGTGAGAGAAAAAAGAGGCAAAAACGTTTGTTTACACAAAGATAATCAATTTAAAAAAATCAGGAGAAATCACTTTAAAAAAAAATCCACCCTCTGTAGTTGAATTTCCATAGTCCTGAGCGAGCAGCCACGATGTTTACGATGTGTAATTAATTTCATGTTAACAGTGAAAACTCCTGCATACTATCGCCAGATGTGGGCCGGAATCGACAGTTGGCAGGAAGCACGATGTGGAATTCTGACTGTTGAAAACAAACTGAATGTTGAATCCTGAATGTAGAAAACGGAATGTTGAAACAAGAAAGTTGAAACCTGAATGATGAAAACTGAATGTTGAAACCAGAAAGTTGAAACCTGAATGATGAAACCTGAATGATGAAACCTGAATGTTGAAACCTGAATTTTTAGGCCTGATTGTTGAATCCTTTATAGTGGAAAATCAAAAATGAATCCCTTATATTGGAATCCTTTATAGTGGAAACTCAAAAATGAATCCATTACAGTGGAAGCACAATGTTGAATTCTCTGAAGTCTGAATTCTGTATATTGCTTACATGAAGCAATGCGTGCCGTGAAATAAATGCATTGATGGACGAAAGGGATGCCAAGGATGCCACGGCAATATTTTCCCTCTGCCGCAATATCCATAAATAGCAAAAATGCGGCATTGCGAAAAATACCAACCGACTTCCGGTCGTGCGATCAGGAAGGAAGCAGGATGTCGACTGCCAGAATGTGCGATGTAAAAAATCATGCTGAAGTTGGAACACAGAATGGGTAAAAAATATATTTGGAACACTGTATTTGGGACAATGAATCGGAAGCCAGGAGTTTAAACCATGAACAAGTGACTTTTTTTCTTCATTTTCGATTTATTTTTATTTGTAATTATGATTTATTATTATTTATTTAATTATTTATTTACTTATTTTTAATTTTATTTATTTTCAATTGAATTGAATTTTATCTGCATTTTTTTTCTTAAATTTCTTATCATTGTGTTCATTATAATTTTTCTATTTTCTTTTGATTATTATCATAATTTTCACCCACATTGAACTTCTCCAAATAATCATTATTATACCGATGATCATAAGGATATTCATCAAAATATTCAGCTTCACAGCAACTAATTATTATTCGTCCTTTATCCATCCTCATCCTTCATTCCCTTCTCCATCCTCATTCTTCTCTCCATTTTCCTTTCTCCACCCTCCTTCTTTCCATCCTCCTTTCTCCATCCTCATCCTTCTCTCCATTTTCCATTCTCCGTCTTTTAATCATCCTTTAATATTCCTGTATATTCATCATGAAATTATAAAAAAAAAACCCTCGTATTTATCTTTGTTAATAATAATAATAAAAAACCATCTACTTCATCATCAAAATCGCCATCGTCATTATCATCTGCATTGTCATTATAATTACCATCGTCATCATGATCGCCATCAATTCCATCAAGTAAATTATTCACCTTAATGGAAATCATGAATTTCCTTAATGGAAAATACTCAACTACGAAAGCTCTGCGGTTTTAACGGAGTTTCCTTTCATTTTTTTATTTCATTGCTCTTTCTTTGTGTTTTCAAGTTCTTGTTGTATTTTTCAAACTTGTTGTATTTTCCAAACTCTTCTTTTTTCTTTAAGATCTTGGTTTCCAAGCTCTTTATTTTTCTTTAAGCTCTTGTTTTTCAAGCTCTTTATTTTTCTTTAAGATCTTGTTTTTCAAGCTCTTTATTTTTCCAGCTTTTCCTCAATATTTTTTGTTTTATTTCGTCTCCCTCTTTCGCACTTCTTGTTGTATTTTGTCTCCCTCTTCTTCCCTTTTCTCTCGTCCTTTCCCTGTAATCCTTCCGTCCTCCTGACAGTCTGGAACAGTCTGGAACAAATGTCGGTCGCTGACATCGAAAGTTCTCTCGTTATTTCTGACATCACATATAATTTATTCATCGACCATATGTTGGTGTTTTGTTGTTGTTATTTTTATGGCCGTTGTTGGATTTGTTATTATTTTTGTTATTATTGTTTCGCACATGTTTTTTTGAAAATATTATATTTTGTTATTATTCTTTTTTGTTATTATTATTTTTTGTTAATATTCTTTTTTGTTATTATTCGTTTTTGTTTTTTTTTTTGTTATTTTTGTTATTATTGTTTCACTCGTGTTTATGTAAATATTATTATTTTTTTTGTTATATATATTTTTATTATACTTTGGCTCATGTGTTTGTAAATATTATTATTGCTATTATTCTGTTATTGTTTATTTTGTAAATTGTTTTGTTATTGTTTCTTCTTTTTTGCGAATTATCTGGCTAGTGTTTCTTTTGTGAATGATTTCGCTAGTGTTGCTTTTTCGAAATATTTCGCTAGTGTTTCTTTTGTCAATCATCATTTTATTATTATTTTTATTGCTTTCACACTCGCACTTTTGTTTGCATTTAAATGGCGTTAAAATACGATTGAGAGACTGAAAGATGAGTTCAGACGAGTTGATTAATTTTGAATGTGGGTCAAATATTTTATTGACTGACTTTTGAGCATCAATCGCCGATGGATCTCCGCCCAACCTTGACACGCCCACCCCATCGTGTGTGAATCGATGGATGGATGAATGCGTAATAAAGTCGTCAATAAATGGTTTTCAATTAAAAATCATTTTATTTGACGGCAGAATTATGAGGGAGGAGGAAGTCAGTAGAATTCACGATTGCTATTCATCCTCTTTTTCAATCCTTCATCCTCTATCTCACTCCTTCATCCTTTCATTCTCACTCTCTCACTCCTCCATTCATCCTCTCATTCTCTTTCCCTCATTCTCTTCCCTCATTCTCTTTCTCTCATTCTCTTTCTCTCATTCTCTTTCCCTCATTCTCTTTCTCTCATTCTCTTTCCCTCATTCTCTTTCTCTCATTCTCTTTCCCTCATTCTCTTCTCTCATTCTCTATCTCTCATTCTCTTCCTCATTCTCTTCATTCTCTTTCCCTCATTCTCTTTCCCTCATTCTCTTTCTCTAATTCTTTTTCCCTTTCATAAACTGTCTGCGACCAGGTCGTCGTCTTCGTCGTTGGACCCTTTCAAATGTTGTTCGTTGATTGATGGTGGATGGTGAAAAATAAGAAAAAGACGAAGAAGTTCCCATCTCAAGGTCGTCAAAGTGGGGTCGACTCTTGTGACTGGCATTTAAGAGAGAGAGAGAGAGAGAGAGACTCCATTAAAACATTCACCCGTTCCCTTCGTCTCCTTCGTCGACCAGGCTCATCAAGCTCATCTTGAGCTCGCAAAGATTGCGCAACTTTCATGACGACCAACGTTTGGCTTTTGGCCCTCCCAAGTTCCCCTCGGCCCAAGTTCCCCCCGGTGCCTTTGGCCAAGTTGACGGTATTCGAGATGGTGATGAAGGTGGTGTGTGAAGGTGGTGTGGGAAGGAGGAGGGGAGGAGGAGAATCCAGAGGTGGGGGGGTTGAGTCGGGGTCCGCTTCGTCTCCAACTGTTTCGTGTCGATGGAAGGTTTCGTCTTCTTCTTCTTCGATGGTTGTCGCTGTCGATGATGTTAGTTTGTATTTGTTAGTTGTTGTTGTTGTTGTGTTAGTTTTTGCAATTTTTATTGTTGTTGTTGTTGAAGTTGTTGCCGTTGTTATTGTTGTCTTGTTATATTAGTTGTTGCAGTTGTTGTTATTCTTGTTGCTATTATTTTAGTCGTTTCATTTGTTGTAAATGTTCTAATGTTAGTTGTTTGAGCTCTTTTTGTTCTTGTGTTTATTGTTTTTGCATTTATTGCTTTTGCATACGTTGTTGTTAAGTGTGTTGTTGTTCCATTTGTTGTGTTTGTTATTTCAGTTTTTGTTGTTGTTTATGTTGTTGTTATTCTTGCAGCCTTTGTATCAGTTTTCACTGAGGCTGTGGCTGTTGGTTTAAAGTTTTTGTTGTTGGTTTAAAGTTGTTGTTGTTGGTTTAAAGTTGTTCTTGCTGTTTACATTTTTGTTGTTTTTTACCTTGGTGTTGTTGTTTACATTTTTGTTGTTGTTTCTTTTAAAGTTACTGGCACCGCGAACAATAAAACGTCGCTACGCACGAAAAGCATCAACCGAAGAAGTAGAAGACGACGACGACGAAGACGACGAGATTCGTCGCCTGCTGCTGACACCGCGATGCAGATGCGGAAAAAGTTTCGCGAAAACTTTCGGCAGGAGAGAAAAAAATAAGAGGAGTCAAGAATGAAAGGGAGGGAGAGAGAGAAAGAGAGAGGAAGAGAGAGAGAGTGTGAGAGAAGGAGAGAGAGAGAGTGTGAGAGAGGGAGAGAGAGAGAGAGAGAAAAAGTGAGCGACAGAGAAATAGTGAGCGAAAGAGAAAGAGTGAGTGAAAGAGATGAAGGAGAAAGAGAGACGAGAACGAAATTAAACCAACGACAACGACGTTGGGTCCACAAAAGGAAGAAGAAATAAAACAAAAAACAAATTTTAAATTCGCCACTTGGATTCCTTTCAATTTCGAGCCAAGATGTTGTTGTAGTCGTTGTTGTTGTTGTTGTTGTTGTCAACGTGACAGATTTTTCGTTAAACCGGCAGACGTGCGAATCTTTTTTTTTTTTTGGGTGCTATCTTCCTCTCACTCACTCACACTTAGTTACTTCTCTAACTTCTCTCTCTCAATCTCTCTCAATCTCACTCTCTTTCAATGTCGCTCGCTCCCTCTATCTCTCTCTCTCTCTCCCTCTATCTACCTCTCTCTCTCTCTCACTCACAACTCAATCTCTATCATTCGGTTTTTTTCATTTTCATATTATTTTTTTTCCACTTCACCCACTCACGCCTTTCAATGTCTCCATCTCTGTCTATTATATCTCTATCACTGTCTTTTTTTCTCTCTGTGTCTCTCTTTTTCTAAATCTCCCTATCTCCCTCTCTCTATCTGTCGCTCATGAAAGTGCCTCAATCTTTGGACCAACTATATTTCACTCCAACGACAACTCAACTCAACTCAACTCGACCTTGAGTCGTTTGGAAGGAGGTGAGAAAGAGATGAGAAGAATGATTGGTGGAAGGTGTCGAAATTCGTTGCCCCGTCTCTAATTTGACAGCCAACACATGTCCGTCGGCCCGCCCCCTCGAAACACATCCCCCCTTTCCCACACCATCCCATTCCCACACGCCCCTTACCACCTCACCTCACCTGTCGCCTGAATTTCATCCATCGCTGAGTCTTTTGGGGAAAGTATCTAAGCCGATTTTCTCGTCAGGTACGTGAGGAAATTTCCAAAGTCCAAGGTGGAGGAGGACGAAGTGAAGGAGTTTGAGGTGGAGGAAGCCGAGGTGGAGGAGGCCAGAGGTGGAGGAGCCCAAGGTGGAGAAGTCCAAGGTGGGGGAGTCTCCGAAAAAAAATTTGGTCCAAAATGCCTGCCATAAAACGAATGACAGAAACCAGCAGGAGGTTGAAGCGAATGAAAGGATGGAGAGAGAGACGAGTGAAGAGATGGAGAGGCGAAGGGTCGACAGAGGAGTGTGATAGAGATAGAGAGATAGCTTGATAGAAAGAGGGCCAAATAGTGTGAGGCAAAGGCAGAGAATGAAGTAGAGGAAGAGAATGAATTAGAGGAAGAGAATGAAGTAGAGGAAGAGAGTGAAGTAGAGGAAGAGAGCGGAGTAGAAGAAGAGAATGAAGTAGAGGAAGAGAGCGGAGTAGAGGAAGAGAGCGAGGTAGAGGAAGAGAGCGGAGTAGAGGGAGACATAGATTGGCTGAGAAGGATGGAAGCTTTCAGTGGAGACCGAGAAAGTTTCGCAATCATCGCCGTCGCATCGTCGAATGAAGTTCGCCGTGAACGAGACAGGCGAAACTTTTGTCAAATTAACAGAAATGTTCGTCGAACTTCTTCTTCTTCTTCTCGCCGGACGACGACGACAAAGGAAACAATGACGACAACGGCGATGACGACAACGATGGCGACAATGACGATAACGATGGCGACAATGACGACAACGATGGCGACAATGACGATGACGGCATCTTCTGATGGCGCCCGATGCATTTTAATTCTGCCCCCTCTTTCCATCCCCCCTCCCCCCAAAGGGACCCCAAACCATCCACATCTACCTTGAACTCGGTGGAACTTGGAGGAAACTCACCGATAAATCACATTTAGAAATTTCTATCCTCCAACGTACGATCGTCATAAACATCTAGAAAGGTGAAGAAGGATGGAAGGAGAGGAAGGGACGACAACTTAACGAGCTGAGGGTCAAGGGTCGATGCAGAAGGAGGTGAAGATTGAGGAGATATGGAGAATGTGGAGGAGATATGGGGAAGTTGGAGGAAGGAGTAGAAGGAGAATGGATGAGAAGATGGAATGAGAAGATGGTATGAGAAGTTGGAATGAGAAGATGGAATGAGAAGTTGGAGTTGAAGGCTGAGAAATAGGAGAAAAAAAGTAGGAGCCGGAGGAGGCGACAACAAGTCAGGCGAAATAACTCAATTAGCGGAGGACCTGCCGTTACCTGGCGACGTAAATTAGAGAAACGAACCTCAAGGGGGTGGGAGAGAGAGAGAGAGGAGAAGGAAGAGTGATGATAAGAAATATCAAGAGAAGAGTGATGGAGAGAATGCGAAGATAGAGGATATAGAATCTTTGAGTTGAAGAAGTGAGGGGAAGGAGTTAAGGAGAAGGAGTGAAGGAGAAGGAATGCGGTATAGGAATGAGTTTGAAGATTGATGTAGAAGATTGAGGCAAAAGATTGAGGTAGAAGATTGAGGCAAAAGATTGAGGTAGAAGATTGAGTTGAAGACCTTAGGTAAAGGTGAATGAGGTGAAGGAGCCGAATGTCGTCTGACTGAGTGGGCGACAAAAATAAAAATAAAAAACACAAAAAGACAAAGATAAAAAAATATATAAACACAAACAAAAAAAAAACCACTAAAAGACAAAAACAAAACCAAAAACAAAAAATATAAAAACCCTAAAAAGATAATAACAAAAAAAATATAAAACCACAAAAAAAAAAAATAAAAAAGATAAAATTACAAAAAAAATACAAGACGAAAAACAAAAAAGAAAAACAAATAAAAAGACACAAAAAACTAATTTTCTCGATGTCGAAGACGAAGTTGGAAAATAAAAAAAAAAACCACAAAAAGACAAAAACAAAAAAATATAAAAACACCAACAAGAACAAAACAAAAAAGACAAAAATAAAAAAATATAAAATTACAAAATAACAAAAAAGACAAAAATAAAAATCGATAAAATTTAAAAAAAAAATAACAAACAAAAGGAAAAACACACACAAAAACAAATTTTCTCGGTGTCAACGTTGGAGTCGATGTTGGTTTCCAGATGTCGCTCAGATCGATAAAATTTTTACGCTCATCTCCTCTCTTGACCCGGTTCAGAAATATTTTTTTCCTGCTGCTTTGGCTTCAACTTCGAAGACGTAAAATGTAACGACTTCAAGTTGATTATTTTTCAGTCTTTATTTTTCATGACAGTTTTTCTCTGTTCATATTTTTCATGTTGTTCTTACTGGTTGTTTATTTATTTTTTTGGTTGTTATTTTTTTATGTAATTATTTATCTTGACAAATTCAATTTCTGTTTCAATTTTTCAGGAATTTTGTACGTTTTTATTTTAATAATATTTTTTCTGTTTTTATTTTTCATGTACATTTTTGCATTTTTATGTAATTTTTCCTTTTTTTCATTTTCAAATATTTTTTCTCAATATATTTTTCGTCATATATTTTTTTCCTGTTTTTTATCATTTTTGTTTATATTTAATTTTTTTGTTTTTTTTTTCATTTTATTATTTTACTTGGAATTCTTTTCCATTTTAATTTTTCTTGATAATTTTTATTTTTGATGTATATTTTTCTTTTACTTTTCATGTTATTTTTGCTCGTTAAATTTTTCATGCTATTAAAGATTTTTATTTTTCTTCTTATTTTTTGTTTATGTTATTTATGTTTTTCAATTTTTATTTTTTGTCATATTTTTCTTGATATTTTTTCTGTTTACATTTTCCTTGCAAGTAGTTTTTGTTTTTCTTTTTCTTGTATTTTTTTATTTTTCCTTTTCTTGTATTTTTTTAAATGCTTTCTCATGTGTTCTTATCACATTTTTTCTCGTGTTTTCTTTTTTATTTTAACTATCTTATTTTACACACGTTCATGACTTTTCTAGTTTTGTTGTTTTAAAATTTTTACTACTCAAGTTTATTTTTTGTTTGGTTTATTTTCGCATGTTTTTCCCTTTGAAATCAATGCAAATGAAGACGACTCGAGTTTCAATTCGTAGATCGTAAAAGTTCCATTTGCATAAGCCGTTCGTTCTTCCCTCGTTTGCAGCTCTCTGTCTCTGTTTCCCTCCCTCCTCTTCTGGACCAAGGTTCGTTCCTCCCTCGACCTTCGGTGTTGCCAACCGAGGCTTCTCCATCTTTTATATCACTGTCTGCACCAACTTCAAGTAGGCATAAATATTTAATTTCCCCATCGTTATTATTATTCCTTATATTATTAACATAATTGCATAATTTTATTTTATATCGCTTCTTGTTAATAGGATGAGGACAGAAGTCTGGATGGCAGTGAGGATAGATGAATTGATCGATTTAAATATTTTCGAGAAATTGTATTTTTTTGTTTTATGATATGATATTTTATGATATGATATTTTATGATATGAGATTTTATAATATGAGATTTTATAATATGAGATTTTATAATATGAGATTTTATGATGTGATATTTTATGATATGAGATTTTATGATATGATATTTTATGATGTGATTTTTTATTTTTATTATTTTTTATGATATTTTATGTTACTTCTATGATTTCCACCATTGAACCTTAGTTGATTCCATTGAGATCTCATTAAACCTTAAAGATTTGATAGATTGTAATCAAGTGAAAGATTTGACCATAGATCGAGAAATAGGATGAATATGATAGAAATCCTGGTTCATCACATGGCCACAAATTCACATAATTTATATCATCCATTGAAATTAACTTGTGAACCTCGAGAAATTCAATTAAATCGCGCTACTGTTGGGATCATAGAAAAGAAAATGGTATCAGTCTACCGTATTTGCGATAATGGAGCATAAATCTCGTACCCAAGACCCAAGGGACACATGAAACTTCCTCGTTCACGCGTTTGATTGAATCAGAAACACCTGAGGAGATTGAGAATGAGGTCAAGGTGGATGGTGAAGAAGAGAAAGAGGAGGAGAAAGAGGAGGAGAGGTCAAGGTGAAAACCCAAAGAGAAGGCGAAATACAAAGAAAAGATGGAGAAGAATGAGGAGAAGAATGAGGAGAAGAAAAGAGAGAAGAAGGAGGAGAAGAATGAGGAGAAGTAGGAAGAGAAGAATGAGAAAAAGATCATGAGAAGTAGGAGGAGAAGTAGGAAGAGAAGAATGAGAAAAAGATGATGAGAAGTAGGAGGAGAAGAATGAGGAGGAGAATGAGGAGAACAAAAAGGAGGAGAAAGTGGAGTCGAAGAAGTAGAGGATGAGGTCAAGGAGAATGAGAAGAAGACCACGGACATGACTCACCTCGTGGTCACGTTTGGGTCTCGTCTCGTTCTCGACAGGCCGCAGATTATTCCATGCAACATACTGTATCTAACTATCTTCACATCTCTCTATCAATCTCTCTCTCTCTCTTTTTCACTGTCGCTATATCTCTCTCACTGTCTCTCTCACTCACTGTCTCTCTCACTCACTGTCTCTCTCACTCCCTTTTTCCTTCACTGTCTCTATTTATCTCCATCTCCCTCCTTCATCTCGTTGCCTCTTTGTGGCCCTGGCCCATTTGAGGTTTTGATAAAATTTACATTTTCAAAGTCCCCTTCATCGTCTTCTGGTTCATGTTCCATTTCTCCTCCGCCTCCTCTTCCATCTTCTTCTTGTTGCCCTTCTCCTCTTCTTCTTGTTTCCCTTCTCCTCTTCTTCTTGTTGCCCTTCTCCTCTTCTTCTTGTTTCCCTTCTCCTCTTCGTTTTGACCCCTCTCCCCCCCTCCTCGACCCCCCTCTTCTACTTTTGTCATGTTTTCTCTGGCATGCGTTGTGTTATTTCCGAGATAAGGCCGAGGCTCTGATGAGGTAATAAAAATTAGCATAAAGCTTCGCAACATGTCGCACCTTCTCTTTCCCTCGATCCCTCTTTTTACCTATCTTTATCTCCCTTTCTCCCTCCCTTTCTCCCTCTTTTTCTACCTCTCTTTCTCCCTCTCTTTCTCCCTCTTTTTCTCTATTGTCTCCCAATGATATTACTATAGAACAAACCACGGCTAGCAACAAAAGCGAATGAGCATAAAATTTATTGTCACAGATTAAATAAAGTTCTCGTTGTCAACGCCGAGGGCTCTGCCTCTCTCCCTCTCTCACCTCCCTTCTCTCTCTCACCATCTCCCTCTCACACTCACCATCACCCTCTCACCATCTCCCTCTCACTCACACACACGCTCCTCCTCCTTGCCACGCCCTCTAGCATTTGTATCCCTCGAGGGTCGATTCGGGATCTCGTTCGTGTCTCTTGCTCCGGCAGAGATTCGAAATTTGCGAAAGTTTACGCAATAAAAATGTAAATAAAGGCAGACGAGACGAGGCGGAGGAAGGACGGACAGATGGATGGAGCTGATCGAAATGAGGGGGGCGTGGCAGTGGGAGTTGGTGACAAGGGCGAGGGTTTTCAGAGGGCTCAGAGGGAAACTCGAATGAGTTTTCTACGAATGCCATTTGAAGCCATTTGGAAGGAGTCGAGTCAAAGTCTTCTATGGTTGATGTCGATTTTAATGCTACAACTCTTCTAATTTTCTCTCAAAATATTCCATCGAATTTCCGTCAGCGCACTTAAAACCGGCTTTCAATCTCGGTAAAAATCTAACATGAAGCTGGACCCAAAACTGAATCTTGTTTTTAATCTGAATCTTAAACTGAATCTAGTTTTGAATCCCAGACCTTAAATTAAATCAAAATCTGAACCCTAAACTGAATCTAGTTCTGAACCCCAATCTACGGAGTCTACGTCAGAGTCTTCAATAATTGAATTAAATTTGAATACTTTCGGGTCCCTTGACCGACGATAAAATTTCATTGATCATGCTGGGTTTCTTGATATTTTGCTCCAATTTTGAGTAGAGAATATTTCCTCCACTACCTGATGAGTGAATTGTGGTAAGAACGAGTGTCCAGAAAGAGAACCAGAATGAGATACAGAATGACATTTAGAATGAGATTAATAAAGAGATGCAGAACGAGAAATAGAATGTGATCGAAACGAGAAACATAAAGAGATCCAGACGGAAATCCAGAAAGAAATTCAGGAAAAGGAAATCCAGAACAAGATTAAAACCGAGTGCTATCGAGAGGACCGCGTCGCCTCAAGAAATATCAATCAAAGGTTGGTAGTAACAACAATAACAATCATAGGGCCAATGGCAACTGGTATCGACACACGAGAGCATCGGATCAAGTCGAACTGCATCCTGTTGCCACGCCCACTTCGAACCACCCTCCCACCAAACTCCGCCCACCCAACTTCATCGCCATCTGGGCTGAATTTCATAGTCCATCGTCCATCGGTTCGAATCACACTCGGACGCTTCGATGCAAGTGCAATTTCATTAAAATTAAATTAAATCAATTTCGAAATTGCGCACAAATTGCGATCCACCTCCCACAGCAACTCCCACTGGGTTCGCCCCATCAATTGGACAGAAGGATGGATGGATGGAGAGAGAGAGAGAGAATGAGAGAGAGAATCAGAGAGAAGGAGGGATGGATGGATGGAGGGATGATGGAATGGAAGGTCAAACGGATGCAAGGATGATGGAATGGAAGGACCAACGGATGGATGGATGGAAGGACAAACGGATGGATGGATGGAAGGACAAACGGATGGATGGATGGAAGGACCAACGGATGGATGGATGGATGGAGGTGACAGGCGCTCGATAATGGAGCCTGTTTGCTCGGTCAGGCAATTGTGGCCGGCGGTGGATCCTGGTGGAGCAAAGCAAAGGTAGAAGCAGAAATGGTGGCAGAAGCGGTGGCAGCTGGTGGATTGGCAGAGGGCGTCGATGCAGGTGGTTGGCAACGCAACGAACACAATCACACGAATGTAGAGATATTTGTGTGGGAAGGAAACAAACATCAGTCGCAACAAAGCAGCACAACAACTAACAACAAGCACACCCATCCATATCAACAGAAACACCATCATTACCAACAACAAAAACAACAACATCATCATCAATAAGACCAAACCTCAATGATCATCGTCACAAGTTACAACGTCGAAGTTGCCGCAGGGACATTCCAGGGCTCCCTAATTGATAGCGATTGCAATCGCAGTGATTTCGTTGCCTCAACTTCGAAAATTGGCCATCGGCAGGCAAACATCGGAATCGTCAGCAAACAAAAGTATCGAAATTGACAACGACATGAACATCGGAATCGATAACAATAAAACACCAGAATCGATAACAATAACAACATAGAAATGGATAATAAAAACGACATCGGGATCGATAAAAAAACCGAATCGGAATCGATAAAAAAACCAAAATCGAAATCGATAACAATATCGGAATCGATAACAACAACGTTATAGGAATCGATAAAAAAAAAACCAAAATCGAAATCGATAACAACAACGTTATAGGAATCGATAGCAAAAACGTAACCGGAATCGATAACATGAACGTCATCGGAATCGATAAAAAAACAGAATCGGAATCGGTAAAAAAACCAAAATCGAAATCGATAACAATATCAGAATCGATAACAACAACGTTATAGGAATCGATAAAAAAAAACCAAAATCGAAATCGATAACAACAACGTTATAGGAATCGATAGCAAAAACGTAACCGGAATCGATAACATGAACGTCATCGGAATCAATAAAAAAACAGAATCGGAATCGATAACACGACCGCCAACGGAATCGATAACAAGACCGCCAACGGAATCGATACCAACGCCAAAGTCGAAAATTAATGGAAGGAATCTCCTCCCCACCGATCGGTTGCCGCTGGCGCAACCCAAGGGAAATCGATCTTCCACGCGCCCTGACCTCACACGAGCGACGATCGATTGTTTTCCATAAATCAAAAGCACGACTTTCTGAGTTCGAAGGCGGGGGTTTGGGATGGAGGAGACGAAGTTGGAGAGTTTCGGTTGGAGAGTTTCGGTTGGAGAGTTCATGTGGACCAGTTGGAATCGATCCGGCAGCATCTTCTTCGACGACGACGACGCGGGGGAGCCTCCAGTTAATGAGGTTTTAATTGATGGAGGTCGTCGTTGTGGGGCAACAAAAACCTTCCCTTCTCTCTCTCTCTCCCTCTCTCCTTTTCCCACTGGGTCGCTTTTAATGAGCAGTTAATTTAATAACTTCATTTGATACTTGTTCCATTTCGACATCTTCTTCTTCTTCATCGATTTCTTATCCGAAGAGTTCTATCGGTAATAATTTTGTTGTTGTTGCTACTTGACTTCGATTCCGGTTTCAATCGAAGTCTCGTTTCGTTTCGTCTCGAATCGTCGCAATTAATTTGATGGCAACCATCAATCAATCATTTGATTGACTGTTGAACGGAATCGTAAACGTTTTGGGTTGAAGGAGGCGTGAGGAGGCGGGGCGGGGACGAAATAGTTTAAACAGGTGAAGAGGGTCGGAATCATGAAGAGAACATTCGAAATTCAGTAGAAAGGCATGATTATGTAGTTTGGGTTCTGAAAGTAGTTAGAGAAGGTGGTATAATAAGAAATGAAGGTTAAAATTTCTTCTATTGGGAGTAATTATATTTAATTTTTTTTTCTCTGGAAATTAATATGAAATTGTTCCTGAAATGAATATTGATTTAAAGAAATGAAATTTAATTTTAAAAAAATTTTTGGTTTTGAATGAAATTTTAACTTTTTAGGGGTATTTTTTTCATTTTAATGAAATTTTTCATTTTAATGCCATTTTGGAATTTGAATAAAATTTTAGATTTTCAGTGGATTTTTTTATTTTTAATGAAATTGTTGAAATTCAATCTATTTTAAGGAATTTTAAATGAAATTTTTTAATTTTAATGCAATTTTTGAATTTAACTGAAATTTTGGAAATTAATAAAACTTTATTTTGACTGTAATTTTAGATTTTCAGTGAAATTTTTGAATTTTAATAAAAATTTTTAAATTTATTGAATGAATTTTGGAATTTTAATGAAATTATTAAATTTTAATTTAATTTTTGTTTATGAATTTTTTGAATTTTATGAAAGTTTTTAATTTTAATGAAATTTTATAGTTTTGATGAAATTTTTGGTATTTTAATGAACATTTGATAATAATGATTTTTTCGAGATTTTAATGAAATTTTGAAATTATATTAAAATATTTAAATTAAATAAAATTTATTAATTTTTATAAATATTTTTAGACTTTATTAAATTATATAACTTCAAAATAAAAATGAATTTTGGAATTTTACTGAAATTTTAATTTAGGATTGATTTCTCACATGGAAAATAATTAAATTACAAGTGAAAGTTAAAAAAAGCGAGGTTTAAGTCGAATTCATGTTGAAAAATTACCCTTTAGACATGGCAACGGTTGTTGATTCGACATCGTAGGCTCTCTTCTCATCATCCTTCGTCTCTCCTCCTCCTTGTCCTCCTTCTCTTCACGTTCC